>JANAVB010020797.1:2103853-2629389 GCA_029216955.1 Iris pallida
ATCATGTATCAGCTTTAAGACACGATCATCAACTACATTGAATATAAATATTATAAGGAAGACACTAACCTGGAAGATAATTTGGATTAAAATTTTAGAGGTGCTTGAATTATGTGAACAATGGTTTGGATATTCATTGAATTATTGCTATAGTTTCTCTTTCTAAAGCTCCAAACTGGTCCCATTTAGATATTGTTCTGTCCACATTATTCTGTATGCACATCTTGTCCTTATCCTTTGATGGAGATCGAGATGCCAATACGAAGGTTGGGGTTGGAGAGACCATGAATGAGCTGCAAAAGTATTTAGATAGATTCTTTAACGATTAATTAATTAATTAGTGAATTTTGTTTTAGATGGTTAATTTGTCAAGGTATGTAACTCATCAATCTTGTGTTAGTAAAGGATGTACCATTATGTAGTAGAATTCAAAATATTTCATTCAGTGGAGTTCAAAATTTTTTATTTCGACACGCCTAATAAGATGTCGATACTTAAACACTTTAAGTATCCCTTAGTTTGTTTACTGTCATAATCTTTAGATCCCCCTTGGAGATCAATTTCTAGACGCACTATATCACATCGAACTTGTTGTCAAATTGATTCTATAATTTTATGGATTGTGAATCACAACTATTGCTATCCATGCATGTTGGACTTATCTAATAAATAGTGATAAAATAGTTAATCATGTAATTACTTGAAATAGTTATCATCCTCTTTTTGTTGTATGTCACAAAGTTTCATATAATTGTTAAAACCTTAAAGTTACTGTGAAATAAAGCCAATGCATCATGCTAGAACTAATTAATCAAGATTGTGTGCTTATGTACTTTTTAAATTTTATTAATGTTTAAAGTTGGGTTGTTTTCTAGAATGAGAGCATGGAAGGTTAGTACAAATACAAATTGACACTTCGAGAAATACAAAAGCATCAAAGTTTATTATACAAGAAACTCACCCTTCGAAAGCATCAGTTATACATAGTACCTGATCCTTCAGGAAGTACCAAAAACAATCAATCAAGCATCTGGCTTCTTGTTCTTTCTTACGGACAAAAGATATTTAGCTAATGTAAATAGATGTTCACTTGAAGTGGCCTTCAACTAGACATTTAGGTGATCTCTCAACTCGTACAAGATGCTTGTCGTGTCATCCCAGATTACATGTCCAACCATTTTGACATTAATGAGAAAATGCGAGCTATTCTCATTGACTAGCTGATAGAGGTATCACAGATTTACTAATTTATTTTTAGTTCATCCATTCCATTGAAACTGACAATTAGAATTTGTAATTAAAATTAACTCTTCTTCTCAGGTCCATTATAAATTTGAGCTGGTGGATGAGACTCTACTTCTTACTGTCAATATTACAAACTGATTTCTGTCAAGGCAGGTCGTTGTCAAGAAGAAGCTTCAACTGGTTAGAGTAACTGCAATGCTCCTTGGTTGTGAGTACAAGAAAGTATCAATCCCGGTCGTCGAGGACCTAATTATGATCTCTGACAGAGCCTACAATAGAGAAGAAGTTCTTAAAATGGTAAAGATTTTGTTTTTGCTTTTCCGTAGATTTTGTTCAATTGATTTTAGCAGCTGCTCATATTAATTTATATTCAAGCAGGAGAGAGTGATGGTGAATGCCCTTAAATTTGACATGTCTGTTCTGACACCATATGTTTTCATGAGGAGATTGTGTGCTCATGTACTTTTTAAATTTTATTAATGTTTAAAGTTGGGTTGTTTTCTAGAATGAGAGCATGGAAGGTTAGTACAAATAGAAATTGACACTTCGAGAACTACAAAAGCATCAAAGTTTATTATACAAGAAACTCACCCTTCGAAAGCATCACAGTTATACATAGTAATTGATCCTTCAGGAAGTACCAAAAACAATCAATCAAGCATATGGCTTCTTGCTCTTTCTTACGGACAAAAGATATTTAGCTAATGTAAATAGATGTTCACTTGAAGTGGCCTTCAACTAGACATTTAGGTGATCTCTCAACTCGTACAAGATGCTCGTCGTGTCATCCAAGATTATATGTCCAACCAGTTTGACATTAATGAGAAAATGCGGGCTATTCTCATTGACTAGCTGATAGAGGTATCACAGATTTACTAATTTATTTTTAGTTCATCCATTCCATTGAAACTGACAATTAGAATTTGTAATTAAAATTAACTCTTCTTCTCAGGTCCATTATAAATTTGAGCTGGTGGATGAGACTCTACTTCTTACTGTCAATATTATAAACTGATTTCTGTCAAGGCAGGTCGTTGTCAAGAAGAAGCTTCAACTAGTTGGAGTAACTGCAATGCTCCTTGGTTGTGAGTACAAGAAAGTATCAGTCTCGGTCGTCGAGGACCTAATTATGATCTCTGACAGAGCCTACAATAGAGAAGAAGTTCTTGAAATGGTAAAGATTTTGTTTTTGCTTTTTCGTAGATTTTGTTCAATTGATTTTAGCAGCTGCTCATATTAATTTATATGCAAGCAGGAGAGAGTGATGGTGAATGGCCTTAAATTTGACATGTCTGTTCTGATACCATATATTTTCATGAGGAGATTGTGTGCTTATGTACTTTTTAAATTTTATCAATGTTTAAAGTTGGGTTGTTTTCTAGAATGAGAGCATGGAAGGTTAGTACAAATAGAAATTGACACTTCGAGAACTACAAAAGCATCAAAGTTTATTATACAAGAAACTCACCCTTCGAAAGCATCACAGTTATACATAGTAACTGATCCTTCAGGAAGTACCAAAAACAATCAATCAAGCATCTGGCTTCTTGCTCTTTCTTACGGACAAAAGATATTTAGCTAATGTAAAAAGATGTTCACTTGAAGTGGCCTTCAACTAGACATTTAGGTGATCTCTCAACTCGTACAAGATGCTTGTCGTGTCATCCAAGATTATATGTCCAACCAGTTTGACATTAATGAGAAAATGCGGGCTATTCTCATTGACTAGCTGATAGAGGTATCACAGATTTACTAATTTATTTTTAGTTCATCCATTCCATTGAAACTGACAATTAGAATTTGTAATTAAAATTAACTCTTCTTCTCAGGTCCATTATAAATTTGAGCTGGTGGATGAGACTCTACTTCTTACTGTCAATATTATAAACTGATTTCTGTCAAGGCAGGTCGTTGTCAAGAAGAAGCTTCAACTAGTTGGAGTAACTGCAATGCTCCTTGGTTGTGAGTACAAGAAAGTATCAGTCTCGGTCGTCGAGGACCTAATTATGATCTCTGACAGAGCCTACAATAGAGAAGAAGTTCTTGAAATGGTAAAGATTTTGTTGTTGCTTTTTCGTAGATTTTGTTCAATTGATTTTAGCAGCTGCTCATATTAATTTATATGCAAGCAGGAGAGAGTGATGGTGAATGGCCTTAAATTTGACATGTCTGTTCTGATACCATATATTTTCATGAGGAGATTGTGTGCTTATGTACTTTTTAAATTTTATCAATGTTTAAAGTTGGGTTGTTTTCTAGAATGAGAGCATGGAAGGTTAGTACAAATAGAAATTGACACTTTGAGAACTACAAAAGCATCAAAGTTTATTATACAAGAAACTCACCCTTCGAAAGCATCACAGTTATACATAGTAACTGATCCTTCAGGAAGTACCAAAAATAATCAATCAAGCATCTGGCTTCTTGCTCTTTCTTACGGACAAAAGATATTTAGCTAATGTAAATAGATGTTCACTTGAAGTGGCCTTCAACTAGACATTTAGGTGATCTCTCAACTCGTACAAGATGCTTGTCGTGTCATCCCAGATTACATGTCCAACCAGTTTGACATTAATAAAAAAATGCGGGCTATTCTCTTTGACTAGCTGATAGAGGTATCACAGATTTACTAATTTATTTTTAGTTCATCCATTCTATTGAAACTGACAATTAGAATTTGTAATTAAAATTAACTCTTCTTCTCAGGTCCATTATAAATTTGAGCTGGTGGATGAGACTCTACTTCTTACTGTCAATATTATAAACTGATTTCTGTCAAGGCAGGTCGTTGTCAAGAAGAAGCTTCAACTAGTTGGAGTAACTGCAATGCTCCTTGGTTGTGAGTACAAGAAAGTATCAGTCTCGGTCGTCGAGGACCTAATTATGATCTCTGACAGAGCCTACAATAGAGAAGAAGTTCTTGAAATGGTAAAGATTTTGTTTTTGCTTTTTCGTAGATTTTGTTCAATTGATTTTAGCAGCTGCTCATATTAATTTATATGCAAGCAGGAGAGAGTGATGGTGAATGGCCTTAAATTTGACATGTCTGTTCTGATACCATATGTTTTTATGAGGAGGTTCTTGAAGGTTGTTGATTCAAAGGAGGTGAGGTGTAGGAAGAATGACTTATGTTACAATCATATTTCACATTTGTTTTTTGTTTGAAAATGTAGTTGGAGCTCTAGCATTCTTCATTATTAAGCTATGTCTTGTCGAGTTTGAAATGCTCAAGTTCCAACTGCCGCTGCTAGCTGCCGCTGCGGTTTACACTGCCCAATGCACCCTTGAAGGGTTTAAAAATTGAATGAAAACTACTGAGCTACATACTACCTACTCAGATGAGCAGTTTATGTGAGTTCTCTTTTTCTGTTTCTCCCTAAACTTGTGACATAGCAATTGAGGAAAATCTAGCTATTAGATGAACTAGGACAATACTTGTTACTGATGCAAGTAGTAATTATTACTATATTGTCTAGATTACTCCAACCTCTCAGCTGCTCCCGTGTGTGGAGACCACAAGAGGAGGCACCACCCCACGCTGCTTATTTCCCCTCCACTCCTTCTTGAGGTCCATAAAGCTGTCGTCCCATCGTCCACTTCAACCTTGACAAAGGCAGAGTGCAGTTTTCGAGGTCCATAGCGTGCTTTTCAATGATGTTGGACCAGAAGGAAGTGTAGTTGGCACAGAACATACCTAAGCCGGCTGTTGCTTCTATTAAAAATATTAATAGAAGTGCAGCTTCACAATTGCTTAAGGATGGTTCTCCCTCCATACATGTTGCTGGTATGCTTGCAAAGATGCAAAAAAAATTCATCAAGCATTCTAATTACAATACACGTGGCAATAACATGTAATAATGTCCAAATGCAATCATAAATTCTCTAACCCTCTGAATCTTTAACTTCTGTTATGTTTGATTTACCCTCTGTCAGGCTTGTGGCCTGTCCGATTTTGATTTGCCAATATTTTATGTCTGTCTCTAAAACAGGTATGTTACATTACATTGTATTTGCACATTCTTATATTGTCAATTGCATTACACTTCCTATATAAATCAAGAACCATCCATATTCTACAATCAGGTTAGAGTATACAAGCATATTATAATTTTATAATATATTGTCTCTGAAATTAGAATTCCGTTTGAAACCATGTTGTCCCTTATTTTTGTGTACAAATTAATGCAGTTTATAATCATGTAAAGTTCTCTTCATAGGTTTATGGGAATATTGTTCCTTATAGAGCATGTGGTTTTGTTCTTGCATTGGTAACAAGGTTTGCAAATGAAATTCAAGTATGTCTTGACGAGCACAGGTAGATGGCTATATATCATCGATACATGGCTGAGAAATCAAAATTTTCCTATGCATTTGGTTGATTAATTTTCAATTAAAGGTTGCTAATACTATCTAATGCATTCACACAATGAAGTTTGTAAAAAAACATCATCCTCCATAATTCTTTTAGCCACTGTAATCCGCTTAGTAGCATTCACATAATTTTTTCTTAATTATTTTGTATACTAATATTTTTTTTTGACCTTTCGACTTTGCAGATCTGATGACCATCACAATAATAAGAGATGTCGCAAAGCTTGAAGTAATAATAAAAGGAAAGGAATAGCTATGAGGAAGCAAGAGAATGAGAAATTTGTTCAAATTACTTTCACACCTATCGAATATTTTTTAGATTATAGTTAGTTCAGTAAAGTTGTATTAAACATACAATGTTTATGTAAGACATTTTGACGTTATTAGTCAGTCTATGTAGCTTTATATTTATCTTTTATGCATGTACATATGTTATGGATGTTCATTTACTTTCATTTATATTATAGTGAGTTTTACTATCATAAATGTCATGTAGATTACAAATATTTATCTATATATTAATTCATACTACAAGCCAGTTTAAAATTTCAAATAATCTAAACATTTAAATAAAAAGTGCATATATTAATATATCCAAATAGTAACGCTTTTCTACTGTTCCAACCCTAGAATATAATCTAGCCGATCGAGAGAAAATTAATCTGAAACTCTTTGTTAGGAACGCTTTATTGGTGTGCCAACACTGGCACGCATATAAACAGTTCCAGTAAGTGATATGAAAACTAATCTGAAACGTCTTATTAGGAACGCTTGTTTGGTGTTCCAATATTGGCACGTGTCACGCCCCAGAACCAGAATACTGGAGAGCGGGGGAATGACTCAGCCAGCTACGTATTACGGGTAGATGAATACCGTATAACACGATCAATGCTGTCTAACCAGACGAGGGGGGTGCATACTACATAAAAGTCTTACTATGGTTATTTCACATCTATTGTCTCAATCATTCAAGTAAGAAACAGAAATAGAGAACATGTAAGAAAAAGCAGTAAGACGTCCCAAACGCTCAGTCAAAATGTTCTTGAGATCTGGCTTTACAAAACATAGCCAGATGGTATAGCAAAGTGTACACAATTGTTATCAGCTGCAGTCTGACTTAATTACAACTATGCAAAAGTAAGTGCAAGACAATCCGACTAACATGTCGGTGCCAAACGGCTAAGTATAAAGTAAGTAACAAAACGAGTGGTGAAGCAAGGAACCCACTCGAGTCCTCCTGCGATCATCCCTCTAGTGTTGACCATCTTGGAGGTAGAAGTAAGCTGGATCCTCGGGGACCGGCTCTAAATCCGGCCATGCAAAACCAGAGAGGTTAGACCTCTAATAGCAAGTACCACAAGGAAGGACGATATGAAGGACTAAACCAGTAAGTAAGAGAATATAATAATAGATCTCTGCTTCCCACTAGGATTTACATAACATCACGACACTTCGAACCAACCTCCCAACCAAACAAGGACAGAAGTTGGCCCGTCATGTCCTGACATTCTGATCATCTCAGTTAGGCAACAGAGTAGGTACAGTACACAAACAAATCATCTTAAACGGCCAATCAACTACTACGGCTTGCTATTGTGAGTCCCAAGTTATCCGGGAATTATGCAAAATAGGGATTCCTCAGTTCTTACTATGTGCGAGCAAGGCTAGTCTATCCAATCAATCAATTGCGCCAATCATGTAATTAGACGAGTCCCAGCGGGACGCCCGCCGTTAATATAGCATGTACAATAATATAAGCAGATACTGTTCCCTGTCCGTGTGACAGATTTATAGTTTCTGTGGGAACCAGCCGGCCTGTCGGGCACTACTAGTCCCAAGAGGGCTGCCATGTAAGAACTCGAGAATCCATTCTCTCCATGCCATCATTATTTTATTTAACTTAATAGTCCCTACGTTGAGTGAAGTTCCATGCTGTGGATCATGGTCATTCAAATGAGTACTTTTGTACGGGGTACGATATGCGCAACTCTACAACGATATCCGTGCGGCTATGTTGTAGGTCTTACATAGCGTAATGCAACAATCAAATCTAACCACGGAGTAATCATGCCTTGACCATAAAGTACACATGCTGTTTTTGTAAGATAAATAAATACTAAATAAATAAATAAATAATTTGAAACCTGCATGTGCTCGTATGCCAATATTCGGGATCAGCCAGTCGATTACAATAGTTCATTACATGAACGTGTCTCATTCATTCAATTTAATAAGACGACTAGCCAGTCTCTTAGTTCCAACTAGGAACGCATGATCAATTTTAAATCAAGATAACCATTATTATCAATGGTATCAAGGCATGAAAGTCAATTAGTATTACATGGGGTCGAGTCTATAACTCTCAAGGTTAAGTTCCAGTCTTACTGGGTATCCATAAATCAATCAAGACACAAGGAGCATTCCATATAACAATCTATATTAATGATATTAACATATCATGATTTATCAAGTTCATGCCAAAAGGCGTAAGGATATAATAGAAGAATTATCATGCCATCATTAAATGAATAAGTTATAGAGCAAATAGTAACACCTAGGTTAGAAAGTCACGCCAACAAGTCTAAGCTAAGACCAAAAGTCACGCCAAGTCTGGTAGGAGTGAGCGTGAAAAATGGTTCATGTTGGCATGCACAGTGTGAGTGTGAAGGGGAATTCACGCACGCACAAAGTGAGCGTGGAAAAATGATAAGAAATTCACGCACGCACTCAAGGACGTGTGCGTGACTAGAAATCCATGCACTCATAGATGTGTGCGTGACTAAAAATACACGTACGCTCATGAGAACGTTAGCGTGACTAAAAATACACGCACGCTAATGAGAACGTTAGCGTGACTAAAAATATACGCGCGCTCATGAGAACGTTAGCGTGACTAAAAATACACGCACGCTCATGAGAACGTTAGCGTGACTAAAAATACACGCAGACACGTAGAGACGTGTGTGTGACTGAAAATACACGCAGATACGTAGAGACGTGTGCGTGACTGAAAATACATGCAGACACGTAGAGACGTGTGCGTGACTAAAAATACACGCAGACACGTAGAGACGTGTGCGTGACTGAAAATACACGCAGACACGTAGAGACGTGTGCGTGACAGAAAATACACGCAGACACGTAGAGACGTGTGCGTGACTCTGGAACATTCGTCCCAAGCCAGAAAATGAAGTTCCCAGCCAGAAAATACGCTAAGTTGGGAGATCAAAACCCATGAATAACCGAAATACAACAACTTAGATCTAGAGAAAACAAGCCATAGAAATCAAAAATGCCAAGAACTAAACTCTCTCAGGATCATGAGAGGAAGAGAAATGAACCATAAAAATGGTTATCCAAGCAAGAAGCAAGATTGCACTTGCCTGCTGTGGTTGGTGGAGAGAGTGATGAGAGAAAGAAGAAGAAGTAATGGTGAAGGAGAAGTTATGAGGAGAGAGAAGGGGAAGGAAGCTCTAAATAGGGAGGGTGGTGGTAGGTGGGAGTTGTGGGCCGGGTTTAATCCACCATGAACCCGAGAAACCCACCCTAGGCCAAACCAAATAAGCAAGACTAAAAGCAGGAAATAACAGCAGGGAATAAAATGCAGATAATAAAATTGCAGACATAAAATTGCAAGAAATTAATTAACATGAAGATTAAAGAGCAGATAATTAATTAACATGAAATTAAAGGAAGTTAAATACAGGATAATATATGATAAATACTAAATAAATATACATGAGTTGTACATGTATATAAAAATACGCATTCTTGGAACGGGGAGTGACATCTCTACCCACCTTAGAAAAATTTCGTCCTCGAAATTTCAAATCCAAGCAGGTAGAAATATCCGAGCTAAACTAATACAAGCAATTCTAGTGAGCAAGCAATCATTTCTACCATATCAAAAGCAAGCACTATATATGTAAATTCATCAATCCATGATATCAAATAGCTCTACCCATAAGGTGACAAGCATGAAGAATCAGGACAATCAAGGTATACAGAAAGAGATATACCTTGTGAGTCAAACAGGTGTGGATAACGTGATCGGATATCATCCTCACGTTCCCACGTTGACTCTCCCAAGGAGTGATGACCCCAAGCAACACGGACAAGACTAATTGTTCGGTTCTTGAGTATCTTTTCTCTTCGGTCCAAAATGGACACAGGCTGTTCCTCGTAAGACAGGTTGGTACCAACAACCAGCTCAGAGTGATCGAGGACATGGCTTGGGTCCGATACATACCTACGTAATTGAGATACATGAAACACGTCATGTACCTCTCGTAACAAAGGCGGAAGGGATAAACGATAAGCAACATCGCCTATCCGATCAAGGATAACAAATGGGCCCACGTACCGCGGACTCAATTTCCCGCAAACGCCAAATCTAATGACCCCACGAGTAGGTGAGATCCGCAAGAATACGTGGTCCCCAACAGAGAACTCTAACGGCCTACGATGCTGGTCCGTCCAATGACGATGCCGATCCTGCGCAACTCGAAGTCGCTCTCTAATTCCCTTAATCACTTCAACCGTCTGAACAATCAATTTTGGGCCTAACATCTTCCTCTCCCCGATATCATCCTATGCAAGTGGTGACCTGCACTTCTTACCATATAATGCTTCAAATGGCGCCATCTGGATACTGGCTTGATAACTATTGTTGTATGAGAACTCAACTAAGTGCAGGTGACTCTCCCAAGACCCTCTAAAATCTAGAGTACAAGCTCGCAACATGTCTTCCAAAGTCTGAATCGTTCTTTCTGATTGCCCATCCGTCTGCGGATGGTAGGCCGTGCTAAACCTTAAATTGGTACCCAGACTATGATGTAAGCTCTTCCAGAAATGTGATGTAAAGCGGGTATCTCGATCCGACACAATACTGACAGGGATTCCATGCTGCCTGACTATCTGTTGCATATACAACTCTGCCAACTTTTCTGTAGATTGCCCTACTCTGAAAGAAAGAAAATATGCTACCTTCGTAAGTCGGTCCACTATTACCCAAATAGCGTCCTTACTACTTGGTGATCTCGGTAAACCGGTCACAAAGTCCATTGTAATATGCTCTCATTTCCATTCCGGAATAGGAAGCGATTGTAATAACCCAGCTGGCCTCTGCTGTTCTACCTTTACTTGCTGACATACCAAGCAACGAAAAACAAATCTAGCTATCTCCCTCTTCATCCCGTTCCACCAGAAATGCTGTTTGATATCTTGGTACATCTTGGTCCCTCCAGGGTGAATAGAATACTGAGAACTGTGAGCTTCTGCCATAACCTCCTGTTTGATATCTCCACTAGGCACACATAGACGTGATCCAAACCTAAGTGTACCATCTTCATGAATTCTCATCTCCTTCCTGAGTCCTGACTCACATTCTGCCCTAAGCTTCTGAATCCTTGGGTCTTGTGCCTGAGCTGCCTTGATCCTACCTACCAAGTCGGATTGAACTTGCAGACTTGCTAGAACTCCTACATCACTAGAAAGTATAACTTCGATGCCCATCTCCTGAAGGTCTTCTAAGATATGCCTCTGTGTTGTCAACATAAATGCGCCGCCTCTTCTGCTGAGAGCGTCTGCTACTACATTCGCCTTGCCTGGATGATATTGAAGCTCCACGTCATAATCCTTGATCAACTCCAACCATCTCCTCTGCCTCATGTTTAGTTCCTTCTGAGTAAAGATGTACTTCAGACTTTTATGGTCTGTGTACATGTCCACTCGGTCACCATATAAGTAATGCCTCTATAGCTTCAAAGCAAATACTACTGCCGCTAATTCCAAATCATGAGTTGGGTAATTCTTCTCATGGTCCCGAAGCTGCCTCGATGCATACGCTATCACCTTCCCATATTGCATAAGGACACATCCAAGTCCTTTACCTGACGCATCACAATATACTGGAAAACCTCCGGGTCCAACTTGCAATGTAAGAATAGGTGCTGATATCAACTTCTGCTTCAAAGTCTCAAATGATGCCTGACATTCTGCCGACCAAACGAATGGTACATCCTTCCGGATCAAGCGGGTCATGGGTGCTGAAAGCCTTGCAAAGTCTGACACAAACCTTCTGTAATATCCTGCCAATCCCAAGAAACTTCGCACATCTGCTACGGTCTTGGGTGCTGGCCAACTTTTTACTGCTTCTATCTTCTTGGGATCTACTGCTACTCCAGCTCCTGATATGATGTGACCCAAAAATGAAATGTGATCCGACCAAAATTCATACTTGCTGAGCTTGGCATACAACTGGTTCTCTCTTAGAACCTGTAACACTTTCCTGAGGTGGTCTTCATGCTCCTCTTCACTAGCAGAGTATACGAGAATATCGTCAAGAAACACAACGACAAACTGGTCTAAATATGGCATAAAGATATGATTCATCAAATCCATGAATATAGCTGGAGCATTGGTCAAACCAAACGGCATTACTAAGAACTCATAATGCCCATACTTCGACCAAAATGCTGTCTTGGGAATATCTTCTTTCCGAACCCTCACCTGATGGTACCCTGAACGAAGATCTATCTTGGAGAAAACTCTAGCTTTGCTCAACTGATCAAATAAGTCGTCGATCCTGGATAATGGGTACTTGTTCTTCACTGTTGTCGCGTTAAGCTTCCTGTAGTCAATGCACAATCTGGACGACCCATCTTTCTTCCCCACAAGCACCACTGGTGCTGCCCATGGTGACACGCTAGCTTGGATGAACTTCTTCTCCTTTAGTTCCTCTATGTGCTGATATACCTTGGCCTGCTCTGAATCCGCCATTCTATAAACTCGATCTGATATCGGTTTAGTTCCTGGCGCTAATTCTATACTGAACTCAATATCTCTAACTGGTGGTAGACCTGGAAGTTCTTCGGGAAATACGTCTAGAAATTCTTCAACAACCTTCGGAATCTGAACTTCTTCCATTGCCGTTATTACTCCCTGCTCTCGCTGAGTTGCCTCTGATCTGACTAAGGTGAACCGCTCCATGCCCGGAATATCAAAAGATATACTCCCTCTACGACAATCTATTGTCGCATGACTGTCTTTCAGCCTGTCCATGCCTAAGATAACGTCGAAATTTCCAACAGAAAATTCTATCAACCGGGCGGGTAAGGAATGCCCGTAAACTACAACGCTACATGCTAAAATAATCCTACTAACTCCTACGAGCCCATTACCAGTGAGTATATTCAACCTCCCTAGCAAAGCCTCGAACTCCATTCCTAGTCGTGTTGTAAATTGTGTAGATATAAATGAATGGGATGCTCCCGAATCAAACAATGCTACTGCGGGATATGAGGCAACGAGAATGTTACCTGCCACAACATCTCCCGATGCCAATGCCTCCTCCAAGGACAGAGTGAATGCTTGCCCTCGACCTCCTTGCTGATTCCCATGCTGCGGCCTAACCTGATGTTGTTGCTGGCCCCTGCCTTGGTGATGCTGGGGTGGTCTCTGCTGGTGTTGCTGCATCGGCGGCCCCTGCTGCCGAAACATCTGAGCCTGCGGACGCTGTGCCAACGGCCTCACTGCCACTGCTGGTCCTCGATACTGGCCTGCCCCTGGTGCTGGCAGAGCAGAAAACTGCTGCCCTGGTCCTCCTGCCCTCGAATTCATGGGACATGTTGTAACCCGATGATCTGGATTTCCACATATCAGACATAGTCCATTCAATGTCCGACACACATCTCTAGTGTGTCCCATTTTTCCACAATAAGTGCAGCCCGTCGGGGGTTGCTGGTTCTTTCTCTGTTGCTGTTGCTGCTACCTGGGTGGTGGTGCTGGTCCTCATATCGCCACATCGTGGATATGAATGCCAGCGGATGGTGCTGTTGTTCGGGGCGCTGCTCCCATCCTCCTTCCATCTGACTGTGGGATCTCTTCTGACCCCCAGTCCTTACTGCAAGCCTCTGAATGGTGATTTCATGCCTTCGAGTTGCCGTTAATATTTTGTCAAAAGTTTGGTAATTGTGCCCCTCTATCAATTGCAAGAGCTCAAGATGAAACCCTTGTTGAAACCTCATGGCCCTCTGGCGCTCTGTTGCTACCATCTCTGGGGCGAATCTACTCAATCTGCAGAACTCCGCTGCATAAGCATCTACAGTCTTGTCGGCCTGCCTAAGGTTGATAAATTTCTGTTGTAGCTCAAACTGCGCCACAACTCTATAGTACTTGGTCTTGAATCTTGTAGTGAAATCGTCCCAAGCTACAGGACGTCTGATGCCCACTTCCTCTGATTCCCACCAATCACGTGTGAGATCCTGAAGTAACAACTTCACTAGATCCACACGTTCTTCTGCCGATACCTTAGCTGCTGTCAGAATAGCCTCAATATCCTTAAGCCATACATCTGCTGAGATGGCATCCTCCGTGCCCTCGAAACGGCGGGGGTTGTACTTACAAAACCTGGCTGATGCTCCTGAATCTGGCCTTGCCCCTCTTTCCAATATTGTCTGTAATCCTTGGTTGAGTAGCATATTCTGCTCTTGTAGCTGAGTGTGCATGCGCTGCTGGACCAACATCTGATGTTGCTGAGTAGCCATCATTCCTCTCATGATCTCCAGAAGGGCTGGTGTGTCCACTTGGGTAGGTGGAACTGTTGGTGGTGGTGGAACATCCGGATACTGCGATCCAGCTGCTGCTTCCACTATCACTTCTTCCTGAGTAGCCTCCTGAGGTGAGACTGGCCCTTGTTGCTGACCAACCTGGTCAGGTTATCCATGTTGCTCTTGTTGTTGCTGCCCAGCTCTGGCCGATGCGGACGAAGTGCCCCTAAGAAAAGGGACAAGAGAACAATCAAACAACCGAACATGAAGGATCAATGAAGTCAAAGGATACCGGAATGTCAAGCAAGGGTTGAGAATAACGAATCATGAGATCAAGGGGGAAACACATGTGATTGAGACATCCTATAAATCAAAATACCCCACAAGTCTGAAATCAGACCTGCATGGGCCACCACTAAAACCTTATCACGCCCCAGAACCAGAATACTGGAGAGCGGGGGAATGACTCAGCCAGCTACGTATTACGGGTAGATAAATACCGTATAATACGATCAATGCTGTCTAACCAGACGAGGGGGGTGCATACTACATGAAAGTCTTACTATGGTCATTTCATATCTATTGTCTCAATCATTCAAGTAAGAAACAGAAATAGAGAACATGTAAAAAAAAGCAGTAAGGCGTCCCAAACGCTCAGTCAAAATGTTCTTGAGATCTGGCTTTACAAAACATAGCCAGATGGTATAGCAAAGTGTACACAATTGTTATCAGCTGCAGTCTGACTTAATTACAACTATGCAAAAGTAAGTGTAAGATAATCCGACTAACATGTCGGTGCCAAACGGCTAAGTATAAAGTAAGTAACAAAACGAGTGGTGAAGCAAGGAACCCACTCGAGTCCTCCTGCGATCATCCCTCTAGTGTTGACCATCTTGGAGGTAGAAGTAAGCTGGATCCTCGGGGACCGGCTCTAAATCTGGCCATGCAAAACCAGAGAGGTTAGACCTCTAATAGCAAGTACCACAAGGAAGGACGATATGAAGGACTAAACCAGTAAGTATGAGAATATAATAATAGATCTCTGCTTCCCACTAGGATTCACATAACATTACGACACTTCGAACCAACCTCCCAACCAAACAAGGACAGAAGTTGGCCCGTCATGTCCTGACATTCTGATCATCTCAGTCAGGCAACAGAGTAGGTACAGTACACAAACAAATCATCTTGAACGGCCAATCAACTACTACGGCTTGCTATTGTGAGTCCCAAGTTATCCGAGAATTATACAAAATAGGGATTCCTCAGTTCTTACTATGTGCAAGCAAGGCTAGTCTATCCAATCAATCAATTGTGCCAATCATGTAATTAGACGAGTCCCAGCGGGACGCCCGCCGTTAATATAGCATATACAATAATATAAGCAGATACTGTTCCCTGCCCGTGTGACAGATTTACAGTATCTATGGGAACCAGTCGGCCTGTCGGGCACTACTAGTCCCAAGAGGGCTGCCATGTAAGAACTCGGGAATCTATTCTCTCCATGCCATCATTATTTTATTTAACTTAATAGTCCCTACGTTGAGTGAAGTTCCATGCCGTGGATCATGGTCATTCAAATGAGTACTTTTGTACGGGGTACGATATGCGCAACTCTACAACGATACCCGTGCGGCTATGTTGTAGGTCTTACATAGCGTAATGCAACAATCAAATCTAACCACGGAGTAATCATATCTTGACCATAAAGTACACATGCTGTTTTTATAAGATAAATAAATACTAAATAAATAAATAAATAATTTGAAACCTGCATGTGCTCGTATGCCAATATTCGGGATCAGCCAGTCGATTACAATAGTTCATTACATGAACGTGTCTCATTCATTCAATTTAATAAGTCGACTAGCCAGTCTCTTAGTTCCAACTAGGAACGTATGATCAATTTTAAATCAAGATAACCATTATTATCAATGGTATCAAGGCATGAAAGTCAATTAGTATTACATGGGGTCGAGTCTATAACTCTCAAGGTTAAGTTCCAGTCTTACTGGGTATCCATAAATCAATCAAGACACAAGGAGCATTCCATATAACAATCTATATTAATGATATTAACATATCATGATTTATCAAGTTCATGCCAAAAGGCGTAAGGATATAATAGAAGAATTATCATGCCATCATTAAATGAATAAGTTATAGAGCAAATAGTAACACCCAGGTTAGAAAGTCACGCCAACAAGTCTAAGCTAAGACCAAAAGTCACGCCAAGTCTGGTAGGAGTGAGCATGAAAAATGGTTCATGTTGGCATGCACAGTGTGAGTGTGAAGGAAAATTCACGCACGCACAAAGTGAGCGTGGAAAAATGATAAGAAATTCACGCACGCACTCAAGGACGTGTGGGTGACTAGAAATCCACGCACTCATGGATGTGTGCGTGACTAAAAATACACGCACGCTCATGAGAACGTTAGCGTGACTAAAAATACACGCACGCTCATGAGAACGTTAGCGTGACTAAAAATACACGCACGCTCATGAGAACGTTAGCGTGACTAAAAATACACGCACGTTCATAAGAACGTTAGCGTGACTAAAAATCCATGCAGACACGTAGAGACGTGTGCGTGACTGAAAATACACGCAGACACATAGAGACGTGTGCGTGACTGAAAATACACGCAGACACGTAGAGACGTGTGCGTGACTGAAAATACACGTAGACACGTAGAGACGTGTGCGTGACTGAAAATACACGCAGACACGTAGAGACGTGTGCGTGACTCAGGAACCTTCGTCCCAAGCCAGAAAATGAAGTTTCCAGCCAGAAAACACGCTAAGTTGGGAGATCAAAACCTATGAATAACCGAAATACAACAACTTAGATCTAGAGAAAACAAGCCATAGAAATCAAAAGTGCCAAGAACTAAACTCTCTCAGGATCATGAGAGGAAGAGAAATGAACCATAAAAATGGTTATCCAAGCAAAAAGCAAGATTGCACTTGCCTGCTGTGGTTGGTGGAGAGAGTGATGAGAGAAAGAAGAAGTAATGGTGAAGGAGAAGTTATGAGGAGAGAGAAGGGGAAGGAAGCTCTAAATAGGGAGGGTGGTGGTAGGTGGGAGTTGTGGGCCGGGTTTAATCCACCATGAACCCGAGAAACCCACCCTAGGCCGAACCAAATAAGCAAGACTAAAAGCAAGAAATAACAGCAGGGAATAAAATGCAGATAATAAAATTACAGACATAAAATTGCAAGAAATTAATTAACATGAAGATTAAAGAGCAGATAATTAATTAACATAAAATTAAAGGAAGTTAAATACAGGATAATACATGATAAATACTAAATAAATATACATGAGTTGTACATGTATATAAAAATACACATTCTTGGAACGGGGAGTGACAGCACGCATATAAAGTGTTCCAATTACCATCCCTTGGAACCCTTTTTTTTCCGTTCCTAGAAATTTGGCAGCCCAAAAATAGGCATGGAATAAAGGCGTTCCTAAAATTTTTTGGAACAGATTTCTTCCGTTCCAAAAAGGCTTTTTTGGTGTAGTGTGAGTATCTTGGTGTACCTTGTGCAAGCCTTGATGTTCTTGTACTTGTATGGATACTAACTTTTTAGAAGACTTGTTACCTTCTCATAGAATCACGTGTCGTAACATACCATGGTTGCATCCGTATACTAGTCAGGGACGGAGAGTATTAGTGTAGATATGTGATCAAACCCTCCTTGTGTATGTCTTGTTCCTTAAAGAGTGTTAATCATACACCATACGTATGATTAACCAAGCCTTTATCCTTGTGCAAGTTTTCAAGCCGATCACATGTTAAAACTAGTGCTCACTCACATAGTTATTTCTTGATTCTTGTACATAATATTTCTTGATCTTGTATTTGCTTACAATATTTTCATATATTATTATATTATTGTACCTGTTCTATTATTTTGTATTTTTTTCTATTTACTGTTACATAGTCCATATCAACTAGAACTGTTATTAGAGGTGTGCTTCACTCCAATTCTGACTGAATTTTTTCCAGATGATTTAGAGGAGTGGTGCTCTACTCACTATAGACCCATGTTGTAGTAGGTATGGACTTGGAGACCGTGGCTCAAGAGGGGCTTATACCTGTAATGCCCCGCTCCGTATCGGTGCATTATGATGAGTTGTTGACTCGAAGAGTTTGCGTTGACCCGATGAAGTATCGATGCGAATCGATGCGAGAGTTACGTTGGCCAAAGGTAAGCTTTGAGTCGATTGAAATCTATGAATCGAATCGATGCAAAGGATAAGTTTTGTTGAGCAAGTGCTAATGTTGGTTGATCTGGTGTACAGGCAATGCCTTTATGCTGGATTACGGATTGTGGTATGGACGCGATAGGCCAAATCAACCGAGTAGTTCAAAGGAATGGCTAAGTCCGGGAGTTAGCTATGCGATCGAGTTATGGAAGCGAGAAGCTTCAATCGGCGAGACGGCCAGGCGTATCGGCTTAAGGTGGGCGGGTTCTTGACTCTCTCTCCCTATTCCTTCACGTCTAATAAAATATGTTATGGTATGCGTAAAGTTGCTATTGAGTAAGCGAGCGTGGCTCGGCAAGTAAGTGTCTAAGTATGCGTCGAACACTAAGGTAGAACATTGAACAATCGAACAAATGAAGCGACGTGCATCAAGTGTACGAGTCGCGGTAGGGCAATGATGGTAGAACATTGAAAGACGATATTGAGGTGTGCATCATGTGTACGGCTCCGAGAATATTGAACACTAGGCGTAGAACATTGAATACGGTGCTGAGCGTGCCTTCGGGCACTTATGTTACGAAAAGACTAAGTAATACGGAATTATGCTATGAGAATAACTTACGAATGGTACGCGTTGAATACGGGTATGAGATGACTAAGCCGTTGGGCATCGTGCATCAATATAGATGTGTTGGGGCTTAACGCCGACGGAGCTCCCCATATGAATGGTGGATTATGTTTATGGCACGGGAAACCGTTTATGGCACGGGAAACCATTTATGTGCGAGACTATGTTTATGAATACGAGATCGGTTGGTATGCTATGGATTGTATGATATGGTATGTATTGCATGGTCAATAGACTCGGATGGCCCGTGCATGGGTACGGCTTCCCTCGAACGGTTACGCCGGGGCGCCGGGACCGTTCGGCCTAGGAGGGAATTATGTGTGGTATTTATGGTGCACAACATTCGGACGGATTGCGACCGTCCAGTGCTGTGATAAGCTATGATATCCGTAAGTTTGGGATCCTTCGGATACTGGGCTAGCAACCCGTATCGAAGCGATTGTAGGCTTACACATAAGAGATGCCAAGTCCATTACGGTGCGAAACACCGTGACCTTCATATAGTTAGGGCCGGTGGACTGAGATGAGAGCTGGGTGCAGGCGCAGGGCCTGCCACCCATTATGCATATGTTTACGTTTATGATTGGTCGGTTGTACGAATTGTATGTTGCTTATGCTAAGTTCTAACCACTGCAGGCTAAGGAAAATGGGACGAGATGAGCACGAACACTATGTTTATGTTTCAGATTATGTCTAACTGTATCTGCTGCAGGAATACGGTGTGGGACACATTTAAGTTATGTGCTATGTTTAAGTGTTGCCATGAAATTGATCCTAAGGCTAAATAGAAAGAACATAAAGTAAGATGCATGTTTCACCAAATGAATAAGTGATTGGTTTGGGTGCGAGCGGGTCTTGATCAGTGCGAAGCGAGGACGAAAGTACTAATCCCCCACTAGTTTATGTGCAGGTTCAGGTTACGATTGGCTTGGGGCGGAGCTTGGCTTGGATGTGCCGAGGCATGCAGTCCTTGGCGTTCAAGAGGGGCTTCCGCATAGGCGTTCGGACTTGCGATATGGAGATGTTCGGTCGAAGACTACTTGGTGGCTATATAGAGGCATAATGTATGAAACAATATAATTCTTTGTGAGCTAGTGAGATCATGAGCGTTGTAGCCAATTGGTATTTTATGTTGGGCTATTCAGAGCCTTGTAACCTTCAGTTCATTATGAATAAAAAGAGATTCTTATGTTTTACTTTGTTTCCTTCTGCTGCTTATATTATCGATTTGAGATAGTTCTATGTGAACCTGTTATCTTGCCTTGCACGAGCGCAACTCCAGGCACGTGCGGCATCACGCCCCAGCGAGGACGATGATTCGGGTTAAATCTAGCGAGGACGAGCGATTTCCCGGGTCGGGGCGTGACAAGTTGGTATCAGAGCGGTTCCATCCTTTGGACCGTGCGTGAATCTTTTTGTCCCTCAGTTGCTTCGCTATCGAAATCAGTTGACTCTAAGTTGTTTCCGCAACCGCATGGCTCATGGATCTGCTCGACGCTACATTGGATGTTCCATACAATAAGTCTATATTAAGTGCGTACGTCTGCCACAAGTATGTCTGACTATCACGCTATCTCCGGGTGCCATCGAAGAACGTTGGTTGCACGTATTGCAATGAGTTATGGAGTGTTGGTTGCATGAAGTGCAACGGAATACGAGATTATGGTTTCCCGAAGTGTAAGAAAGTTATGAGTCGTTGATTGCACGAAGTGCAACGAATATGGTGATATTGGTTACATGGAGTGCAATGATATATGTGTTGTTGGTCGCACGCAGTGCGAGGAGTTATGTGTTGTTGGTCGCACGCAGTACGAGGAGTTATGTGTTGGCGGTCGCACGAAGTGCGAAGGGATATGTGTTGTTGGTTGCACGAAGTGCAACGGGTCGATATGTGAGGCGATGCGTGTTATGTTGCTATGGAATGGTTATGTGTTGTGGGTTGCACAGAGTGCAGCAAGTCGTAAATCGTTCATTGCATCGGTGCAACGAGTCGATATGGTATGATGCGTGTTATATGGCTATGCGGATGGATAGCGATATGTTGCGCGAGATTGAGTAAAAACTTAAGTATCGAGAATGAGTTGTTGTACGAGTTGCAACGAGCGAGATTCAGAAAGATCGCGGATGCGATAGTAACGAGTCGAGTTGGTCGCTAAGTTGAGATCGAGTAGGCGAATATGTATGTTGGCCGAATGTCGCGTTAAGCTTTGAATAAGCGAATGTTACGGGCGTGATCGGTATGGTCGCCATGGTACTGTTAAATCGAATGTATGTCAAACTTGAGCTAACGTTAGAGCTGGGATCGGAAGGATCGCCATACGAGATAGTTGATTGGAAGATAGACGTCGGACCTATGCGAAGTGTGATATCGAGTAATGACTCGATTCCGAGTGGTATATGCAATACCAATTATGCGAGCAAGTATAGTGAAGTATTGTATCGATAACGATAGGCTCGATCCTGAGTGGTATATGGAATACCACTTAGCGATAGATATGTTAAGCCGGTTGGTGACTTAAGATTGGTTACATCGAGACGATTGTATTGTTACGATATGTTGTCCGCAACGGACGGAGTAATACCAAGACTCGAGTGGAAATGGTTTGATAGAAGTCGATGCAAGTATGCTACGATGAATTGAGTCGAACGATTATGTGCGAAGTCATATCCACGGAGGATACGTCGGACGAGAGTTCGTTAAGTATAAGTCGAACGATAGACTGAGCATATGCGAAGGAATGTTATGTTGAGGAAATAGTCGACTCGGTCGAGTTGAGTTAAGTCGGTACGAAAACCATTCGGAATGAATTGAGTAGGTACGGAGAAATTGTGCGAACGAATTTGGGCTAGTACGATAAGTCGGTAGTACGGTTTGGAAGTGCGAGTTAGGGATATAAGAATGGATAAGTGCGAGACTTGATTCGTATTCGAGTTCGGATAATGGCAATGAATGCAACGGGTTTGAGCTTATGAGAAAGGAAGATGTTCAAGTTATGTATATCGACGATGGTATTGAGGCGTATCAAAGACGATATACAATAACTCGGGGATACTCTGATCGAATGAACGAGAATTATGTTGAGCATTATTGTTGGATGAATAAGATGCAAGTTAAGTCGATGGCAGTTTGGATGATAATGGTAGGAACGCTTCGGAGAATTTGAGAGTCGATGAATGTTACTCGGAAGAAAACAAAAGTGTATGGATTGCTTCGTGGATAACCACTATGTTGACATTCTTGTCTTGAGCGAGCGCAACACCAGCCTCGCACATACGTCACAAAAAATTAGAACGATCATCCTGCGTGAGCGCTGGTATGGTGATTCATCCAGCGGGGATGATCGAACTTGCGAGGCGTGGCAAATTTGATATGGACGTGTGGTTTGATGCGAAGGTGAAATTGAGGATTGTGCGATATTGTTGACGGTAGTATACGAGTGATTCGAGTAGCAGCGGCGCATCAGTTGCGCGGGGGGATGGATAAATTGTGGATTGGTTGTTTGCAAAAACAAAAGTATAGAACTTTATTGATACAAACTGTAATAAAGATTACAAGAATTCTGAGAAAATTACAACTGTAGGAATCCAATCTCGATGACGATTGCTTTATCCCTTGGACGATGTGAACTGTAAAGACGAAGCCTTTGAAGTTGAAAACAACTCTGGAAACTGAAGGCAAAAGCCTCTGAAGTTGAAGACAAAAGTCTCGGAAGAATGCAGCAGCACTTTGGCAAGAACTCCTGGACTCTCTGATTTCTGATTTCTGATCTTGATATCTGATCTCTGATCCCTTGAATGAAGACTTGAAACTCTATTTATAGAGTTCTGGAAATAACTAACTTTCAGTTATTTTGGACTGCGCATGATGATTTGCGCAGCATTGGTTTGCGCAACATTGATTTGCGCAGATAGTTACTGGATCGTGGGCCGATTATCATGGACACATGGCATGATTTGATAGAAATACGCATGATCGTGCATAAACAGTTGCCACGTAATGAACAATCGATGGCATGAATGCCACGTGTAACTTAACAGTTACATTTGATAGAGTGCGCAGAGTTGAATTGCGCATACATGGTTTGCGCAAACTCAAATTGCGCAGGATTGGTTTGCGCTGCCAGCTGTCAGCCGCCCTCGAGCACTGTGCGGCGCAGAAAACGAACAGACTCCTTGTTATCCGTGCTGTCAGTTGTCAGAAAAGATTTGATTTGATTTAGTAATGATGACTTCTGCCACGTCAGCTTGCGCAATCGGTTGCGTGCGCAAATTAGAATGCGCAATCGGTTGGCTGCGCAATCTGTTGTCTGCGCAATTCAACAAGATGATGTATATTTTGATTTCTTGATTTTGTTGATTGATGCAACTTGATTTTTTAGGACCTACAAGACCCCCTTCAAAGTTTTCGAAAGTTGATTTGATTCAAAGTTTCGAAATACTTTGAATTTTTGAATTTTTGAATCAAGTTGCGCATGATGATGAGCTGTCTGCGCAAAGCAAAGTATTCCCCGATCTTAGGCGCAATCCAAGGCAGCCGTTTCGTATTTCAAAGGCTATAAATAGCCCACTTCTTCATTTCATTTTTTTACTTTGCCTCTTTCGTGCTTTTGAGAGAAAAATTCCCGAACCCTTTCTGTCTTCTTTCTCCGACGACTTCCATGGCGCCCCGACGATCTAATGTTGCCGCCACCGCCGCTGCGAAGGGAAAAGCTCCGGCCGAATCCTCTGACAGAGTTGCTCGGCGAGCATCTCGACATGAGTCTGCGCACCCTGCTCTGATAGGTAGTAAAATCGATCGAAACCCCTTTTTAGGGTGTTTTGACTTCCTTCGATCTTCGAAACTCATTTCTTTTTAGAGATGAGTTCAACTTGCGCCACCCTTTTTAGGGTTTTTGGTTGCATAAACAGTCAGTCTTCATTTTTATGAAGACTGTAATCCTGCGCAATCTATCGAATTGTGCTGACAGAAAGTCAGCACAATCGATTGATTTGCGCTGAATGTCAGCGCAATCGATTGGTTTGCGCACCCTATTATGATGCGCAAACTAATGTTGCGCAATCCATATTAGCGCAATCTGAGGATTGTGTACTCTTCTGTTTTGCTTGTCTGAAAAATAGAATTTTTGACTTGTACTGATCTTCATCTGTTTTTGATGCAGTTGAAACCAATGAAGATCCAAACTATGAACATTTTGTGGGAACTTTGTCTGAATCTGAATATAAAGAAGATTTGTCTCACGTCCATTATCCTCAATACGATCTGCCGACTTCTCATCAGGCAATATTGATTTCTCAGGACAACGAAACTTTAATGTGTCTAATGAATGGACAGCCTCTGGAATCAGCAGATGCTGTTATCCACAAGAAACCCTTATTCTTGTTTGGTGATGCCTTTGAAAAAGTCTCCCAGCCTAGGCCAATGATGGAGGAGATGGTAGTCCACCGGGAAGACAGATCATTCTTCATTCCTAAAATTGCTCGATGCCTTCCTTTGTCACGGTACGCTCATGCGAGCTACCCAAGGAAAATGGATTGGAACATCACCCTTCTCCAGGATGCTCGTGCAGGGAAGATCTTTGTAAAGAAGGTTAACGGGAAAGATATGTTTTACAGCTCTTCTGACAGATACAGTGTTATGTTGAGAGGCTTAAGACCCAGCTGCATCCCACCGGAAAACTCCTCTATGCTGATGCCCGTCAGAACCCCTATATTCGCAAATGAATTTGCGAAGGAAGAAGGAAGATACCCTGAACAGGATATCAGAATGACTGGATTAGTGAATCCAGATTACAAACGATGGAATTGCATTGCAAATTGGGTTCTGACAACCTTCCAAGATAAACTTCAACAAATTAACCTGTTTCAAGCAGTGCATGCCACTGTATACGGGTTTGCTCCTAACCCTCAAATGTTTTTGGCCTTGGCTGAGCGATACAATTACAGAACAGGAACCTTCATGACCCCGGGTGGAGAGATGGGGTTTGCACTCCATGAGATGAAGTACATCTCATACTTGCCCATGGCGGATGCTCCATATGAGGAGTTTGTTCCCACAAATGACGAGTTGGAGAAACTCAGAAAAGAAAATGCAGAAATGGTAGCAGTATTTGAAGAACTGATATGCCATTACAAAATTTGCTCTTTGTACTATAAGAGTGCTACGGCCAACACTTGCTATTCTTCGAAGTGGTTGCCATATTTGTTCTTAAATCATATTGAAGAGAAGAAAACCAAGGAAAATGATAAATGTTACCCTCATTTTTTCAAACCTTTGATTAACACGGAAGTCATGAAGATGATGGAAGAAAGTAAACATTATGATAAGGAAATGAAGGATGATTATCAATGTCCACCTTTAAAGAAAGGTGACATTTTGGAGAGTTTTTTGAGAATGGGTTACAGACCCATGTCCAAAGAAGCCCAGTTAGCAGGATTTCTGACACACTGGCTCAGACGATTCGTGGTCCCGGGATCTAGTGCAGTGGACCGTTTTCATCGTGGTGTACTTTTTGCTGCCGTCAAGCTAGTCTTCGGTTATAAGGTTGACTTGTTATCGGCAATGACCTGCAGATTGAATGCGAGTCTTCGCTTGTATGTTGACTTGATGCTGAAGGCAAAGGGAGAGAAAGAATTCCCCCGTCTCGAAATGCCGTACACTTATCTCTTTGGATGGTTACTCCTCCACTATCCAACTTTAATGGACCCTGGTATGGGACCAGTAGATGGCAGCTTCTTGCGCAGATATTCTCAGGGTAAATGGAAGTACACCTCTCTGAGTGAATGCAGATTCGTTTTAAATTTGAACAGAGGATGGAACTTCTGTTGCGCGCCTCTCCCGGCCGGTCATGACCAGATGCCACCCAACATGGTAGATTCAAAACTGCAGCCCTTAAACCGTGTGGCCTTTGAATGGTTGAAGACAATTCGACCATCTCATTTAGTATACCGCTTTGAAGAAGAATGCTTTTTGGAACCATACCTCCCTAGCCGTTTTGCTAGACAATTTGGGTATGATCAGTTCCACGTAGGGAACGCAATCACCTGCCTTCAGGGCAAAGGTTTCTTGATTGACGGGGCCCGAGCTTGGGCCTACTACAATGCCCGTGACACAAAGGCTACCTTCTCTATGCCACCAAAGAGCACTCCTCAAGGGCCTCGGATGCTCTTTACATACTCGGTATTCTACACATCTGCAAATACTTTTGCCGAGAACTTTAATCTCGCCGATAGTTTTGCTTCTGCGATAAGATTGAGGAAAGGAAGGATAGCTTTATCAATCCCTGCCAATGATGAGGCAAACGAACCGGCGGATGAACCCCTAGAAACTTCAAGAGAAATGATGTTCCAACAAGAGATAAACGCAGCAATGTGGATCTCTCTAAGAGTGGGAAAGTCTCCTGCCAAGAAAAGAAGAAGAGAGGAGCCTCCTACTCCTGCAGCAAAGAAGAAATTGGTCTTGGAACATTCTTCTGATAAAGTGACTACAAGATCCCAATCTCGGCAGCTAGCCGAGACAAATCAAGAAGTTACTACTACACCAACTTCTGTACAGAAGCAAACAGCACCAATAAATGTAGAGAGTCCCGATAGACCTCTACACAGAAAGAAGAAGAAGTTGGTTACCAGAAGAAATTTAGAAGCCTCTTCTTCCAAACAACTCCTGACTTCAGTAGATGCTGCAGCAGGATTTATAATGCCATCTCCCACCCCTGTTTCTGAATCAGGGAATAAAATCCTTGAAGAGACTGAACAAAGGGGAGATCTTGACCCCAGAACTGAAGTTGAAACATTCAGAGAAAACATCATTGAGGATGAGCAAAATATTACACGACCCCTTTCACCTGTCGTGGAGACGACTCAGCTTCCTCCTACCCCAAAGACTCTTCGTGAAGAAGAAGAGCATAAAATGATCGAAGCTTTAGAAGATTGTTATAGCCTGCAGGAGGATCTCACCGCAACTGACAGTGGGAATGTAGCCCAAGAAGAAGAAGAAGATAAGGATGAAGAAAGCTCTTCGTCTGGAAATATTGATAAGTATATACAGAATCCTGAAGGGGACAACGAAGAACACATATCTCTTGAAACCGCCGACGATACTTCGGATCCTAAAAAGGATATTGAAGTAGAGGCGTTAGTAGAAAAGGTTGTTAACCCTGATGAAGACGTCGAGATAGAAGTATCCCTTGAAGAAGTGGCTGGTGAAGATGTTCAGCAAGAGAGTCCCGCTACCGAACCCCAAGGTATAAAATGATATTTAACAATCTTCTTTCTTTAAAATAGATTGATATCTAATATCTTCATTTGTAGTTCTTGCAGGTCTTGATACTCTACCAACACCTCCGAGGGACCTGGCTATGGTGCCTATTCCAACGGTAGTTGTTAGTAGTAGCCATCACTTATCTTGCGGCTCTGAAGCGGGCAGCAGCCAAGCTGTCGCAATTGAAGCTACTTCCATTCAACGGGAGTCTATTCCAGCGGAAAATGCAGTTGTTGTTAGATCCAATCAAGGTAAGACTGCTTTTTAATTTGATCTTTTTTATTTATTGGCAAATTAGTAAAATAATAATTTTACTTTTTTGCAGAAGAACAAGCAGGGGGAGCAACCAGCTCTACTTTGGCTCCTTTGTTTAAAGAGCCTATCATTCATCAGCAAAGGATTGAGCAACCGACTACCCCATCCTCAACAGGGGTAGCTTCGACTCCTGGAACTATAGCCATCAATCAGCAAGTTGTCCAATCTTTTACCAGATGTTTCTTTGAGTCATTGGGATCTCTTGTCCGTAAAATGATAGAGAAGGAAGGAGCTAACTTCATTATGGTTAGGGACCCCACTTCTTTCCTGATAAAAGCCATAAGAGGCCAAGGAGACGAAGCCCAAGCCGTTCTTCTTGAACATATATTAGATGAGTTGGAAGTATCCATAAGGAAATGTAAAGAGCTCAAGAAGAAGAATATAGACTCTCTGGTGCAAGCTGAATATGAACGACTAGCCCAAGAAGCTGATATAGAAAGGATAAACCTTCAGAACCTTTTAGAAGCTCATTCTGCAAAGTCAGCAGAATTCAACTCAAAGATAGAATCAGTTACTTTGGCAGCTGAGAACAAAGGATAGAGGCTTGCTGAATTGAAAGCGGAAATTATTCGCCTTCAGAAGGAATTTGAAGAAGAAACTGCCAATCAACGATTTATGATTGAACAACTCAATGTCCTAATTCAGGAGAAAAATGAGTATGACGAGACTCATAGTGCTGAAATTACTCGCAGGACAGTGGATATGCCCATCTTTGATGAAGAAAATGGGATGGAGGAAGCAAGAAAGATAGTAGAATCAACACATGAAGAAGAGCTGCGGACATTGAAGCAGCAAATCGACAATTTAATTATTCCTCCTTCTTGATTAGAACTTTTTTGTATCTTTGCTTTTGCTGCTATGGAAGCATTTTTGTAATGTCTCATATTTCCATAAATAAAAGACATTTTTTTGTTGTGGCTCCATTATTTATTGCATATCTTATTAGATATAAATAATAGAGATAGAAAATATATTCAGAGGTGCAAGACATGATATATTTTTTGATAATTTTGTAGAAAATAATTATATTCATTATATCTGCTCAGAGGTAATATGGACATGGCAGAATATATTGAATATTATTACTTCGACTTGACAACTTAGTCGAAAACAACCAGTTGCTGATATAGATAATGAACGATGATGAACCGTCAATGTTTGTGAAATGAATGAACGGGAAGACCGTCAAATGATGAATGACAATGAACGGGTGAACCGTCAAGTGGTGATGAATGGGTAAACCATTAAATGGAAATGAATGGATAAACCATCAGGTGAAATGAACGGGTGAATCGTCGGTTGAATATGATAAATGAACGGATGAACCCATCAAATGAATATGATAAATGAACGGATGAACCGTCGGGTATTAATGAACAGATGAACCGTCTGATGAATGTGATAAATGAACGGATGAACCGTCAGGCATTAATGAACGGATGAACCGTCTGATGAATGTGATAAATGAACGGATGAACCGTCAGGCATTAATGAACGGATGAACCGTCTGATGAATGTGATAAATGAACGGATGAACCGTCGCTTCGTTATTTGAAGAACTTCTGTCTATAAATATAGCAGAAATCTGACAGGAATGAACACTTCTGCTTTTCAACATAAAAATGTCGTCCGGAGAAGCATCTAAGAAGGCCGAGATCGCCCGAAGGTTGAGAAGAGCACTGAAGAGCGCCCTGCCGATCCAATCCAGCCGAAGGAGGCAGAAGCGGGCGAAGGTCCGTCTGCACCCCAGCCGCCACGGGATATCTTGGACTTCCTGCTCGAACCAGGAAAGACTGAAGAAGAAGAAGCCATGAGGATGGCCGCCTGCAAATTCCTCGTGGGTTCCAGCAAGGAGGTTCTTAGCTCTTTTGCTGATCATGTCTTCGAGAAGGACGGCAGTGGCCCGCGTCCGAATATAGAAAAAGATGATAGTGACCTTTAATATTATGTACTATCATATGATGAAATAAAATTTGCATTTTATTTATGAACCTGATCCTGTTTGACGATTTTACAAGCATTTACATTTATACAAAATACTTCTTAAGAAATTTGCCATTGATAGGCATCATGGCAATTCGACCATCAAGCTCTGAAAGTTGATAAGCTCCATTTGAGAAGACTTTGCTTACAACATAGGGACCTTCCCATTTCGCATCGAATTTCCCTTTGCTCATATGAGTCATAGTCATAGGACGTCTGACTGCTAGAACAAGTTCTCCTTGTTGAAATGCTCTGACTTTAACTTTGCGATTGAAAGTCTTTGAGATGCGGGCTTGATATAGCTCAATATGCTGTTGAGCCATTAATCGCTTCTCATCTAACGCTTCTAACTCTTGAAGTCGAAGAAGATCGTTGTTCTCTGTAGTAAGCTCGTTAGCGACGGCAATCCTTAAAGAAGGAATTTGCAGCTCTAAAGGAAGAACGGCTTCACAGCCATACACTAAAGAGAAAGGTGTAAAGCCTGTTGGATTACGGACCGTAGTTCGATAGGCCCAAAGACATTCGCCAATTTTCTCGCTCCAGTTCTGTTTGTTAGTGGAAACAAACTTCTTGAGGAGTTTAATGATGGTTTTGTTAAAAGCTTCAGCTAAACCATTAGCGGCAGGATTGTATGCTGTTGAAGCAACATTATCAATCCGATGATCATCGCAGAATCTAGTGAACTTCTGACTGATGAACTGAGGTCCATTGTCATGAATGATTCTTCGGGGTACACCAAATCTATAGATGACGTGGTGTTTAACGAAGTTGATGACACTGCTAGTCTTAACCTCAGTCAGTGGTATAGCTTCAGCCCACTTGGAGAAATAGTCCGTTATCGCCAATATAAACCGATGTCCTCTAGAAGAAGGAGGATTAATGGGCCCTATGATATCCATACCCCAAGCTTCAAAAGGCCAAGAAGCAGCCGTCGGGTGTAAAAATTCTGATGGTTGATGAATGAAGTCTGCATGGATTTGACAGGCTCGACATTTCCTTGCATACTCAATGGCATCCGATACCATAGAGGGCCAGTAGTAACCCATGCGTCTAATGCGGTCCTGTAGCTTAGGACCAGGCTGATGTGCTCCACATACACCGTCATGAGCTTCACGCAGTACTTGCTTAGCTTCATCACCAGCGAGACAGCGTAAAAGAAGACCGTCATAAGTTCGTCGATAGAGAGTTTTAGTAGTTTGATTATAATAGAATCGGAGAGATCGTCGATGAACGCTTGTAGCCTCCTTAGGATCTTCGGGGAGTATGTCATATACCACAAAATCGATAAAAGGAGTTCTCCAGTCATCATCAATAACATTAACTTCAGCAAAATTGCTGAATTCAATATTACGATTATTTTCAATACAGAACAATTCACGATTGGAGATAACTACCACCTGCTGTCTTTTAATAGGGATAGCTAAGACAGCTGCAAGATTGGCTAAAGCGTCTGCTTCAGTATTGCAAGCCCGCCGCACATAGTCAATGAAGAAAGCTTTGAATGATATAGCTAAGTTGATTGCCGCCTCATGATAAGGTACTAGGTCTTGATGACGGACTTCATAGGTTCCTCTAACCTGATTAACAACCAGTTTAGAATCACCGTATACTTCAAGATATTCAACGTTCAGTTGTTTAGCTAACTGAAGACCAATAAGTAGAGCATTATACTCTGCTACATTGTTAGAACAAGGTTCATCTAAAGAATAGGCTCTTTGGATAGTTGATCCGTCTGGAGAAACGAGGACCACTCCAACACCTGCCACAACAGCACCATTTGGTCCAATCCTTGATGCACCATCAAAGAATAAACGCCAGGTTGGAAATTCTTCGGAGATCATGTTGACTTCCAATGTTTCGTCTGGAATTTCGTCATAGAGCTTAGATGTCTCAGGTACAGGATGAGCCGCTAAAAAGTCCGCCAGCGCTTGACCTTTGACAGACTTTTGTGGAACATACACCATGTCATATTGAGCTAGCAGGATTGCCCATGTAGCCAACCGAGAATTAAGTGTACTTGGTTTCTTCATAAGTACCCGGAGAGGGTTAACTCGAGATATAACATGAATAGTTTGACCAATGATATAATGCCTCATCTTTTGTACAGCAAACATGAGAGCCAAGCATTCTTTTTCAACTGGACTATAACGGTGTTCAGCCCCAATCATAGTACGGCTAAGATAATAAATGGCCTGTTCGTGACCTTCTTTGTTCTTTTGGGCAAGTAAAGCACCCAATGAATGATCCATAGCACGGACATACATTAAGAACGGAATACCAGAAATAGGTGGCACCAAGACTGGTGGGTTCATGAGATATCGCTTGATATCATCGAATGCTTGTTGACATTCTTCAGTCCAAACGAAAGATACACCTTTCTTCATTAGTTGAGTGAATGGTCTACAACGTCCAGACAAATTCGAGATGAATCTCCTGATGTACGCAAGTCGTCCTTGAAATCCTCGTAGCTCTTTTAGATTGCGTGGAGGACGCATCTCTTGGATGGCTTTGATCTTCTCGGGATCCACGTGTATACCTTTAGAGGTAATGACGAAGCCGAGAAATTTGCCACTAGAGACACCTAGGAATGACTTGGTGGGATTCATCTTGAGTTGATGTTGGCGCATGAGATTAAAGATTGTTCTCAAGTCTTGAATGTGATCTTCCTTTTTACGACTTTTGACGGCAATATCGTCAACGTAGCATTCAACGGTTTTGCGCAAATGATCTCGAAAGATAGTGCTCATAGCTCGTTGGTAAGTTGCACCAGCATTCTTAAGACCAAATGGCATCACCGTATAGCAATAAACACCACGAGGAGTGCAGAAAGAAGTATGCTTTTCATCTTCAGGATGCATCTTGATTTGATTGTATCCAGAGAATCCATCCATAAAAGATATTCGTTCGAACCCACAAGTATTGTCGATCATGACGTCCGTAATAGGAAGAGGAAATTCATCTTTTGGACATGCTTCATTAAGATCCCGGAAGTCAATACAGACTCGAACTTTGCCAGTTTTCTTCAGAACTGGGACGACATTGGCTACCCAATCAGGATGTTGTTCTTCTCGAATGAAACCACAAGCAATGAGCTTTTTGACTTCATCATCGATCGCGTCCATCATTTCTGGTTTGAAGCGTCGCTGTTGTTGCTTAACAGGTTTTGCATTAGGCAAAATGTTCAATTTATGTGTAGCAATCTTGGGATCTAAACCCGGCATGTCTTCATAACTCCAAGCAAAGACATCAATATATTCTTTAATAAGAAGAATCAACTCTTCCTTGTCTGTTTCTGGAAGATTTTTGCTAATAAAAATTGGCCGAGGTGAATCTCTTTCTCCTACATCAATTTGAATTAGTTGATCTTCAGTAGGGGGTTCACGTTGTTCAAAGCGAAGTACCCATTGATTGTCCATATGCTGAGCCCAAGGATCTGTCTCAGGATTTTCTTCCACATTCACGTCATAGTCTTCTGGAAGTTCAACGGAGACCATGTTAGATGATACGACCAACCTATGGACTTCACCAATGCTAGTATCAGAATCCCAAGATCTGGAATCAGATGAGTTAGAGCGTTCTTCACTGTCGGAGTCGGAGACTGCTGGGGATAACAATGGAGGAGAAGCATATCCGAGACCTCTCTTAGTCCTGCTATAGTACATGTCTGACTTTCCTTTCGGAACAGTTGTACGAATAGGAGTTCGTCTACCCTTACCGTAATTGAAGCCACTTTTGAAATCATAACCCATTTTCCGAATGATGTCTTTTGATTGTTGACTATAACGATGGAGTTGGATACGCCCCGTGTCGTTAAGTTTACTGTCATCCGTATAACTGAATTTTTGTTCTGGTCCTTTAATAAAAATTATTGAACTTTCACCTCTCTTTCGAGAAGAGACAATAAAGTATGAATCATCTGAGTGTTCGAGTAAGACTTCTGTATGAAGAGATTGCACAACTCCCATTGTAATTGATTGGAAGCTATCTAACATATCTAAATAGTATTTAGTATGATAAATAACATCAGTATACTGGAAAGTAGGTGCTTTTTCATTGATTTGTACATCAGTATTTACAACAGGACCTTTGGCCTTAGCAGGCTTAGTCAGATTAATTACAAGAGGGAGAGAAGAAGAACGTGGAGGCGGTTTGTTACGACGGAGGTCGATAACAAGTGGCTCAGAGGAAGTGAGCTCCTTTTTTTCTTTGTTGCAAATGAGATCAACAACAATTGGCTCAGAAGAAGTGAGCTGCTTTTTGTCTTTGTTACGACGTAAATCGATAACAAGTGGCTCAGAAGAGGTGAGCTCCCTTTGATCTTGATCAGCATCAATTGACTTCTTTTGGGCTGATAAGTGAATAGCCAGTGGCTTGGAAGATTGAGGATGAGAAACTCGCCCTTTGACGGGTATGATTAGAGTGTCTTTAGGCGTCGCTTCTTGTTCTTCTTCAGTGTCTAATGCTAACACGATTTTCATGAATTCATCCTTATACATCCGAGCGTCGTTGCAATATGCTTCAACACCTTTGAAGGGATAAAGATCCGCAACCTCCTTACGAACTACGCCTTTGTCATCAACATATTTAAAACATTGATGAAGGGTTGATGGAACAACATTGTGCTCGTGTAAGAATGGTCTCCCCAATAGAGCGTTGTAAGAACAACCAAAATTGTCAATAATGTAGAATGTAACTTTTGTGCGAAGATTGCCAATTTGAAGTTTTAGGCGAATCTTGCCCAAAGGTTCACTCTTTCCTTGATTGAATCCAAGGATGGTAGTGATTGTAGTGGAGAGACTATGCACAGGAATTTTCAAAGCATCGAGCATTGTCTTCGGCATGATACTAAGAGCAGACCCTGGATCTATCAGAATACGATCGACTTTCATCGAATCGACATATCCTGTATAGTAAAGAGGACGGTCATGCCTGTTGTCTTCCATTAGCATGTCATCTTGCGTAAAAGTTATGTTCGGAATGAATTCCTGAACACTATTACAAGAGACTGATTCTGCTTCGGACTTTTTGAGAAAGGTTAGACAAGCTTCTGCTTGCATAAGAGCTTCGCTGAGGGTTTCTCGAGTCTCTTTGGAAAGACGCAAGAGTTCAAAGATAGACAACTTTGCTGGGGTATTGGCTAGTTGAGCCAATATATCGAAGTTGTAAGGCTTCTCGAGTCCTGTAGGAGACAATTTCTTCAAAGGTTTGTCAAAGCGGATTTGTTGTTTGCCTTTATCAGCAGTCACTGGCTTAGGAGGAATAGGAATCACAACTGGTGAAGGTGCAGCAGGATTCTCTTCAGCTAGAGCAGGTTGTGTTGAGGTAGGTTCAGAAGAAGAAGCAAGATTCTCTTGAGTTTCAGGGTAATCCTTCAAATAGGGCTTTCCTGATCTGGTGCCTAATAGAATTTCTTCGTCAACTATGGGATCAAAAGATACCATGTTGCAAATCTTCGTCTTGCCTTTGGAGCGACTTTTCTTCTTGGAAGAAGAAGAATCCTCGAACTCTGAAGTAAGATCGGGGTGAATCCACATAACCTCGCCATTGTCTAGAGACAAAGGAACGAGACCTTCATTTGGTGGAGAAGGAATATTTTCAATCTCAAGAGTAGTTTTCGGAATAGGAATGACACCATGCTGTATCATCTGCGGGGGAAAGTTACCGAACTGAACTGAAACCATATTGGCAGTGACAGTCTTTTCATCTTGTTGCAGAGTAACAACTCCAGCATTAACAAGCTCTTGAATCTTGCCCTTGAGCACATAACATGCTCTAGTAGGATGTCCAATGAATCGGTGGTAAACACAGTACTTAGGATGATCGGTCTTACCGACTTCATCAGGTTTCTTTAGGTCTGGGAGCTGGATCTTATTGCTTTTGAGTAAACAATCGAAGATACTTGCCGTGTTATTCTCGTCAAAAGAATACTCTACCTTAGGACGAGGTTCCCTCGGTTGTGGTGCAGAAGGAGTGGAAGTGGACGTAGGCTGAGCTACGTTGACAGCCAAAGACTCTTTGCTTTTCAGATTAATGTTCAGAGTCTCTTTGTTCTTGCGGTTGTTTTGGCGATTACCACCGCCTGACGCTTGATGTTCATCCCGATCGGGGTTAGACATTTGTACCCCCAACTGTTTGAATTTATCAGCACTTACTTCAGCTGCTTTGGCATTAACAATAAAGGATGGCCAGTCTTGAAACTGAGTTGAGCCTGTCCACATACTGATAATAGGCAAGAGATTTGCCTTACAAGTATCTATGGTAACAGCAGCAGGAGTCCCTGGAGGCATTTTCAGGGCTTCTCGACGAAAACGTTCAATGAAACTCTCTGCAGTCTCGTTATGTTTCTGTTTGATTTTATTTAGGGCTGACATAGTCATGTCATTGAATCCCTCATAGAATCGTTCTAGAAAGATTTGCTTGAGACCTGAGAAAAAAGTGATACAACCATCGGGCAGACTTCTGTACCAGTCATATGCTACGCCGGCTAAACAACCGATGAACACTCTGGTAAGAAGAGCGTCGTTTGGTTGAAGTTGAACAGTCATTACCTCGAAGTGATTGATGAATTGACTTGGTGAGGTACTACCGTCAAAGAGAGCGATTGTTGGAATCTTGTATTTGGGAGGAAATGGAACTTCTTTCCATTCGACGGGATATGGCTGTTTGATTCCCAACCTTTGCAGGTTGTCTTTCTCTTTGAAAGCTTCAAACTGAGTTCGTAAAAGCTTGACTGCTTCATTAGCATCTTTAGATGAAGAGGAAGGAGCCGTGGTAGGAGGAGGGACAGCATTATAAGCACTACCCCCAGCACCTGATTGACTGGGTGTATTTTGAACTTGTACTTGCACAGGAGGCATCTGAGGAGGTACTACCCCCAGCCCAGTATTGACAGGCACCGATGAAGCTATGATTTCAGGGTTTATAGCAGCCGGTACAGTTGGTGGGGTAGCATGTTGTGCCATAATGATAGAATGCATACTGGCGACCATTTCAGCCATGGTTTTCAATTTGTCCTCCAGTGCAACAATACGCTGTTCTTGGTTTACAGAAGTTGAAGCATCTGGATCATCAGTAACAACATATGCCGTCACTTCTCTAGGCACAGTAGACGAAACTGTTTGTTCAGAGCTTTCACTATATGCATCATAATTAGAGAAAGATTCGTCTCCTGACTGAAAAGTAGGAAGATAAGCTGAAGGATCTTGGGGAAGATTCCTTTGACCGATTGTGTCTCGGCTGTGGGAACGAGTATGTTGAAATACTCCTTCAGTGGATTCTTGGAGTAAATCCAAATATCGTTGGCTTGGTCTGCGAGGCTTACCATGTTTGGAGCACTTTCTACCCCCGGTGTCTCGGGAAGCCATATTGACAGAAGCGTACAACACTTCGTCTTCTTCTGACATTGGTTCTGTTTTAGCAAAAGTCAGACGATCGAAGATAGATCGCTTTGTTGTTTGACAACAACATTGGATGATGACTTTATGATTGCAATGATGATCAGATGGTTGATTTGAAGGAGTTGAGACATTATCCCGTTTTTGTCTGAGATGTTCTCGAAGATCAGAAACCATGCCGGGACGGGAAAAAGTTCGAGGAATGTGTTCTTTAACAATATTTGGAACATGGTTTCGATTCTTCAAATGTTTTGTCCCCTGCGTATACAAGGAAGTACTCATCTCATTGGCATAGGTATCAGAATTTATGTTCCTGGAGATTTGTCTTTGAGGCTTGACCTTCGGCATTGGCTGTTTACGTTTTGCCGAAGTTGTCCTGTTAAGATATGTTCGTAGGTCTGCAAATTCACTCCCAGGGGTTTCTGTTTGAGACACCAACAGTTTTCCGTGTTTGGAACGGGATATTTTGAAAGTTGGAAGGTCTTGGAATTCTGCTACTGGGGTAGGCAAAATACCTCTTTGATCAGTGCAAGTTCTTTTGTTATGAAGGTAAAAAGAATCTTTGTTCGTAGGAGATCTTGTACTGACGGGTGTTGAAACACGTGCAATTTGATCTGCTTCAGTAAAGACCGAAGAAGACTGAGAAAAGACCAAAGGGCCTTTTCCTTTGTTCTGAGAAGAAGGGATAACTAAAGAGCATTTCCCTCTGTTGTCTTCCAAGTCATGAGACAAGGAAGTTTGAGAAAAGACCAACGGGCCTTTTCCTTTGATCTGAGAAGGAGGAGGAATAGCCAAAGGACTACCCCCAGTAGATTGTGCTAGAACAGCAGGATGTTTAAGAGGAGAATCAGATATTTTCTCTTGATTATGAGAAGGAGAGAATTTAGCCAAAGGGCTGTTTCTCTTAGTTTGCGCAGAAGTGATTTGCGCATGAGTGGAGGGTACATTAGTTCTGGCCACAGAAGTAGGAGTCCTTGCTTTAGAGTGCTTAGGATGCACTTTGGTTGCTGGAATGCTGTTTTGCGCAGGAAAAGCTACTGCCAATTGCGCCAGAGTCATAGGAGTCTTCTGTTTTGACAAGGCAGCATACGAAGTAGCTTCTGCAACTTTTGCAACAGATTGCGCAGCATTGACTGCAACAGATTGTGCAGCAGTTGCTGAGACAGACTGTGCAGCAGTTGACACAGCAGTTTGCGCAGCAGACTGGCCAGCAGATTGTGCAGCAGTCTTGGAGACCCAAACTGAGCGTACTTTGCTCTTTGCAGAAGTGGCTACAGTACGGGGAATGGTCTTGGAGTTGAGCATTGCCTCGTAGGCTGTCTGGTTGACCTTGACAACCAGGGTCTTCTGCGTCTTCCCGATAGACGCTACGTTACATTGAGTTGCTACTTCCTCGTCGGAGGAGAAAGTTGTCCCCAGCAGAGTCGCCATTTTGTTTGCAAAAACAAAAGTATAGAACTTTATTGATACAAACTGTAATAAAGATTACAAGAATTCTGGGAAAATTACAACTGTAGGAATCCAATCTCGATGACGATTGCTTTATCCCTTGGACGATGTGAACTGTAAAGACGAAGCCTTTGAAGTTGAAAACAACTCTGGAAACTGAAGGCAAAAGCCTCTGAAGTTGAAGACAAAAGTCTCGGAAGAATGCAGCAGCACTTTGGCAAGAACTCCTGGACTCTCTGATTTCTGATTTCTGATCTTGATATCTGATCTCTGATCCCTTGAATGAAGACTTGAAACTCTATTTATAGAGTTCTGGAAATAACTAACTTTCAGTTATTTTGGACTGCGCATGATGATTTGCGCAGCATTGGTTTGCGCAACATTGATTTGCGCAGATAGTTACTGGATCGTGGGCCGATTATCATGGACACATGGCATGATTTGATAGAAATGCGCATGATCGTGCATAAACAGTTGCCACGTAATGAACAATCGATGGCATGAATGCCACGTGTAACTTAACAGTTACATTTGATAGAGTGCGCAGAGTTGAATTGCGCATACATGGTTTGCGCAAACTCAAATTGCGCAGGATTGGTTTGCGCTGCCAGCTGTCAGCCGCCCTCGAGCACTGTGCGGCGCAGGAAACGAACAGACTCCTTGTTATCCGTGCTGTCAGTTGTCAGAAAAGATTTGATTTGATTTAGTAATGATGACTTCTGCCACGTCAGCTTGCGCAATCGGTTGCGTGCGCAAATTAGAATGCGCAATCGGTTGGCTGCGCAATCTGTTGTCTGCGCAATTCAACAAGATGATGTATATTTTGATTTCTTGATTTTGTTGATTGATGCAACTTGATTTTTTAGGACCTACATTGGTAAAGTACGTCGGATTGGGTAAAGTCTCGTAGGAATCATCGGGAATTGATTTGGCTCCGCGATAGGATATAGCATGGTTCGTTGTAACTGTCCCTCGTTGATGATCTTCAATTATCGAGCGTAGTTTCGGGGCAGATGAACCTAGAAGACTTGACCGCCAAATCAAGTGAATGTTGAAGTCCCATAGGATGACCCTAAAGAAGTCGCGTATGAAGGATAAGGAATGAGGTAGTGCATGTTGAGAATAAGTCTAAGCGAGTGAGTATCGAGTCTCGAAAGTTAGCAAGTACTGGAATCGATATGGTTAAGAAAAGATATGTTGGATCGAATAGATGTTGAGGAACGTGCTTAGTGTAATGATACGGTAAGGCGATTGCAAGGGTTCTGCAATGTACGAGAGCGATGGATAGTAGAACAACCCTAAGAGTTATGTCGTTGGTCGGGTTGAGTAACGGTTAGGCTATGTGTGTTTGGGCGTATCGTAAGAGACCTTGGGTCTGAAAGATTGTTGCCTTTGGGCATCATGGTCTCAAGTTGACCTCTTGTGTCGGAAGAGACTAAGCGTGATGTCTGGATAAGTTGCCTAGCGGGGGTAGCCCCAGACGCGGTAAGTATATGGTTCGAGAACGTGGGTCATATTGGAATAGTTGTGTGCGAGACTTAGTACGGATTGTAGGCAAAGAAATTTGAGACATGCGGACGTAGTCCATGTCGTTATGGCTAAATATTATGAAGGACTGGATGAAGGACTTAAGTTACGCGAGAGATAGGAAACGGTTGGGCGAATAGGCGTTGCGGGAGCTTGTTGCAATCGGATGCGCAATGACTTGTGCAATGCGAGCGTTAGATGGCCGCGAGAAACTTATAGGATCGAAGTAAAGTTTTGAGTTAAGTTATATGCAGAGATGTTGGAAGATGATCGCGTGTTATGGAATACACATACGAGGAGTATTTTGGGAATGGGCGCTAAGATATGACTGAGTTGAGCACGGACTGATGGATGCTTGAGGATTTAAGTTGAGCTTGTTAGTTGTCCCGATATCCTACAACTGAGCTTGGCTGAAATGCATATATTGATAGAATGTCTAAAATATGTGTATGATCCAAACTAAGTTGTATGATTTAACGATAGTAGCACGAGATCGTGAAGCGATCTATGCGAGGCACTTGGATTAAGTGTTGGTTTCGGTTCGAGGACGAGCCTGATTTTGAGTGGTATATTATGTAATACCCCGCTCCGTATCGGTGCATTATGATGAGTCGTTGACTCGAAGAGTTTGCGTTGACCCGATGAAGTATCGATGCGAATCGATGCGAGAGTTACGTTGGCCAAAGGTAAGCTTTGAGTCGATTGGAATCTATGAATCGAATCGATGCAAAGGATAAGTTCCGTTGAGCAAGTGCTAATGTTGGTTGATCTGGTGTGCAGGCTATGCCTTTATGCTGGATTATGGATCGTGGTATGGGTACGATAGGCCAAATCAACCGAGTAGTTCAAAGGAATGGCTAAGTCCGGGAGTTAGCTATGCGATCGAGTTATGGAAGCGAGATACTTCAATCGGCGAGACGGCCAGGCGTATCGGCTTAAGGTGGGCGGGTTCTTGACTCTCTCTCCCTATTCCTTCACGTCTAATAAAATATGTTATGGTATGCGTAAAGTTGCTATTGAGTAAGCGAGCGTGGCTCGGCGAGTAAGTGTCTAAGTATGCGTCGAACACTAAGGTAGAACATTGAACAATCGAACAAATGAAGCGACGTGCATCAAGTGTACGAGTCGCGGTAGGGCAATGATGGTAGAACATTGAAAGACGATATTGAGGTGTGCATCATGTGCACGGCTCTGAGAACATTGAACACTAGGCGTAGAACATTGAATACGGTGCTAAGCGTGCCTTCGGGCACTTATGTTACGAAAAGACTAAGTAATACGGAATTATGCTATGAGAATAACTAACGAATGGTACTCGTTGAATACGAGTATGAGATGACTAAGCCGTTGGACGTCGTGCATCAATATGGATGTATTGGAGCATAACGCCGACGGAGCTCCCCATATGAATGGTGGATTATGTTTATGGCACGGAAAACCGTTTATGGCACGGAAAACCGTTTATGTGCGAGACTATGTTTATGAATACGAGATCGGTTGGTATGCTATGGATTGTATGATATGGTACGTATTGCATGGTCAATGGACTCGGATGGCCCGTGCACGGGTATGGCTTCCCTCGAACGGTTACGCCGCGGCGCTCGGACCGTTCGGCCTAGGAGGGAATTATGTGTGGTATTTATGGTGCATAATATTCGGACGGATTACGACCGTCCAGTGCTGTGATAAGCTATGATATCCGTAAGTTTGGGATCCTTCGGATACTGGGCTAGCAACCCGTATCGAAGCGATTGTAGGCTTACACATAAGAGATGCCAAGTCCATTACGGTGCGAAATACCGTGACCTTCATATAGTTAGGGCCGGTGGGCTGAGATGAGAGCTGGGTGCAGGCGCGGGGCCTGCCACCCATTATGCATATGTTTACGTTTATGATTGGTCGGTTGTACGAATTGTATGTTGCTTATGCTAAGTTCTAACCACTGCAGGCTAAGGGAAATGGGACGAGATGAGCACGAACACTATGTTTATGTTTCAGATTATGTCTAACTGTATCTGCTGCAGGAACACGGTGTGGGACACATTTAAGTTATGTGCTATGTTTAAGTGTTGCCATGAAATTGATCCTAAGGCTAAATAGAAAGACCACAAAGTAAGATGCATGTTTCACCAAATGAATAAGTGATTGGTTTGGGTGCGAGCGGGTCTTGATCAGTGCGAAGCGAGGACGAAAGCACTAATCCTCCACTAGTTTATGTGCAGGTTCAGGTTACGATTGGCTTGGGGCGGAGCTTGGCTTGGACGTGCCGAGGCATGCAGTCCTTGGCGTTCAAGAGGGGCTTCCGCATAGGCGTTCGGACTTGCGACATGGAGATGTTCGGCCGAAGACTACTTGGTGGCTATATAGAGGCATAATGTATGGAACAATGTAATCCTTTGTGAGCTAGAGAGATCATGAGCGTTGTAGCCAATTGGCATTTTATGTTGGGCTATTCAGAGCCTTGTAACCTTCAGTTCATTATGAATAAAAAGAGATTCTTATGTTTTACTTTGTTTCCTTCCGCTGCTTATGTTATCGATTTAAGATAGTTCTATGTGAACCTGTTATCTTGTCTTGCACGAGCGCAACTCCAGGCTCGTGCAGCATCACGCCCCAGCGAGGACGATGATTCGGGTTAAATCTAGCGAGGACGAGCGATTTCCCGGGTCGGGGCGTGACAATACCAGTTAATGAGTATTATGCTTTAGCTGTAGTTCAGTAGTTAGATAGTTAATGTACTAGACTTTGTCTCCAGTTGTACATTTTATTATATCTCTATTTTGAGACTTTTTGGGATATTGTAGTATTCAAACTTTTGTGAGATGTACTTGACTCGTATTTCCTGTTCTTTTTATATTACATTCGTGTATTGTTTTTTCTTATAGATTCTATGATTGAGTATTCATATTCATACAGTTATACAGATAACATTATATCTTATGGATCATTATTGTTAGATAGCATAGTTGTCACGCCCCAGAACCAGAATACTGGAGAGCGGGGGCGGACATAGCCAGCTACGTATGATGAAATAGAATCTATCTCACCATACGGTCACAGCTGTCTAGATATGTGAGGGTTTATCTACAAGCCATCAGTCTTTTAAGGTCATAAAATAGCCTATTGTCTCAATCTCAACCAACTAATAATAATTACAAGATATCAGATCTCCAAATACATAAATATAAGGCGTCCCAAATATTACATATCAGATGATCATGAAGCTAGTCGTACAAAATGTAAGGACTAGCAAGAGTTCAGTCATACATGATCAACCCCCGGGGCTTGTCAATCATGTTACAGCCCGTAGGCAGACAATAAAAAAAGTACAATACGAGCTAACACTTGCTCGTCGGCTAAACGCCTCAACAGAATAATTTACAATATTACAGTGGGAGAACAAAAAGAAACTCACTCGTTGCCAAGGTTCCGCCTAGTGGCCACCATCTGGCTGGAAATCCGGTAGATCCTTTGGTGCTGCTCCGGTATCTGGCCATACAAAACCAGCTGGGTCAGACCCCAGAAAGAGCAAGTGCCACAAAGGAGGCTTCACTTAAGGACTAAAACCAGTAAATCATTAGCATTCAACATGTAAGAAAACAATAAGTAACACAGATTGGGATTCGCGCACTACCAATGCACTTGTCCCAATCATAGAAAATAATTAAGAGAAGCATCATGTTAAATAAAATATAGCTGGACAATATATATGAAAAGAAGACAATGATAAAAGTGACAATGAAGGGTACAATCAGGATAGTACAATCTGGAGTGACAATAGTGTTCAAGCATTATAGTGACAATCTGGAGTGACAATCATTCAATCATGCTGGTAGAATCTGGCAATCGATCACTTCTAGACAATACTATACTGGACTAGACTCCATCCAATCAATCACGGCCAATCATTGCCTACGGCTTTCTACATTAACTAACTAGGGTTATCACAATCCTAGTTACTAGCAAGATGCAATGAGATGCTCCAAGTAGTCACAGGCCCTGCAGCTACCCAGGTTATCCAGGCAATCATTATAGTGACAATCCAGAGAGTTCAATCATTAAGTGACAATGGAGGGAGAGTGCAAGACAATATAGTTCAATCATTAAAGTGACAATCGAGAGTGCCCCACATGACAGTGGGCTGGAAATGTGCCCTACTCGTCGGCAGGCTACAAGTCCAAACATTTGTGGCCGGAATAACGGGGTCGCCTGTAACTGGGGAACATCTCTTCATGACTAGTAGATTATTCTATTTATTAACCTTAGTTTATTTCAATATGTGCCCCTGACCGTGGTACTCAGGGGTACATGCCCTAGAAATGATACGAGACAAGACAGGTTCATTTATACAAGCACAATCGCCCACGGTGTCAAGTCATTATACAGGTCATGTCATGTCAAGTAGCCACCGCAACGGCTTATCGAGATATAACATGTCAGGTTATCCGGTCAAGTATACTAGTCAGGAGTGCGCCACGACGGGCCACTATCATGTCATGTCAGGTTACTGGTCGAGAGCGCACCACTACGGGTCATCATCAAGTCAGGTTGTCATATCAAGTCTATCATGTCAAGCCAATCATGTCAAGTTATCATTCCAAACATATTAAATAAATTCGTGATTATCAAGTTCATGACAAAAGGCGTAAGGATATAAAATGGGCGTAAAATATCTAATAAAATATCCATATACAGGACTAATAGAAGAGCCAAGCTTAAAGAATTAAAACTAAATCTCCAAGAGCCAATAGATTGCGCAAGGGGTCAGGGGGTTGGATTGCGCAGGGTGTCAACTGCGCACGGGTGGAGTGCGCAGGGTCCAAGCGCGCAGGGTTGGATTGCGCTGGAAGGGGCAAGCTGGACTGCGCCGGGCTAGATTGCGCAGGGCTGAACTGCGCAAAGAATAGACTGCGCAACAATGGATTGCGCAGCAATAGGTTGCGCAGCAATAGGTTGCGCAGTCGGTGAACTGCGCAGCAATGGATTGCGCCAGCACTGGACTGCGCAGCGATGGATTGCGCCAGCACCAAGAGGCACTGGACTAGCTGGATGAATTACGCCAGCGCTAAAGAGCGCTGGGCTGGGCAAGCTGGATTGCGCCAGCGCTAAGGAGCGCTGGGCTGACTGGATTGCGCCCGGGACAGAAGGTCATCTTCCCCAAAGCTAAGAGCAAATGGCCATGGAAATTCAAAACTTCAAAAGACCATAACTAGGTCAAATCTCAACGAAAATCTACTTTACAAAGGTCTAAATTGTGTAAAATTAAATTCTCTTCAACATGGAACAATCAAAACATGAAAATGAACAAGTTTTATAGATCAAACCACCAATTTTCGAAAATAATTCAATCCTAGATCTACAAAATTCCAAGCTCCAAATGGAGAAAACCCAAGTTCTAATGTTGCTTAAAATGAGCTAATAAAGCTAATAGACAAATAAAATGCAGTCCTCAAGTGATAGCAAGATGCACTTGCCTAGGTTGGTGGTGGTGGTGGAGAGGAAGAAGCTTGAGGAAGAAGATGAAGAAAATAATAAGGGGAGAGAGAGAAGTTGATATTTATAATAGGGTGGGGTTCTCCATGTTAAACCAAAATAGGCCAAACCAAAATAAACTAAGGTGAACCAAGTCAAGGCCAATAACTCTCTCTCTAGCAATTTAAACCAAATGAACCATGAAATAAACCCAGCCTCACCAATCCAAAATAAACCAATGAACCATTAAAACCAATTGAACTATCAATGCTAATTAAAACCAAGCCAATGTAAAATAAACCAAGATAACTAATCATGACTAAATAAAAAAAAATATGGGTCCAAAACACGTATACGTATACTAAATACGTATCACGAATTTGGGACATTACAATAGTAGACCTAGACTAATTACAAACTAGGATTGGCCTCCAAAAGCATATCTATCTCCACCAAACTAATTACAAACTAATTACAAACAAGGATCGGTCCATCTGTGTAGGATAGCAATTGACTAAGCTGAAAAATATCCAGTCAGGATTGCTACAAGTTTACCATAACACTATACTACACAATATAATATACATGCATGAAGGAACAATAATAAGGATAGACGAACTATATGTATGACACGATATGATAAAAAAGTACAATTATAACATAAGGACAATATGACAGTAGACTGGATGTAGACGGTTTGGGTTATACGTTAATCGTACATGTGGTGCACAACTGATATTATTTAAGTTATACAGGAAGAGACTTATACGTGTAACGTAGATCACATGCATACTCATAGTATTCCTCCGTCCATAACTCACAAGAAAATATGTTCACTATATATAACAATATACACCAAAATGGCAATTTTGGAACGTTAAAATTTTGTTCCAAATAATTTTAGGAACACTTTTATTCTGTGCCTATTTTTGGGCTGCCAAAATTCTTGGAACGGAATAAAAGCGTTCCAATGGACTAGTATAACAGGTAAACATAAACAAGTAACTGAAGGACTAATACTTGTGCACAATTAGTCAGTCATGGTTAAGTAAGAACAACGATAACATGATATATGAAGAATAATGACACGAAGATACATGCAATACAAAATAAAGGCAATATATGTCACAGTAAAACTTGCCTAATCCAATATATGATGAGGTTACAAACTCAAGACATTATAAGTCTGATCTACCCTGGCACATGAATAATTCACAATTTAGATCTAAAAATCCAACTTTAAAACTATAAAAAGTGGCTAACCGTTACTAATTCGGTGAATCATCGACCATCTATGGGTTCTATGAATGAAATAAAATACTAAACTCTTTCATTAATTTTTAAAAATTAATATGTTGTAGATATATGTGTCAGCTTTCTATATCATCAAACGAATCACAAAATAGAGTTTAGAATCCCACGGAATCTCAAAAACAGTGTGACACGTCAATTTTTTGGACAACTGGCACTCAAATAATTTTTCAAAAATTCAAGTTCATAATTACAGAAAATAAATTGTAGATTGTGAAAGCTAACCTCGATAAAGGTCTAACAAAAAACTGAAAATAAAATAGAGTTCGGTTTGGTCGCAACGGCTTCGCAAAGTTGCTACATCTTTTGAAAAACAGGGCTGAATTTATGACAAATTTTGGGCTAATTTGAACAAAAAGAGAGAAATTTTGGGAAAGAAAAATATTATAGATATTTATAAATTCAATATGTATATATAATGGATAGCAGTTACTTAATTAGGATTAGATTGGAACTTGAAAAGACTTTTCTTAAATAGATAGAGATTTTCTAAATAGATATGGACTAAGAATCCAATGATCAAATCTTTCCATAAATTTTAATCAAATAAATATCTAAAACTTAATTAATTAAATCTAATCCAATATTTAGTTACCTACGTAAATAAAAATCATATTTATTTTCAACAAAGGATAATACAAAACATATTTGCATAATCCAGAATCTCATTTAATATAATTTAGCAAAATATTTTTATTGGTCAAAGATAATAATCAATAATTTTGAACAAAATTAATAAAATATAATTCTAATATTTTATTATAATAATAATTGAATTGTAATTAGTATAACTGAAATAATTTAAACAATAGTTTCATAAATCCAAAATCTAACTTTTGAAAATATAATTTGGCCGAAGCGTTTTTGTCGTTAGAAAAAATTCAAGTTTTTTTTATAAAAATTCAAAGGATAATATATTTTTAACACAAAAATATTTAGAATAAATATATATATATATATATATATATATATATATATATATATATATATATATATATATATATATATATATATATATATATATCACTTTAAAAAAAATATCACTTAAACAAATCGGGAACATAGGTTACAAATCTACCCATCTTAAAAAAATTCGTCCTTGAATTTTAAGAAATATGTAGGATGGACATAAAAAGTAGTAAAATATTATAATATATATATATATATATATATATATATATATATATATATATATATATATATATCACTTTAAAAAAAATATCACTTAAACAAATCGGGAACATAGGTTACAAATCTACCCATCTTAAAAAAATTCGTCCTTGAATTTTAAGAAATATGTAGGATGGACATGAAAAGAAGTAAAATATTATAATAAAAAAACATTAAACAATTAGATAAAATGATAGCAATTTTTTAAAATAGAAATATTGACAAAATTATTGGTCAAAGAAAGATAGGAATGAAAGAGACAAAATAGATACAGTTTGGCTTAGATATGGGTCTATGTTATGGCCTTGAATACTAGAAGATACAAAATTTTAGGGCATGTACATTCAATAGAAGAAAGACAAATAAACAGAACAATAGTGATAGAAGACAAATTTTAGTTAGCTAGAAAAAATATAATCAAAAAATATAGTTATAGGAGTTTGACCTACATAACATCCCATTAGTATAACCCCCATTCCCAAATTTTCTATTATCTTTAGTTTTTTTATTTTAGTTTTCTAGAAACTATTTAGAAATTATTATTGTTTTGATAATTAGCTAAAAGTAGTCGCATTTTGTAAGGCTAATTATAAGGGCACAGCACATTTTGATCGGGGCTGTCCAAGTGTTAGTTTTCTATTATTTACAAGTTTGCCACAGGAAAAATTACTCAGGGCTATCCAAGTGGTAGGTATAAAAGATAAGTCTTATAATTTTTGTAATACCTATTGTTCGTATTACGTATTTTGGTATACGTATACGTATTTTGACTCGTATTGCATGACACCTTGCTTGGTTTATTTCGACATTTCAATTGCTTGGTTATTCTTGGTTTGGTTCGGCTTGGTTTGGTTTGCCTTGGGTTCATCATGAACCAAAGGAAAACCCCTACCTACCACCCCCATCATCATTTATTAACCCCACCCTCTTTCTCTCTCATCATTCACTCTTCTTCTTCCTCACCGTTGCTCTCCACCTACCAAGAGGTTTAGGCAAGTGCAACTTGCTTCTTGAGGGATCTAAATTTTTATTGTTCCATTCTCTTCTTTACATGATTATAAGTCTCTTTAGAACTTGGAGTTTTTAATTTTGATGGATAGATTCTTCTAGATCTACTTTATAACTTTTAGTTCATGGAGTTGTCTTGGTTTTGATCTACTAAAACTTGTTATTTTTGAAAACTAATAGTTCCATGAGCAAGAGCACGAAATTTCGTATGAATTTGGTTTTTGATTCACCTCATTTCGAGTTAAAATGAAGTTTTTGTGGCCAAAACAAGTTTTCTGAATTTTCATGTCGGCTGAAGAATGTGGTGCTGGCGTAAAATAAGATTTTACGCAGGAAAGCTAGCGTAAAATCGAATTTTACGCAGGAAGGCTTGCGTAAAAATGAAATTTTACGCTGGGAACCCTAAAATTGCGTATTTTACGCTGGATTGTATCCAGAATGTGAAATTTTACGCTGGGAACCCTGAAATTGCGTATTTTACGCTGGAATGTACCCAGAATGTGAATTTTACGCTGGAACCCTCCCCTTTTATATATTTTACGCAGAATTGAATTTTTGGCATAAAAGGTGCACAGAATGACTGTTTTTGCCAAGTTAAGCTATTTTCTAGCCAGAATTTCGAAAAACTTAAAACATGAAAGTTTTAGATCTTTGTCTTGCCTTTCCGAATATCTCTGGAGTACCTCATTTTAAGTTCGTATGTGGAAGTTATGCCCCGTCTCCCTGAGCCGCATGATTCCTCCACAACTCTTGCACCCTTTTTATATTTAGTTATTGCATACATGCTTGTCACCCCCAGTTTCCAGAAATAGGAGTATTTTTGTCATTTTTCACTTTTAAATATTTTTAAAATTATTTATTTACTTATTGTATTATTTTGGGGTTATTTGAATCGGGTTCGAATTTCAACTCATTCCGACTTGTTTTGACTTGTTTCGGGGATCCAGGGTAGTGTTGACCTTAGCAGGCCCACACACTAGTTAGCCATGGCCCACATGTCAGTATTTTAGTTAGTTACTAGGCTAAATATTTTGGTTAGATTTAATTTGGATTAGTGGTTTTAGGATTGACTAAACTACCCCCGACTTGAACCCCTTACCATTGTTTTAGCAAATAGACTAGAGAGGGGCCTTTTTTACTTTTCCATATAGGACAAAACAGCCCCATTTGGCCGGCCATGACTAGGAGGATAGGCTCCATCAAACTTTATTATTTTCTATTCCATTCTCTCTCTTGTTCTTCCCCAAATTGATTTGAGAGCTAACCCTAATCAAATCATCCCCAAATCTTTCCATTTCTTCACCAAACCTTCATCCTTCCTTCTCCATTCTATCCAAGGGAGGAGCTCCTCAAGTTTGGGAGGATTCGGAGCTTGTCCGTATCCGTTTGGAGTTTCTACGTGTCGGTGGCATTTCGGGATCGAATCGAATCACCGAGAGGTATAAACCCTTTCCCTCTCTCATTTGTCTCATGCATTAGCTTCATTTTGACATATAGGAATGACCCCCTTGGTTTGGTGCCCATTGGTGTCCATTTTGTGTCCATTTGGACATTTGTAGAGGTGTCCTAGGAGTAGGATCGTGTCCTAGTTTTTTCCCTATGTATCATATTCCTATAATCTATATATATGTATATATATGGTTATATTTTTTTTTTTTATGTATATATATGGTTTTATATATATATATATATATATATATATATATATATATATATATATATATATATATATATAGTGGATTATATGTGGATATATAGGAGAATAGTTGAGTGTGTTTGTGTGATGGCTGTGGGCATAGAGGGGTCGGCCTAGCATGGAGTTTTGTGTGTGTATGTTAGTGTAGGAGGGTGTGTATGTGTGGTGTTTGATGATATGGGTGAGAGGAGATTGAGAGTAGTTGTGTGTGAATAGAGAATGGTGAGTAGAGTGTTTAGGAGGGGAGAAAAACCCACATGACAGTCCACATTTGTTCAAGTCAGTCCACTACAATAACAGCCCCTACATTACCATTTCAGTCCAGATTTTTAGCCTATTTTGGCTGTCAAAACAGTCCACAAATACACACATTTGAACCCCCAAACACAGCCCTAAGCAGTCCCCACTTTCCCCATTACTTGACAGCCCTTTGGACTGTCCTAGCAGCCACTTGGCTGTCCCCTTGGACTGCCAAATCTGTCCAGGTTTTGCCCATAGTGGCTGTCACATTTGGACCCCCCAAACAGCCCAGTTTTTCCCCATTAGATGGCTGTCAAGAGACCACTCCAAATCAGCCTACATATGACCCTAAAAATAGTCCACATACCACTACAATTTTAGTCCTAAACTAGCATCACTTGGCTGTCCTTTTAACCTCAAAACAGTCCACTTTTGTCCCATGTTTTAGCCCCACCACAACCCCATATCATTCCATATATTTAGCTTGTGTGTGGGTGTATCTATGAGTTTGTGTGAGTGAGTGTGAGAGCTAAGTGAGTGTAGCTAGTGAACCATAGTTTAGCCTATGTACAACTAGTAGGAAAGCCTATAGGAGAGCCTATTTAGAGTGTGATAATTGTGAGAGGGTTGTGTGTGAGTGAGTGTGATAGTGTTGAGGGTAAATTCATGATATGGGTTTAGTAATAGGGTAAACCATATACCACGTATCCTAACATGGCCTAGATACCTAGGATACCTATTTTCCTTGGTAGGTAAACCTTAGATAGGTTGATATCTAGCTACCCTAAGGAGTCTAGGCTAGTACCATGGGCAAGGTATCGGGATTTACCTTGGTAGGGTAAATGTTAATTTTGTCTAGGAATAGGGTATTAGTGTTAGGAGTCTAAGATAGAGTTAGAACCCGATTCCCTTGGTTGGTAATGATCAAATATGGTGCTCACAGACTAGTTTTGACGTCAGTTGACCTTTTGACCAAAAGTCAACCGAGAGTCAAACTTAGCCTTTAAGCGACCCGATTTGACCGAAACCAAACCAGAGTTGACCAGTTGACTGAAAATCAATTGTTAGTCAATATTTGACTTGTTTGACCTAGGGTTGACGCAGAGTTGACTCAGTGTTGACCAGAGTTGACTTTTTGACCAAAAGTCAACTGTAAGTCAACCCTTGAACCAAATTGACCTAGTTTGACTTGGAATGACTTCCAGTGACCTAGTATGACCAGTGTGAGCCAGTATGACCTAGTAAGACTCAGTCTGACCTAGATTGACCTAATTTTGACTTAGACTTGCATTCATGACTTGAATTAGTTTTCTTTTCAGTGTTTAGCCCTGTTTGACTCATAGTATCTTATCTTAGGTCTGTGATCGCTCTGAGCGTCTGTTCACCCTATCAGCTCAGGACCACAGGAGAGTACATTCACTGATAGTTTTCATTATTTTGATATCTGCTATATCCGATTCAGTTGTAGTGTCTTACTTGATTTCCAGACACGATATTTCACGGACTAGTATATGTCATATCCTGTCATGAGATGTTGTTCCCGGATTACTTGGTATATTGGTACATGACTCGATTTGTTACTTGTACTTGTATAGACATGGACTTGGGAGTAGGCTGATCACCTGTTTTTAAATCCTGTGTCATGACGTGTTATGTCCGGATCCTTTATACTATTCGGGGATGGGGAGTTATTAGTGGTTGTGTGATCAAAATACCCACTTGTTGCTTCACACTTGTACTCGACACTTGTCCATAGCTACTTGTTCATAACTTTCCATGGTGACCGGCCTTATCTTCACACTTATTATTTGGTTGTAGACGGTCAGATGGAAAGCTTGAACATGTTTCCCAAGCCGATCACATGACGCACTAATAATTCAAGGCACCTTTTATATTTATTATCTGTGGTGACTAAGTCATGTTCGGGAGAAGGGTTACAGCCCCAGTCCTTGTTTGGTTTAGGGGTTGTAACTCGGCTTTCCGAATAGTTCCCAAGTCGCCCTATATACATTCATATTGTCGCCCTTTTCAGTACTCACACCATGATATATATATTTCCAGTTGATTTTGTCTTGTATTTTATTACACTGTCTCTTATAGAATTTATCAATTCATATGGAACTGCTGTTGGTGTTTGTACTTGCTCATTTTCCTGACAGGATACCATTGACATATTACAGATGATTCCGAGGCTGATTGTCCGACCTACTATGGGGTAGAGTCTGACGGAGTAGACTTAGACAGTGGCTTGTTGGTAGAGCCACTAGATTTTGCTTACCCTGAGTAGTATAGCTAGTTAGGTTTGCCTGGCCTGCGAGCCAGCTAGCACTGTCAGTTGTAGTATCTATTATATATTTTTTGAGACCATGGATGTTTGTGTATAGCTCTGACTTGTGGATCTTGGACTCATTTCCTGTTTTATCTATCGTATTTTCCCTTCCATGCTATCTACCTTAGTTTGATATATGTGATTGAGACTGTATTGCTATGTCACCTCCATTCGGAGTGTATATACTGTACAGGTACATTTATCTATTTTAGTCGTAGTATTTACAGACCCTATATACAGCGTTCTACCGCCGATACTGCGGCGTAGGCTGGACGTAACCACGTACTCGTGCCCCTCTTCAGGGTGCGGGTCGTGACAACGCTTATACCAGATTAAATATTAATTTTAAATAATGACATGACATGATAGTGATCTGTCGTGGCGCACTCTTGACAGTGTATTTGACATGATATATATCTCGAATGCTGTTGCGACGGCTAGCATGTCATGGCAGAATTGAATGGCCTGGACACCGTGGGTGAATGTGTTTGTACTAAATGAACCGGTAATGTTTGCATCATGTCTAAGGCAGGGATCCCTGAGTACCACGGTCAGGGATACCTACAGTAATTGACTAAGGCTAATAAATTAGAATAATTCAGTAGACATGAAGAGATTCCCAGCTACAGGCAATCCCGTTATCTGGGCGCATTAAGTGGACTTGTAGCCTACCGATGTGTAGGGCACATTTTCAGCACACAGTCACGTGTTGTATTCTTCATAAACGGACATTCGACCTAGATAACCGGATGGTCTGCAGGGCTTGTGGCTATTGGGATAATCTCATTGCATCTTGCTAGTAACTAGGCCTGTGATAACCCTAGTTAGTTAAAAGTATCAAGCCGTACTCTTGATTGGCCGTGATTGATTGGATGGAGTTTATCCTAGCTTAGTCTTGTCCCGATCCTGTACAAGATTGTGACACGACATGATTATTGATGCTTGTCTTAACAATAATGATCGGGGGTCCAGTTCTGTTCAGGCGAAGGGTTACAACCCCGGTCCTTGTTTGGTTTAAGGGTTGTAACCTGGCTCCCGGAGCAGTTCTGTGTCCTCTCTTCGTTATTGTCTTATTGCAACCCCATGCCACGCTCGTCATGTTTTACCTTACTGCAACGACATAATTAATTCTTTATACTGGCCTTAACAATAAAGATCAGGGGTCCAGTTCTGTTCAGGCGAAGGGTTACAACCCCGATCCTTGTTTGGTTTAAGGGTTGTAACCTGGCTCCCGGAGCAGTTCTGAGTCATCTCTTTGTTTATTGTCTTGTTACCTTACCATTAGTATTTGAGACGGGTTTCTATTCAGGTGAAGGGCTGTAACCCCGGTCCTTGTTTGGTTTAAGGGTTGCAGTCTGGCTGCTTGAATGGTTTTTTCGTACTCAATTTATTATTGTTATCTATATTGTTATTATGATCAGTTCTTTTATAAGCTCTCTTTAATTATTCTATTATGATATGCTGGTTTTAGTTCCTAAGTGAAGCCTCCTTTGTGGCACTTGCTCTTTCTGGGGTCTGACCCAGCTGGTTTTGTATGGCCAGATATCGGAGCAGTCCCAGAGGATCTACCTAACCTCCAGCCAGATGGTGACCACCAGGCGTAACCCTGGCAACGAGTGGGTTTCTTTTTGTCCTCCCACTTTATTGTAAAAATTATTCTTTTGAGGCGTTTAGCCGACGAGCACGTGTTAGCTCGTATTGCATCTTTATTTACTGTCTACCTACGGGCTATAACATGATTGACAGATCCTAGGGTTGATCATGTACGACTGAACTCTTGCTAGTCTTGACATTTTGTACGACTAGCTTCATGATCATCCAATATGTAATGTATGGGACGCCTTGCTATTATATATTTGGTGCTCTGATATCTTGTAACTATTATTGCTTGCTTGAGATTGAGACAATAGGCTTGTCCATGACCATAAGAGACTGTTGGCTTGTAGTTAAACCCTCATGTATCTAGACAGCCGTGACCGTATAGCGAGGTGGGTTGCACTTCAATATACGTAGCTGGCTATGTACGCCCCCTCTCTCCAGTATTCTGATTCTGGGGCGTTACAATTTTTGTTTTCTTCTCCACTCTCCATTCCTCACAAGAAGAAGAAAAACAAGAAGAAGAACAAAAAAGAACAAGAACAACAAGAACATCAATTTTTGCAAACCTAGTTTATTTTGATTTTTTGCTCTCTTCTAATTTCTCAGATCTCTTTCTCCAAACCCTACTTTATTTTTCTTCTTCTTGTTTGGGCATTATGGATGAAACCCTAGTTGTAGAAGAAATTGGGTTATCAAATCTATCAAATCTATTAATCTATTAGTCTATTAACCAATTTTTCTTTATTAATAGAAGAATTATGCATGAAATCCTAGTTATAGAAGAAAAGTATGGAAGAAATCCTAGTTGTAGAATAATTGGGTTCATATCAGGACTGCCACAATTTTTGACAGTCCTAGAAGTATTGAGGACTGCCAGAAATTGTGGTAGTCTTGAAATAGACTCGATGTACAACATGACTGCCACAATTGCTGGCAGTCCTAGAAGTAATGAGCACTGCTAGGAATTGTGGCAGTCTTGAAATAGACTCGATGTACAACAGGACTGCCATAATTTCTGGCAGTCCTAGAAGTAATGAGTACTGCCAGAAATTGTGGCAGTCCTGAAAGGGACATGTGGCAGTCCTGAAAGATACTTGCTGTACAGCAAGTTCCTTTCAGGACTGTCATCATTTCTGGCAGTCCTAAAGTCGAAATTCTCGAATGAAAAAAATATGTTAGGGTTTATTTCAATCTTGATAATAGAGTGAAATATGCATTTTATGATTTATTTCCATGCATTCTTTGTGAGGAAAGAAGTATTTAACCTTTATTTTCATGCATTTTAGGGTTTATTTAATTTTTTTGGTGCCATCGAAATTGGGAAAGAGAAGGAAACTAGGGTTTTGATGGAAATGGTGATGATGGAAATGGTGGAGAAGAAGAAGATGATGATGAGAGAAAAAACTAGGGTTTTGATGGAGATGTGAGAATGGAAATGGTGGAGAAGAAGAAGATGGATAAAAGAAGAAGAAGAAGAAGAAGAAAAAGAAGAAAGGTAGGATTTGTGAAGAGAGAGTGAAATTTAGAAATGAGGGTAATTTTTGGGGGGTGGGGGGGGGGGGGGGGGGGGGGGGGGGGAGGCTTTAGACAGCCCCATGAGTGAAATATTTTGATAGCCCGAGTAAAAGTTTCTCAAATCCTGGCTAGACCTAATCCTGGCTAGCCCTGATCAAAATGTGATGTGTCCTTATAATTAGCCTTTTGTAAGAATTAGGAAGTCTTAGATATTTTTCAATAATTTTCTAACTAACTAATTGGGCTGTGCCTAAATTGGAAATTTTTCAATAATTTTCTAACTAACTAATTGGGCTGTGCCTAAATTGGAATGGATCTAGAATTTTCCATTAGACTCTATATATACTCTTGAAAATCCTACTTCATTCTTTTTATCACAAACCGCCCCACTATTTTCCATTCCTCAGGCCAAACCCATTTCTTCCTTTCAAGATCCAGAGAGCAATGCTCTTTCTCCCTTCAAAACATTTCCTGCCAGTTCTAAGAACCATAACCGTTTCTTCTCGAGCTCGAAGCCATGGCAATCTCGACTCCTCTGTGCTGCGGTGTTGGCGAGGACCATCTCGGCGTTCATCTTCAGGGACACTTCTCCGCCGAGGTTGACCGTGCATAAATATTCAAGGTTGATCGAGCTTCTTCTCCGGCTAGGAGATCATCGTGGTCCCAGAACTCTGGTCAGCCTCCTTCCTCGATGAATCCGAGCTCTACTGTAGTGGATCTTGACAAGGAACCCAAGGGTTCTACTACTCTTCTTCCCCGACATCCCTTGGTCGGAATCTGAGCGTCGCGACCAGCGCTGCACCAGTGGACCACCGATGTCCCTATTATTTCAGACCAGAGCCGGATATCATCCTCCGACTTTAGCGAGCAACTCCCTGATAACCTCTTCCAGTCGACGATCGACAACGTTGTCGACTCGGATGATCAATCTCGACATTGCGGCGATGACGAGTTATAAAGCATTTTGAAATACTAGCTGAGATCAAAAGAATGAGCACGAAGCTCCTAAACTTGGGGTGATCATTTCGTGAATTGTCGAACTTGACAGGACAATTCAAGGTTTTCCATGTTAGTGAGTTACCTATACTGATTCCGCTCTGATTTTGGCACTTTTCTTCCATGAGGTGGTCACCACCTGTTTGATGAAATGTCGCAAAGAAAGGTCTTTAATTCGTATTTGTCGAATTTTATTCCAAAGGCTCAAGAAGCTGCGCTCTTGTGTATGTGAATCATTTTCTCACTGCTCGTGTCCACGACCAACACTTGAATACATCAGAACCACTCCACAATGACTTAGATCGTGGACTTGGATTATATCGTCGATTTAAGCCTGTGATCCGTATCCTTAAGTTTTGGAGCCCGTGAATCGAACTAGTGGGTCCGACTCCTTCTGTTTGCGTCAGATATTGACACATGTACTACTTCTTGATCTCGCTATTTTCCTGTCCAAATCGATGTAGTCGCTTTTGAAGAACAGTTAAGCTCTACAGTCCAGAGACATGGGTGCTCTGTAAATTGTGACTCTTACTAGTGGATAACCCGTGCCATAATGGCACGGACACGAACACGGCCTTCTCGAGGTTGGCGTGCAGGCACCGGACCAGCGTCAGGGAGTTCCGGATAGAGACGCGGCCTCCGAACCCGGCCTTCTCGACGTAGGCGTGATGGCACCGGGCCAGCGCCAGGGACCCGAGCCCGGCGGAAGCGGACACGGCAAAGACCACGGTGGTGGCGTTCGGGGCGACGTGGGGCCTCCGGAGGCGAAGACGCGCAGGACCGTCGCGGGGCGTCCGAGGGAGGCGAGGCCCGAGAGCGGCGGTCCAGGAGACGACGTCCCTGTGCGGCATTCCGTCGAACACCAGCAGGACGTGGTCGGCGGAGCCGCGTTGAGAGTAGGCGGTGAGCAGGACGGTCTGCACGAAGGGGTCGGGCCAGAATCCGAGAAGGAGAGCGTATGCGTGGAGCGACCTGGTGGCGGCGGCGGCGGTGGTGGTGTTGAGCAAGGAAGAGAAGGTGTGGGAGTTGGGAGGGACGCGGCGGCAGAGCATTTGAGAGTAGATGGAGAGTGGATCGGCGGAGATGGCGATGGCGGTGTTGAAGGAGAAGGGGTTGGGGTTGGTAATGACGGAGAAGAGGGAGGCGGCGAAGGAAGGGTCGGCGTCAGCGGCGAGGTGGAGGAGGCTGCTTGCGACGAAGGGGTGTCAGAAGTGGCCGGCGACGACAGCGTGGACGAGGATGGAGCGGAGGCGGCAGAGGGAGGGACGGTGCAAGAGGAGCTGGAGGCGGGGGGTGCCGTTGGAACAACCGGTTGCTCCGCACCCAACATGGAACCTCCTCCTCTCTTATAGAGAGAGGGGTAATTTAGTCCTTTTATGATCGTTGAACTAAAGCACATGGGTCGGACCAAAAATTTACTGTACTTTATATTGACTCTTATGTCCAATTGCTCAGTGTGTGTCCGATACTTCCTACCGTGTCTTGTGTGCAGACTGAGACATATACTCGTGCCTGGGATGAGCTATTGCTCGTGAATAGAAACAAAAGTACCTGTAGATTATGATGGAGTCAGTAAAGGAGGCATTATAGGGGGATTTACAGTTTGAAGTAAATCAGATCAGTACTGGTATAGGCTTGGTTTAATTAAGTCTGTGGGCACCCACGGGCCTAGAATAATATTTATTATAATTGGTTTGGCAACTGGGCTTGGTCATGGGATTAGACCCCAGATGGCTGGTTATGGATTCGAATCCATAGGGATGGGTTGAGCCTTTAAAAAGGAGCTTAGTTTTGACTATTGGATTTAATTAGTTTTTAGTATATGAATTTTAGAAGTAAAATAGAGTTTTGAGCAATGGATTAACTAGAAATAGTAAATAGGTAAAGTTTATGTTAATTATTGTTTAGAAATAGATTTTAAATAGGAATGTTAGAAATATTTTCTAAGAAATATTCTCTTTGACACAGATTTTTCCCGGACTTTGGACTTAATCTCTACAACAATACAAGCAAGTACACTATGATTGACAATACTTGTATTACTGTCTTGCATTTCATATTGGACACTTGGTGGACAAAAAATTATTGATTGTACTTATTGTCCATTACTTGATTAGTGTCGGGGATGGGAAAATATATAATTTGCATGTGATCAAGTCCCATTGTACTAATTGTTGATAGCTTCACATCGTGCATGTGTGCTTAAGACGTACCGCACTCTATTGTGCTATTGTACTCCCTAGTCGATCATATGTAGATTAATATTTCAAATCACTATTGTATTGATTGATTGTTTATTGTTTCAGTTATTGTATCATTGACCAGTTAAAGGTCAGTCCATATCGTTATTATTACATTGCATTTTTATATTGTATATGTTCATTTTGTAGGGTTATACTTTAGGTATCGGCGACTTCTACCTTAGCTTTTATGGCTTACATGATAGGACACTACAAGAAGAAAAAAAGCTTTTCTTGACGGTTTTTTCGGTCAAGAAAGGGGTATCTTGACGGTTGTGGATCCGTCAAGTTGGTCGGAGTCAAGAAAAATCTCCCCTTTTCTTGACGGTCGCTGACAGGGTTTTTGTTGACGGTTTTTGGCCGTCATATGAAATAGTTTTGTTGAGTGTTTTTAGCCGTCAAGATAGCAGTTTGGAGAAACCGTCAATATAGATGAAAACTTTTCTTGACTTCGGCCTAGATGACGGCTATTAGCCGTCAAGAAACCGTCAATGAAAAGAGCAGTTGTAGCAAGATTGAGTTAATTGTTGACGTTTTATAACCGTCAAGAGAAGCTAAATTTTGTATAGCCAAAATTTTATCTATAATCATATATAATGAATCAAACGCACACATAATATCAATAATCCAGAAGATACACATACATCAAATAACTATAAAATCCAATTTTTATATTTATAAACTGTATATTATTCATACACCACAAACTTCCAACACATCCAACGCACGTCCAACCACAAACATATTCAACCAAAGTATGTAGTCTTCATACATCTTAAACATCCAAAACTGATAATTATACAAATAAAACCAAAATAGATAGCAAACCCGGCTGGAGCACTTCCCTTCCATATTTACATCAACTTTATTTTTCATGTAGTTCCTGAGAGAAGAAGAAAAATATATTTAATCATTTATGTGCACATGTTTGTATAAATTGATAATTGAGAACAAAATGAAATGACCACAAGGCCTACAAGTCAATACAGTAAAAAAATTCTAGTCTCAAACTATTAATGAAAAATTATAAAGAGAGCCAACTTTGTACATAATCAAATATAATGTAACATTGAATTTCTCTGCTTTAGCTCATTAGATATAATTCTTGCAAGGTCAAATTCACAGGTAACCCCTCCATTTGTCCAGTTCCCATGTAATTAGCCAACATATTATACTAAAAACCATAATCTATCTTATTGTATATCATCAATAACAAGTGAAAGTTTTGGCATACTTAAAGGTTCCATGTAATTAGTCCTCCAATGGACCATATATGTGTCATTATCTTACATGTATAAGACAATACTTCCACGACACTCATATTCGCTAAGTACATATATGACTAGGTTCCAAAGGAAACCAAAACCTGATTGAAAATAATTTGGCATGACCATCATCATTTATGTATTGGTTCGGAGCGCAACCGAGGGTATGCAACACTGACACAGAGCATATTAAACACGTTTTATCAAACACATTATTCCCTGTCTGCAAAACTTGGTTCCAAATAAAAACATGTAATAGTTAACCAATTGTTCATAAGAAACCTATCTGTTGCATACTCAACCTATTAACATTGTTCCCTGGGTGCAAAACTTGGTTTCCAAATAAAAATGTAATAACACCCATTGCTAATAATAAACCTATTTATTGTATTACGTACTTAATGCATGTACAGATGCTAAAATGACATTATAAAATAAACTCAAAGTTCTATGATCAGTACTGTATGCAAAGGAAAATGTTAAGGATGCATTTCAAAATTACCAGATATCACTTCGTATCTCGTGTGTCAAATAGTCATTCCAGACAAACATTATTTCATAAGAAACTTGTCCCGTCTCACCACACATGTTCCTTTGCAGAATATGCATAATATGGTACGAGTAGCTGAAGAAGAAATCCTTTGTAAGGTCCACTGTGCATAGGAGCTTCTTGTAAATATGTCAAATGTGAAACAATTTAGAAATTGCATGATCAAATCAGGAAAAAAATGATGATAATAAGTTTGACAAATGAATATATGTGTCTCCTGCAAAAATTAGAAAAAGAAATATGAGCTTCTTCTCATTGATAACTTGTATCAATTGAACAATAACAACCACAAAACTGTATGAAGCTTGCCTCTGACGTTAATACTTGCACATAGTGATTCTCATTGAAAACACATTTACAGCTAAATAAAAATATTAATCAAGAACATCAAAGAATTTCCCATTTTAGTGTTCTTAAAACCCGTAGAAATAGTTAAATATTTACCTATTTCCCATTGAAGTTATTCTCCACTAAAGATCGATATATTTTTTCTAAGTTATTTTTCAGTGCCAATAGTATTGATTTTATTTGTTAAGTCGCCCTTACTATCTCTAGTCCATCTTAAAGCCCAATTTAATCATCATTTCCAAGTTTGTTTTGATAAAATCTAGTTTATGTCCTCAAAATCCTTGAATAGAGAAAGATGTTGGAGTGGGTGGGGTTCCCAACCTATGTGGAGAAGATCCCGGAGTGCGACGAGCGCCGTTCGATGTCGAAGAAGCTCGGGAAGTAAGCAACGAGGAGTTGCTGCTGCTGCTGCTAACCCGAAGGGGGGTTCTGGACTGGAGCCACCGAGTTCGGGCCGAACTCGGTCCCAGGCCGAGTTCTGGCCGAACTCGGTCTGGCTGTTCCAGAATGTTGCTGGTTGGTTCTGGTTGTCCGACACAGAGTTCTGGCCGAACTCTGTGTCGTCGGGGCTGAGGCGGAAATCTGGGTGATTTTTCACCATTGGATCTAATCAAACGGTCCAGGTTTGTTGCGGGATTAGGGAGTTAAGTTGGGATTTCCAAACCCTAATCAATTCACTACAACAAAAAACCCTTTTAATGACGCTCGACAAGGAGTTTAAATGACGGCTGATACATAAGCGTTATTAAGTTGAAAAATACCTTTTTTCTATGACGGTTTGGGCTAATTCTGGGCTTTTTATAACGTTTATAAAATAAAGCGTTATTAATAGTTTAGAGCGGTGGCAAACTTGTAATATTTGTTAAGTTCATTTTTTGACAAAATCCCGCGCTTCAACAAATTTTTTTCTCTCCCTCTGGTTCTGGTCTTCTCCTTCTCCGATCCTTTCTTCTCCCTCCTCTCCCCCAACTCCAAAATCCCATAGATCCAAAACCCTAACTCTAGTTTAGCAACACCCTCCTCTCCTCCTCTTCTTCTCCTTCCTTTCTCCCAACTCCAAAACCCTAACCCTAGATACAAAACCCTAAACCTAGTTAGAAAGGGAGAAGGAGATGGGGAGGGAGCTGGCGGCGCGGGTCGGCTTCGGATCGGGTCGTCGATTCCCCTTCTTCTCCCTCCTTCCCCCACTCTGATCCACAAATGAGCTCAAAACTCTAACCCTAACCCCACCCCATCCCTCCCCCGAAAAAGGAAAAAAAAAATGGATCCGGAGTTTGAGGGACTGGACGGATTGAGGATCTACTTGCTCAACCTCTTGATCGGCTTCCTCTCGCCGGTCGTGGATCCGGAGTTTGAGGGACTGGACGGGGCCTCGCTGCCGACGATGTCGCCTCCAAGGATCGTTATGCAATTTATAGTGTTTAGTTCAGGTACAGATCTTTCTTTTTCTTGTGTGGTGTCGTTTTATTGCAGAGTTACATGACCTTGGCCTAGTTGGGTTAAAGCAGAATAGAGCACAGTGAACCTAATGGACTATTAGTTTTGGTAACCTGCTCTGCGTTATAATGGTTCTTGTAGACATATGTATCCCTTTTGTGTTTAGTAAATGTAATCTATATATAATGTGCATATCCTTACCATGTATCCTGGATTCTTATAAGTTATTGTATCGGCTTATCCATTTTCCCGAACCATAAATAACTACCATGAAGAGGCTATTTTCACATTACACAAATGAGGCCTTTTTATGCAGTCTTTTTTACTTCATGGAGCATGACAGAATGGTGTATAATTGGTTAGTCCACTATAATATAAACGCACCAGATCAGCTTTATTCACATCCTCACTGCATTCACCAGGACCACGAAATGTCAGAAATTCTCTTGACTATGTCCTACAGTAAATTGCATTCATTTCTTTGACACATTGAGCGAAAGAGAGAAAAAAAAAAACAATGTCATTCCCAAAGGAAGAAATGCAACTTGTGTTATAGAAAATGATCTGTCATGTCCATACACAAAGTAATAGGAAGAAATGCAGACCTGAAACATGCACTCAAAGATGTTGAATTGCTTCATGTTGTTACTTTAGTTTCTCAAGTTCCTTTATAAATGGTAGCCCTTAATCTTCTACAACTGAGTATTGTCTTATAAGGCCCATAAATATGAGCAATATCCATCCCTGATGAAAATCTCAGTGATCTCACTACAGTGCAACGTTTCATCTACTATATAAAGAAAATGTTATTATTGCCACACTCCATTATATTCATGAAAAGTTCATCATCCCTTGCAATATATTTCCAATATATCAATTCTCACTATTATTGTAGTTGTGGTATGCATCCTCATCAAGCAATTATGATTTCCCTCTCAAGAAACTTCACCAACTTGACTTGTTCACCATACTGTAACCAATTAGATTGTGTATCACATTCTTTGTCTATATATAAAGAGTTCATACACATTAGGATCTCTAATATAAGTAAGTCACTTTCTACAGTCCCAAAACAGCAGTCCAAAATATCATTGGAAAAAAGGAATAGATAAAGGAAGGCCTTTCTTACCAAGAACAAGCAACCAAGCTGACTAGAGTTGCATGCGCATCAAACTCTCTTATGGACATCTAATCTTCTTCCTGGTATGTGCATATTCGGCAAACTAAACATATATGCAGAAATTTTATTTAAATAGGGGTTGCAAATGTTAGTATCTATCAGATTTTGTAGATAACAAAAGAAGACCCATCCAGATAAACGGTAACAATGAGCTCTCTTCTTTTTGATATAATGCTGCTTTTCATTTATGTTTTTTTTTTGGTTATAGGATGGAATATTCTTACCATATGAGAATGTGCTCAACTACAAAAGTTTTGCAGTTAGAATTCAAGAAGACGAAATTCCTAGTTTGATCCAAATTCTAAGAGTAATTATATATCATATCACTGCTAAAGCTGTTGACATTCTGCTGGTAGTAGAGCCATATATTGATGTCATTGCTGTTATTGGCATTTTCAGGGATTTAATGAGACGGAAATAGGATCGATGTTGGCGAATGTTCGGCAAATCTGGCAGAGGTTCTTATATCGAGACTCTGTTTTACTTGAGGCTCAGAGACAAAGGAGATTATTCACTGAGGAGGAAGGTTGGGCAGTTGAACTCTCGAAGTTAGGAGAAGATGACATTTTTTCAACGTTCATACAGGTTCTGTACACTATTACTTCTGATATAATTGATCCTTTTGATTGGGACATAAAATCCAATTATTCTTTTAAGACTAGATTGAACGAAATTTTCTACAGCTACTTCGATAGAGAAGATTCTGACATTTTTTTAGCGCGGGGTTGGCATCCATCAGTTAATAGTTGCATATGTTGCCATTCGTCTGTCTGCTTCCAGGCTGTATCCAAAACTAGATTTTTAAACAGGATTTATAACTGGCGTGTCAAAAAACTGGTTCTCCATTTATTGTAGGTTAAGTAAAACTGCTTAAATATTTGCTAACTGGTATACTTGGTTGTGTGATTTTGAAACACATTACCAGGTCAACTTACCTCTAACTGTCACAAAAAGGATAATGATTTTGGTTTGATAATAGAATATGACACATTTTTTCCTGTATTCTTTAATTGGTGCTAGTACATATCTGAAGCAAGCATGGGACCTTTTCTGGGACATTTATTGTTAGTATTAGAATTCTTGCAATGTTGTTGTTATCCTTTTAAGTTGTCTTACACTGGTATTGAATATGCACTTTGATAATAAAAATCAAGTATTCACCAAATAGAGACTAGAAAGAGGTTGAATATGTTATTTGGTATTTATATGCGCTTTGATCATCGGATTAGCAAAATTTCCAGATTTAGATACAAAAAGGGTGAATGGTTTTTATAATGTGCTCCTATTAGTGCGGCAACATCCGTGTACAAGTTAGATGTCAGTTTTTATAAAAATTCAGTGCGATTACAAGGACTTAAAAATGTGTGGAACCTTTTCTTGGACCTGTTATTCTCCTAGTCTTGTGAATATTTACTTACTTTAACAGTGATTATACCTTAATCCTCTGATAATGGTGATTTCTCCATCTGTCTTCCAGCTTGCAGAGTAGTGTATGCAACTTAATTTTCTATCCTTTCATGATGCTATTCCTATTTGAAGTGTGACATTCCAAATGCAATATGGTTGTAGGTCAAAGTCTGTGATATCTGTGGAGATGCTGGCCAAGAGGAGTTAGTTGCCATCTGTAGTAGATGTACTGATGGCGCTGGTGAGGGTTCAGGCGAGAGTAAGGGATTGAGGCTCTCCCACGACTGCGCCGGCTGCAGCAGCACCAAGTCGTCGCTCAGCTGCGACACTACTTCTCTTTGGGACTCCCGATATCTTCAAGAGATGGCAGAGAGAAGATCCATGGTCAGAATCTACATAAGTAAATATTTCTAATAATTTGGTTAGCAAAAGAGAGATTTATTCCTATTTTTTGGGTACATTCTGTATTTGGATATTCAATGTAATGAAGATGTTGATATGTACTCTATTTTGAGAAATGTAATAAAGATGGTGATATATAATCTTAAGTTTTTGGAATGTAATATATACTGTGCAGTATAGAGCATTATAAATGTGCTAATTTGAATAGTATAAAGTGTTATAAATGTGCTGCATTGAGCCTGTACATATTATCTATTCATGACGTTTTAAAATTGTTCTGAATTGTGCACTATATATTAACTATTCATAACGCTTTTATAGAAACTATTCATGACGGTTATTTTATGACGCTTTTAAAAAATATTTATAACACCCGTTTTCATAACGGTTGCTGTGGAAAAAAAAAGCGTCATGATTCGTCATTAATGACGCTTTTTAGCCATCATTAAAAGGATTTTTTGTTGTAGTGATTGTAACACAATTGTAGAACACACAAGAAAAGAGAGAGGAAGGAGGCAAGTGTGCCATTACAACTTTGGGATAGAAGACGGAGGATTGAAGGTCTTTTTCGGAGGAGAATCGGATTCGGGTAATCTCTACTCGTCGTTCTTGTTCTTCGTAGCCTTGTAATCATTGTTCTTGCTTCCAAGTGTTGTGGGGATCTGATTTGGATCGGGGGAAGTTTGTAGATGGTGTAATTCTTCTATTTCATTAGTGGAGGCTTCTCAGGGTTGGACTCCGATCGTCCCGTGGTTTTTCCCGTAAGGGTTTTTCACGTCAAAAATTCTCTGTGTCTGCGTGATCGTGTTTGGTGTTTTGGTTTGTGCGTTGTTTGCTCGGTTCTCTCGCAGGTACTCTCTAGTTTGGGGAAAGGTTTTCGCGTTTCTTTTCCAACAAAGTGGTATCAAAGCCAGGTTCTGGAATTCAGAAGGGTGTCAGGAGTTGACAGAAACTAGAGAGGAGAGATGGATGCAAAGTCGGTGCGCATGGTGAACCTGAATGGCACCAACTATCACTATTGGCGGAGCAAGATGAAAGATTTGATGTTCGTCAAGAAGCTGCATCTGCCCGTATTTGCATCCAAGAAGCCCAGTGATAAATCCGAGGAGGACTAGAAATTCGAGCATATACAGGTGTACGGATACATCAAGCAGTTCGTTGATGAGAACGTGTACAACCACGTTGCCAATATTGAGCACGCGAAGACGTTATGGGATAAGCTGGAGTCTTTGTACGCGAAGAAGACCGGGATAAACAAGTTGTTCCTGATCCGGACGATGATGGGTCTGCGGTACAAAGATGGGGCGTCTATTACGGATCACTTGAGTGATTTCCAGGGCGTGGTTGACCAGCTGTCTTCAATGGGAGTCAAGTTCGACGACGAAGTTCAGGGACTATGGCTGCTGTGTACATTGTCAGACTCGTGAAAGACCGTACGAGTATCTATGATCGCTTCTGCTCCAGAGGGCGTGGTCAGTCTGGAGTTTGCCAAGAGCGGGGTGCTGAATGAAGAGATGCGGAGATGTTCTCAGGGCACTTCATCCACATTCCACCACTCAGAGGTATTGGTTTCAGAGAGCCACGGAAGGAACAAAAGCAGGGGTCCAGGTGGTGGCAGAGACAAGAGCAGGGGAAGTCCAAGGGTCGTTACGAGGACTCAGAGTGTTACTATTGTGGTAAGAAGGGCCACATCAAACGGAACTGTTTCGCTTGGAAGAGAGAGAAGAAGGGCGACAAGGAAAAGCAAGAAGAGAACAGTACAGCGGCGGCCTCGATGCATGGAGGCGATGTGATCGTCGTAGGTGATGAGGTTATTACAAACCTCGCCTGCGATGACAATTCTTGGCTGGTGGACTCAGGGGCTTCAGCACATGTATCTCACAACAGGGCACTATTTGCCACTTACACAACAGGCGACTGTGGAGTGTTGAAGATGGGCAATGGAGATGTGTCAAAGACGGTTGCCGTTGGAGATGTGCATTTAAGAATGAAGACGGGTGCGGTTCTTGTCCTCAAAGATGTTCGTCATGTCCCTGATATCCGTTTCAACCTGGTATCGGTTGGAAGGATGGATGACGAGGGATTCTTTAGTCTCTTCGGAAACAGTCAGTGGAAGCTTTTCAGAGGTTCGATGGTGATTGCCAGAGGAAGCAAGAAGTCCGGTCTCTACTATATGGAGGGGAGCACACAGGGGGCACACGAGGTGAACGCAGTCAGTGATACGTCTACCGAGTTGTGGCACAGGCGGCTCGGCCATATCAGCGAGAAGGGGATGAGCTACTTGGTGAACAGGAAAGTGATTCCAGGGCTCAAGTCTACAAAGTTGGAGAAGTGCACGCACTGCTTAGCTGGAAAGCAAAATAGGGTGTCTTTTCAAAGTCACCCAAGTTCAAGGAAGCCGGCGTTTGCTCGAGTTGATTCACTCGGATGTCTACGGTCCTATGAAGGTAAAATCTATTGGTGGTGCTTCTTACTTTGTAACTTTTATTGATGACTGTTCCAGAAAGGTTTGGGTCTATGCCTTAAAGACCAAGGATCAGGTGCTGCCTACTTTCAAAGAGTTTCAGGCCTCTGTTGAAAGAGAGACGGGAAAGAAGTAATTGTGTGTTCGGTCCGACAATGGCGGCGAATACATCGGTCCCTTTGATGCTTATTGCAGAGAGCAGGGGATACGACACCAGAAGACCCCGCCCAAGACACCTCAGCTCAATGGTGTAGCGGAGCGCATGAACAGGACACTGATGGAGAGGGTGCGGTGTTTGCTGTCAGAAGCAAACTTGTCGGGCAGTTATTGGGATGACGCTCTTCTCACAGCTGCTTATGTTATTAATTTATCTCCTAGTACTCCTTTGCAGGGTGATGTGCCTGACAAAGTATGGTACGGCAAAGAGCCGTCATACAATCACCTGCGGGCGTTTGGTTGTAAGGCCTTCGTGCATGTACCGAAGGACGAGAGGACCAAACTTGAACCGAAGATGAGGCGATGCGTCTTTGTCGGCTACGGTCGGGATGAGTTTGGCTATAGACTCTACGACCCGGTGGGAAGAAAGATCTACAGAAGCAGGGACGTGGTATTCGTCGAGGATCAGACCATGACCAACACTCAGGATTCCGAGACGTCTTCTGAGGCTGAGGAATTGTCTGAGTTAGAGTCATTTTGCTTCGAGCAGTTTCCAGAGGACATCGCAGAGGATCCAATTATGGGGGAGCCAGTACATGGAGTTGCTCCCAACCTTGATCATCAGCCTGCTGATGGTGGTCAGGGTGTCCCTCATGAGCATGCCGGGGAGGCAGTTCCTGAAGGAGAGGAGGCTGTTGGTATACAGCCAGCACCAGTGGCTCCACTAAGAAGGAGCGACAGAGATCGTCGACCATCTACGAGATACTCACCGGATGAGTATGTGCTGTTGACTGACGAAGGAGAGCCCGAAAGCTTTACAGAGGCTATGGAAGACGAACACAGGCAGGAGTGGATGGAGGCCATGCAGGAGAAGATGAGTTTCTTGCACACTAATTCCACTTATGTGCTGGTGCGGTTGCCAAAGGGCAAGAAGGCTTTGAAGAATCGATGGGTGTTTAGAGTGAAGCAGATGGATGATGCTACTCGCCCTCGATACAAAGCGAGGCTGGTAGCTAAAGGCTACGGTCAACGAAAAGGCATGGATTATGATGATATCTTTTCGCCTGTCGTCAAGCATTCGTCTATTCGGGTGGTGCTAGCATTAGCAGCCAGTCTCGACTTGGAGGTCGAGCAGATGGAGGTGAAGACGGCATTCCTCCACGGTGATCTTGAGGAGGAGTTGTACATGGAGCAGCCAGAGGGATTCTGTGAGAAGGGCAAGTCATATTTGGTCTGCCGGTTGAGGAAGAGCTTGTATGGTCTGAAGCAGGCTCCGAGGCAGTGGTACAGGAAGTTCGAGTCATTTATGGAGGAGCATGGTTATGTACGGACGACATCGGACTATTGTGCATTTGTGAGGTATTTTGTCGAGGATGATTTCATCATTTTATTACTCTATGTTGATGATATGCTATTAATGGGTCGGAATGCTACTATGATAGCGGAGCTGAAGCGCCAACTGGGCACGACCTTCTCTATAAAGGATTTGGGCGCAGCGAAGACTATTCTTGGGATAGAGATCAGCCGAGAGAGAGAGTCCAAGTTGCTACATTTGTCCCAAAAGAAGTACATTCACCGGGTACTTTAGCATTTCGGGATGGACGGATCGAAGAAAGTGAGTTTCCCCCTTGCGGCTCACTTTAAGCTCACTAAAGAGCAGTGTCCATCTACCGAGGACGAAAAGGAAGATATGGAGCGGGTTCCATATGCTTCAGCTATGGAGAGCCTTATGTATGCTATGGTGTGTACGAGGCCAGACATCGCTCATGCAGTTGGCACAGTTAGCAAGTATCTTTCAAATCCTGGAAGGGTACATTGGAGTGCGGTCAAGTGGATTCTACGATATCTTCAGGGCACTGCTGGTTGGAGACTTTCCTTTGGTGGTGACGAGCCAAAGCTGGTTGGGTATACCGACGCTGATATGGCTGGAGATGTAGACACGAGGCGATCGACTTCGGGCTACGTGATGATGTTTACGGAAGGAGCGGTGTCGTGGCAGTCTTGGTTACAGAAGTGTGTTGCCTTGTCAACGACAGAGGCAGAGTACATTGCGGCGACGGAGGCTTGCAAGGAGCTGCTGTGGATGAAGAAGCTGTTGCAGGAAATAGGACTGAAGCAAGAGCAGTATACTTTGCTTTGCGACAGTCAGAGTGGTATTCACTTTGTGAAGAATCAGACGTTTCATAGCCGGTCCAAACACATCGAGACTCGGTATCATTAGATACGGGATGTGGTTGAGAAGAAGGACACGGAGCTTGAGAAGGTTCATACAGATGACAACGGAGCTGATATGTTCACAAAGATTCTACTAAGGAAGAAGTTTGAGTACTACAGGCAGATCGTCGGGATGACGATATCCTCCCCATAGTTGTGAAGGGGGAGATTTGTTGGAGTGGGTGGGGTTCCCAACCTATGTGGAGAAGATCCCGGAGTGCGACGAGCGCCGTTCGATGTCGAAGAAGCTCGAAAAGTAAGCAACGAGGAGTTGTTGCTGTTGCTGCTAACCTGAAGGGGGGGTTCTGGACTGGAGCCACCGAGTTTGGGCCGAACTCGGTCCCAGGCCGAGTTCTGGCCGAACTCGGTCTGGCTGTTCCAGAATGTTGCTGGTTGGTTCTAGTTGTCCGACACAGAGTTCTGGCCGAACTCTGTGTCGTCGGGGCTGAGGCAAAAATCTGGGTGATTTTTTACCATTGGATCTAATCAAACGGTGCAGGTTTGTTGCGGGATTAGGGAGTTAAGTTGGGATTTCCAAACCCTAATCAATTGTAACACAATTATAGAACACACAAGAAAAGAGAGAGGAAGGAGGCAAGTGTGCCATTACAACTTTGGGAGAGAAGACGGAGGATTGAAGGTCTTTTTCGGAGGAGAATCAGATTCGGGTAATCTCTACTCGTCGTTCTTGTTCTTCGTAGCCTTGTAATCATTGTTCTTGCTTCCAAGTGTTGTGGGGATCCGATTTGGATCGGAAGAAGTTTGTAGAGGGTGTAATTCTTCTATTTCATTAGTGGAGGCTTCTCAGGGTTGGACTCCGATCGTCCTGTGGTTTTTCTCGCAAGGGTTTTCCACGTCAAAAATTCTCTGTGTCTGCGTGATTGTGTTTGGTGTTTTGGTTTGTGCGTTGTTTGCTCGGTTCTCTCGCAGGTACTCTCTAGTTTGGGGAAAGGTTTCCGCGTTTCTTTCCCAACAAAAGATCAGAGAACTTAACTTCAATCTTTTTTCCTTCTACCCTTAACGATCCCTTGATTCTCAAGACTTAATATCTACATAACAAATATTTACAATGATATATCTCTTTATTTCTAAAAATAGATACCTATATCACTTCATATTATGGTTAGGACTTTAGAACTCGTTTGAATTTTTAGTGGCTCCCTTGAAATTCCTGCGGATAGAGTTGAGAAAGTATTCCTTGACTTAGTATGGCGTGGCAGATGCGCACTGCAGCCATTTATCAGGATTATGAGAACTACGGGTCTACTGCAGCTAGCTGCGTACTGGCAAAGCATAGAATCTAAGTTGAAGTGATTTCAAATAATTATAGGTTTTCAGATATTATTGAGACTATATCCTAAATATCTAATCTCTTGAGTTGTTCCATCAATATTGGATAAAGTTGATAGAATTCGTTAATCTATTATTATTTGAGTCATGGAACCGAAGGTTCACAACGGCCAGATATACACTACACTGGCGGGACATGAACTCTGGGCAAACTGACTTCGGATATGTATAGTTTTTGGATACTATTGAGACTATATCCATGTTATAAATATACCATATTTGGCCTCTTATTGCCATTGAAAATTTGTCAGAAATTATCTTAATTTTTTGCCTTATTTGAAATCATAGTGACTGATCCAATTTTCAGAAATCATTTATATTACCATAGGTTTCATATAGAAATTTTACTTGATCTTCTAGAACTCATTAGGACTATTTTCCAACACCTATTGGCCCAATCTCTTTCATGGTTCAATATTAGTTTGTTGCGTATATTTTGTTGACAGTTACATATTTTGAAAGCTATATATATATATATATATTGATAGTTACATATTTTGAAAACTATTTTCCAACACCTATTGACCCAATCTCTTTCATGGTTCAAGGTTCAACATTAGTTTGTTGTGTATATTTTGTTGATAGTTACATATTTTGAAAGCTATATATATATATATATATATATATATATATATATATATATATATATATATATATATATATATATATATATATATATATATATATATTTTATATATATATATAGTTTGTAGTTAACTTTATATATTAAATAGCTAATATACATCTTGTGGATGCCCACATATATAAGGGAAACGTAGATAGTTACCTAGCTCATTTCTAGTAAGGGCATCATTGGGATCAATATTTTTCAATGAGGTTAGATAGCTAAAGATAGAAATGTAGTTCCCCGCTCCTCGCGGTATACTATGTAATACCCACGGCTTGCTGACACAGTCTTGAACTAAGTATTTAGGAAAACCTTGCCGGTATCGATTATTCACAGATAAAATACAATGAACCTTTCCAATTGATGGATCAGCTTCTATTGAAATGAATCCAAGAGTTTTATTGGATGCTTTCTTTCGCTGCTTGGTTTTGATAAATGTGTTTTTGTGTTGATTTTCGATGGTTGGTTTTCATTGTTCGCTTTCATCGCATTGCACATTCATTCTGAATCTTGAGAGAAAGAGACTGAAGTATGATAATCGAATGTTGGTGTGAATGCAGGAGGACACATAGACAGAGAGTGAACGACGCGTGAAGTCCCTCGTTCTCTCAAAATAAGATTTAATCTCGGTGAGTTGCTTCAACCGGACAAACATTTATTTGTACGCCCTAATAAAAATGATCTCTAGTCCACTCTGTTACCTCGTCCCTCTGATCAACGATACCACAACAAAAGATAAGAGAAGATAATTAAATTGAATCTAAATGCAAGATCATGTATTGCTACTCAATCTACTTCATAGGAATGATCATATGCTTGTTTGCTTGTATGCTTTAAAATGTAGACATGTATCGACGGACTCGTATATGTTGAGATGAATAAGAGAGAAAAAAGGCACGAAACGAACGTGTCATACATCTGTGTATAAATCTGAATCTGTTTTATCTGATAGAACTGCTAGAGCATGCATTGGTCTTGGACAACTTGTGCACAAGGTACAAATGTGTCTCTCTGGTGGTATCTAGGGGCACCTGGAACCACTTGGCCTAGGAGAGACTAAGAGCACCCTGAGGTAAAAGAGACATCATGTTAAAAGGGTAGCCGATATTTGAGTCCTTAGCGATGAGCTGAACCAAAGAGTCACAGCGGCTAATCACGAAAAATGATCCCGTGGATCATCATGTAGATAGGCCACAAGCATGACCCAAATTATGAACTTCAATATCTGCAAGAATGTAACATGAGTTATTCGTTATGCAAATTGTGCTAACATGTATTGTGCAGGGATGGCTGTCGGCAATGGGTAAAATGTTTATGAAATGTTCTACTGTCATGTTTCTTATAAATTGTTAAAAAGAACCTAGACAAGTAGAAAGATCACTAGTAAAATGTTAGCTTCACATGTTGACTTAGTGCAGATATTTGTGAGTTCGGCCAAAAGTCGCTCGCTAGTACACGATGTGTGCTGATCCACGTTGTGGGCATCCTTTTCAGAAAATAAGGAGACAGAGGGATTTCAAGTGAGGCACTAAAGCTCGTCCAGCCCAGTAGAGCTTGTGGATCGCCTCGTAGCTATTTTCCACTTTCAGTCAAGTTGTAAGCTTTTTCTTTGAAGGTGTTTTTACATTTTGGGCATATAATAAAGGGTTATGATGTATGGGCATTGTGGCTATTTTGAAAAGAGTTTCAAAGAGAGATATGTAATCAAATTATGGCATTTGAGTCGCAAGCTTTGTACTTTATAATCCTATCAAGTTATGAATAAAAGAAGTGTTTCATTTTCAAATATATGTGTCCAATATTTGGTTTTTTGCAATTAAATATGATGCGTGTGTGTATTTTGCTTTATCTAGTTGTTTTGTGCAGGTACTGGCCTTGTGCAAGCGCAATTTAGGATTGTACGACATCACGCCTTAGCGAGAACGAACGATCCCGCAAGGATCAAAGCGAAGACGAACGACCCTAGCAGGATCGAGGCGTGACAAGAAAGGTAGTAGAATAGGACCATGAGTAAGCAGGTTTGATAAAATAAGTCTTGAGAGGCTTACATATCTTTTAGCTTGTGGCTTATTCGGGATATAACTGTTAGTGGTGCTTACTAGTGCCAAAACATCATATTTAAACAAATAAAGGAATATGATGATTTTGAATTTATGAGTCTTGAAAGAGGAAGCCTTAGGTGAGAGAAGTCTAGGATTTGATAGGGTCTCCCACAGAGGAAGCGAATTTGGAACTATAATATGGAAACAGAAGAATATGAAGATAAAGTTAAAGAACACTCAAAAGGATTTCAATTTTTGATTAGATAATTATTATATACAGAAAGGATGGGTATAACCCAAAGAGGAGTTATTCAGGAGTAAAAAGAAGGAAGGATTTTAAGAGACGATAGTCGTATCAAAATAGTAGTGGAGTTCGGACATTGGCATATGAACTGGAACTCTAAGCAAGCTAGTTGAGTAATTGTTCAGAAAAAAATAGCAATTGATTTTGAAAATTTGTTGCAAGGTTATAACAGAATAAGGATTCAAATTTTGATTGGGAAAATTGATTCATGTTTTGATAATAAAAATGATTGAGATTTTGAGGTTACTGATGTATTTTTGGGAGAGTAGGATTGATAGTGCATGGATTAGTGATTTGGTCGATTGATTTCTGGGATTGAAAAATTCTCGAAATATGGATCATCGATCAACTTGATAGAAAATTTTGAGGATTTGCTAATTGGATATTGATCAACAAAGGTGATGGCGATATTGATGTAGACATTAGTTGATAATTGTTAGTCCCGGGGCTTGATCAAAGATGGTAGACTCGATGTCGAGATCAGAGGTTCAAAAAAACGTTCACCTTCTGATAATTCTCTAGATCCAAGAGGAACACTATAATATGAATCTGATTACAAAAGCAACAATAATCAGAAAATAAATTTTACATTCTTCCTCGCAATCGCAGTTGCTGACGGACAGAACTGAGTTTAGAAAAATAAATCTTACGTTCTTTCTCGCAATCGCAGTTGCTGACGGACAGAACTGACTTCAGAAAAATAAATCTCACGTTCTTTCTCGCAATCGCAGTTGCTGACGGACAGAACTGAGTTACAACTCAGATGAAGGAGAAGAAAGAAGAAAGAAGAAGAGAAAAGGTTCTTGCTGGGGTGATTAAGATCACCGTTTCTCAAAGCAAGATTCGCCCCAACACGATCTGCTTCCAGGAACCAGCAAGTTCACAAAGAACTTCTGGAACGCTCGTAAGTCAATAATTGAGACTTGAACGGGCTTCCTGGGTTTTACGGACTCCCTTAACTCTCTTCTTGGTGCATCTTTCAAAGGAGGAAAAGGGGCTCTATTTATAGAGTGGAGTGAGACTTCACCTCTTCTCCTATCCGATTTGGGACTAAAATACCAATACTCAAAAATAGAGTTTGATATTTTAGATCATCCCACAATCAGCATAGAAGTGTGACAGTCCACGCCTACCCCCCGAACACTCCCGTACATGCACGAGACATCCTGGAGTCCGTGTCCGAGTCCGAGTCCGCACAACAAAAATCAACTTACATCTTTGTTGGAATTAATCCTTTTTTCTTCTAGAAAAATACTCCCACATGACACATACTTGTGCCCCACCACACCTTATTTGCACACCTCAACACAAGCAATGCATTATATTGAGATACTCACCATTTGGTGTAGCCGATGTGGGACTATCTTTCCTAGTCCAAAGGCAAAAACACCAACAATCCTCCACATATCTCAATAGATGGGTTGAGCGTTCCCCACAGTGACTGTCCATCATGCATTAGGAGAGATGTCGCTACGACTTGAATCTTCCCAGATAGGTTAAATAACAACATGATACAAGAATGGACTAAGCCTTGAATTCTGCACCATAACTGCAATTCTTCCTACTCACATAATGACATCAACTGTGCTTCTGGCTGCACATTAAAGGCCGTGTGCCAGCCTGATTTCAGTGTATAATTTTTGGACGTCTTCAAGTTTACCCTCAAGTAGAGCTGTCAAGACGGGCCGGCGGGGCGGGCCGGCCCGTAACCCACCATAACCCACCATTTGGCGGGGCGGGGCGGGCCGACCCACCATTTTCGCGGGCTGGAAAAATTCTAACCCAGTCCAACCCACCGGCGGGCCACGGGCTAGGCGGGCCGGCCCGCTTAATTTTTTTTAATTTTAAATTATTGTTTAGTTTCTTAAAAGAAAAAAATTATATATATAATATTTTCTACTCACTCTCATATGCATCAAATTACAAGTAAAATACAAGAAACATTATAATAGTAGATATTTCTTTAAAATACCTTCATTCATGTAAATAAATGACCAAATTTAATATTTTATACGTCATTACTTGCATTAAATGAGAATTTTTATCATTTATAATACATATCTCATATATGTGCTAAATAAAAAAATTAAAATTTTTATAAAAAAATTAGATGGCGGGCCAACCCACTTGGCCCGCGGGCTAGCCCACCGCGGGGCGGGCTACTAGCAGGCCAGCCCACATAGGCCCGCCTGTTTGGCGGGCTCCTAAATGCTCGGCCCAACCCACCTTTTTGGCGGGCGGGACGGGCCGGCCCAACGGGCTTAGCCCATTTTGACAGCTCTACCCTCAAGAGACGGCCTGATATCTCTGTCCATACACTATATGTGAGTTCTTTAGAAAGAGTCATGACATGAAGCATTGCGCTTCTTTGCGGTGCTACGCCGCTATGACATGGCTTAAAGTCGAGGCTTTACCCCACCTGGGTACCTCATCGTAGTGTCATACTACTGTAGCATAAGGTCACATGCCTCTTTGTAGTGCCAAACTATCCAGCATGAAGTCTTGCGCTTCCGTGCGGTGTTACGCCACTACGACATGGCTCGCGAAGCCGAGGCTTTATCCTACCTGGTACCTCTTCGTGGTATCATGCCACTGTAACATGAGGATATCGTCCTCTTTGTTGTGCTGTCTACCTCTCTTTATTACAATTATCATACAGCATTAGGCTACCTGCCTATTTGCGGTGCTACTCCGCTGTGACTTGGCTCACAAAGCCGAGGCATTACCCCTAACCGGGAACCTCATGGTGGAGTCACCCCACTATAGCATGGAGTTACACTCCTTGTAGTGTTGCGCTACCGTGCTTCCTGTAAAGCACTCCAGGCATTCATTCTGCCTGAGAACTCATTAAGGCATTTAAGCCAACCTTCCCACAGGATCTGTTTTCCACAAAAAACAACACTAGACGACAGTGGTTGTAGGTCCGTAATCTCTCCATACCACAGAGGATAAGTACCCACCGTTCCTGATATTCTTCCGGTTAATACTCCTCTCTTGAACCAAAGCTAGATGCCTAGTAGATTTCTCCTTGAACTAATAGCATAAGACTTTATGGTAGGAATCTAATAACACAATATCAGAATGCCTTCAAGCCCATTTTACAAGCTGTGTCATCGACCAGCTGGCGCTTGAGGCCCTTGATGAACGAATCCGCCAGGTTCTCCTGACTCCAAACATCAATCACTACAATAACACCCCTCTTGATGAGATCGTGTACTGCCCTGTGCTTCAACCGCACAGTCCTCTTCTTCCCGTTGAAGAGGTTATTTGATGCCACCGCCGCAGTCGCCTGGTTGTCGCAGTATATCGGTATCGCCGTTATTTGTGCTCCAACCACTGGAAGATCATACATGAGCTCCCAAAGCTATTCTTCTTCCTCCGCTGCGGTATCAAGTACAAAGAACTCAGATTCCATGGATGACCGCGAGAGCATAGTCTGCTTCTTCGATTTCCACGATATAGCAGCTCGACCCATTTTAAAAATGAATCCACCTGTGGACCTCTTGCTTTCCAACTCAGAGCACCAGCTGGCATCACTGAAGCCTTCCACTACTGGCGGATCTTCGCTGTAGTGCAGTGCATATGTCTGAGTCTTCTTGAGATATCTTATAACCAGTTTCACAGCTTTCCAGTGCTCAATGCCTGGGTTGCTCGTGAAACGACTCAGCATTCCCACAGCGAAAGCTATGTCAGGCCTTGTAGCAGTAGTAGCATACATCAAACTCCCGATTACGCTTGCATACTCCAGCTGCCTGACACTTTTCCCTGAATTAGGCTTCAGCTTCAGATCACACTTGTACGGCATATCGATCCCTGGAAGATCCTGATACCCCTAACGAGTGATCATCTTCTCAACATAATGAGACTATGACAGTGCTAGTCCAGTATCTGTCCGGATGATCTTGAGTTCCAAGATAACATCAGCATCCCCCAAGTCCTTCATACTGAACTTCGTCGAGAGGAACTTTTTTGTCTCCGTGACACAGCTTATATCCGTACCTAGGATTAGCATGTCGTCCACGTATAGACAAACGATGACTCCTCTTTCGTCAGCAAACTTTGTATAGACACACTTGTCTGTTTTACTGACCCTATAGCCATTTGACCTTATGAATTTATCAAACTTCTCATGCTACATTTTGGGAGCTTGCTTTAAACCGTACAGAGATTTCACCAACTTGCAGACTTTTTCTTCAAGACCTTTGACGACAAACCCTTCTGGCCGTTGCATGTAGATCTCTTCGGTCAGCTCGCCATTCAGGAATGTCGTTTTTACATCCATCTGATGTATCACCATCTTATGTATCGCTGCGAGAGCAATCAACATTCTGATGGTGGTCATCCGGGCTACTGGAGCATACATGTCAAAGCAGTCGATCCTCTGCTTCTGAGAAACCCTTTTGCCACTAGCCTGGCCTTGAACTTGTCAATGGTTCCATCAGCTTTCATCTTCTTCTTGACGATCCACTTGCATCCGATAGGTTTTGCTCCTTCAGGTAGATCAACCAATACCCAAGTGTTATTGGAGGTGATTGATTCAATTTCATTCTCTATCGCCTCCTTCCAGAAAATAGCATCTCTGGTCTTCATCGCCTCATCATAGGTAAGTGGATCTGCTTCCACATGATAGGTGATAAAGTCATCTCTGAAGTTCTTCGGCCTCCTTGCTCGCTTCGACGACGGCTCAGCGAGTTCTGGTTCAATCGTTGTCTCCTCAGCAGCAACTTCAACTTGGACAACTGGTTTATTGAAGATCTCAGTCTCCTTTGCACCTTCATCAGTCTCTGGAATGTCCGTTAGAACAATGTTCTTGTGCTTTGTAAACTTGTCTTCAAAATATTCAGCATCGCAAGATTTGATGATATGATTTGACTCAATATCAAGAAATCTCCGAGCACCACTCTTCTCGGCATACCCAAGAAGATCGTCTTCGTAGTCCTTGTCCCCAGCTTCTGAATCTTCATATCTGGGAGCTTCACATAAGCCAGACACCCCCACACTCGAATGACATTCAAGTTAGGTCTGACTTTGAACCAGAGTTTATGAGGAGTTACATCCGAAGTTGCATACGACACTCTATTTAGAATAAAAGTGGTCGTCAATGCAGCTTCTTCCCAGTAGCATTTAGGAAGACCCGCAGTTAGCAGCATTGAGTTCTTTATTTCTGTCAACGTTCTGTTCTTCCTATCCGCTACTCTGTTAGATTGAGGAGAATACGGAGCAGTAATCTCGTTTATGATTCTATGTTCTTTGCAGAACGATATGAATTCATGAGACTGATACTCTCCGCCTCGATCACTTCTTAGCCTGTTGAGTTGTTGTCCAGTTTGCCGTTCAGCCTCGGCCCTGAACTCCTTGAACTTCTCGAACGCTTCGTCTTTAGATTTGAGCAAGTAAACAAACGCGTACTTTGAGAAGTCATCGATAAAGGTTATGAAATACTTCAACCCGGCTTTTGTAGAGAATTGATTGAAGTTACAGATATTAGAGTGCACCAACTTCAGAAGATCTGTGCTTCGATTGACCCGATAAAAGGGTTTCCTTGTGATCTTTGTCTGAGCACATACTTCAAACTTCTCTACCTTACCCCCACATTTGGAGATAAGTCCTAGACTGGATATTTTGTTAATTCATTTACATTGAACATGTCCTAGCCTATTATGCCACAACTCGAAAGAATAATCAGAACGAGCGATTGCATTGATTACATTTGACTGGTTTACAAGCTGAATTTTGAACATCCCTTCGGTTTGAAAAGCTTTTTGGAAGTATGTTTCCCTCTTGGACATCATCATCTGGCCAGCATTAATGTCCGTCCTCAAGCCTGCGTTGCTAAGCAGGCTTCCAGAGATCAGGTTCTTTGTAATCATCGGAACGTGCTTCACACCTTGAAGCGTCAGAGTATTCCCGGATGTGAGTTTTAGCTCCACAGTTCCAACCCCCAGAACTTCAGCTTAGGCTTGGTTCGCCATGATAACTTTATCAAAAGTTGGCTGGTATGTGACGAATCATTCCTTGCCAGAGCAGACATGGCAGGTCGTACCAGTGTCTATCCACCAGTTATAGTCAGCCCCTACAGCTGTGACCTGAGCAATCATAGCAATAATGTAAGAAACCATGAAAACTTTGCTAGGCTCACCTTGCTCAGCTTGTTTGGGCTTGGATTTGTATTCACTCTTGTAGTGGCCCTTCTTGCCACAGTTGAAGCAAGTCACGTGGGACTTGGACTTCTGTTGCTTGAACGAAGGACCCTTCACTTTCAGATTAGTGGAGTCCTTCTTCTTGTGATGAGAAGCCACCTGCTTCCCCTTGAACTCTCTTGTCTGCACCAAGTTGGCCTTAGCCAGTTGGTTGGACAGAGTGTCCATCTTCTGTTGAGATCGTATTTCGTCCTCAACGTGGATCTCTTGTAGAAGATATTCTAAGCTAATGTCCAGCTTCTTCCGATGCATTCTAGCATAGAAGTTGCTCCAACCAGCAGGAAGTTTCGAGACTATCCCTCCAACGACAAACTGGTCGACGAGGGGCATCTTCTCGTCATCTAACTTCTGGCACAATTTCAGAAATTCCTTCACTTGAGGTAGCATCGCCATCTCGTCTTCGAAGAGCCACTTGTGGTACTTCTCGATGATAAAGATTTTGGACATGTTCTCATCATCTTTATATAGCTTACCCAAAGAATCCCAGATCTTTTTGGCCTTCACCTTCTTGGAATATGACTCTGCCAGAAAGTCTTCCATAGAATTGAGAATCAGCAGTTTACAGATGCTGTTTTCTCTCTTCCATTTGCTCTGCTTGACGAGTGCAGTAGCAATAGCATCGGCGGTTCCTACTTCTGGAATCGTCGGATCCTCAATCAACACATGGTCTACGTCCACGAGTTGAAGATTAAGGGTGACCTTCCTCTTCCATATTTGAAAATATTCTCCGTCGAATTTCTCCAACTTGTTAAAGCTAGTATCAATAAGAGAAGCACGAGAGTTTTCCATCTACAAGGATCTTGCTTTGAGATTGTTAGTCCCGGGGCTTGATTAAAGATGGTAGACTCGATGTCGAGATCAGAGGTTCAAACAAACGTTTACCTTCTGATAATTCTCTAGATCCAAGAGGAACATTATAATATGAATCTGATTACAAAAGCAACAATAATCAAAAAATAAATCTCACATTCATCCTCGCAATCGCAGTTGCTGACAGACAGAACTGAGTTTAGAAAAATAAATCTTACATTCTTCCTCGCAATCGCAGTTGCTGATGGATAGAACTAAGTTCAGAAAAATAAATCTCACGTTCTTTCTCGCAATCGCAGTTGCTGACGGACAAAACTGAGTTACAACTCAGATGAAGGAGAAGAAAGAAGAAAGAAGAAGAGAAAAGGTTCTTGTTGGGGTGATTAAGATCACTGTTGCTCAAAGCAAGATTCGCCGCAACACGATCTGCTTCCAGGAACCAGCAAGTTCATAAAGAACTTTTAGAACGCTCGTAAGTCAATAATTGAGACTTGAACGGGCTTCCTGGGTTTTACGGACTCTCTTAACTCTCTTTTTGGTGCATCTTTCAAAGGAGGCCAAGGGGCTCTATTTATAGAGTGGAGTGAGACTTCACCTCTTCTCCTATCCGATGTGGGACTAAAATACCAATACTCAAAAATAGAGTTTGATATTTTAGATCATCCCACAATCAGCATAGAAGTGTGACAGTCCACGCCTACCCCCCGAACACTCCCGTGCATGCACGAGACATCTTGGAGTCTGTGTCCGAGTCCGAGTCCGAAGAACAAAAATCAACTTATGTCACGACCCGTAACCTAGAGTAAGGGCACGAGACGTGGGTACGCCCAGCCTACGCCACAGTGTCGGCGGTAGAACGCTGTTCTATGTCAACATCTAACAATATAAAGGTACCTGTACAGTATATACACTCCGAATGGAGGTGACATAGCAAATACAGTCTCAATCACATCTAAGGTAGAGCATGATAAAAGATAGATAAAACATGAATCCACAAAGAGATACCGCAGATAGAAGTCTAAGTGTCTAAGATACACAAACCCAGAAAATATCTAAAATCTCACAGTAATCCATAAAGTAAATACAACTCAAGACAACTAAAATAACTATCTATACAACCTCTACTGTGTCTCCTCTAGGCTAGCAGACAACCTCCAAGCTATCTGTAAAATTTTATCAACATGTCCAGTCAGGACGGGAGCGAGCACAATACATCTCAACAGATCATAGCAGGTTAGAAATATAAGCATGCAGTAGAGTAAGATACAGGAAACTGAAAGAAAGTACAGAATGTAAATAGAGAAAGAACTGTAATAGAAATATCTACTATAAGTAGAGAACTAACAGTGGCTAGTGAGTCAGAGTACAATATAAACATGTGAATGACATAGGAGATTCTGGAAACTATACTATGGAGTGATTCTGGGAACTACACTACTTGGAGATTACTCACATGTCTACTTCTACTCCCTCGTACCCCCAATCAATACACAAGGATCCAGCCAGGTTATGTTATGATTCCATGCAATGGTCCACAAGGGGTGATACATGGTAGGCCCATAAATGGGTGATTCTGGAAATGCCCATAAATGGGTGATTCAAGGAAGACTCTGTGATCATGAGAGTACATGTCACAAGTGATCAATGAACCGTGAAGCATAGTGATACACCATGTAAGTGAAACGCACAGAACATGTAGTATCCGATGCTCCCTGAGGGGATAACATCTCAAGAAGGGATCCATATAGTACTAATTCGTGTGACCAACGTGACAGTATCAAGTAAAGTAATCTAAAGCAGGAAAATAATTCTAACAGGATATAAAATGATCAGAGAATGTACTCGTCTTGATTTGATTGGAGTCGACGTACGCGACACGAACGTGTCGACACGAGGTAGGTATAATGCTATATTCCACAAAGGGTCCCAGACGACGACACGGGCAGTCCCAATGAGTCCAGAATAGTCCAAATAGCCTAGTTTGGTATATAAAAGTCTAAAATCAGGGTTTGGTACGATAATCAAATCAAGAAATACAAAATGACTTAAATAGTCGCGATTATGAATAAAATATATATAACTAAATATATATATAAGAAATTATGGAAATTATTTGTAAGGTCTATATATATATATATATATATATATATATCACAAGTATGCCATATTCAGATAATAGTTGAAAATTGAAAACTAGTAGTCCAATAAATATATTTTTGTACCAAGAAACATTCACATTAAGTAGGTAAAAATACTATAACAATAATTCAGGTCAAAACTTTACTAATACTATTTTAGAAATATAATTATATATTTTTATATAATTTCCAAGTAAGTAATTACGTTAATATAATAATACCAATAAAATAATAATGAGACCAATTTATATACTTTACACATAAGTATCTCAATATTTATATTGATAGCAACTAATTAATTGTAACTATTTAACTAAAATTTTCTAACTATAAATTAATCAATAATATTAATAATATTAGTAACAATATTACAATAATACTTTAAATCATAATAATAAAAATAATAATAATAATACCATCATTATATACTATATATAAACTAACATACATTTATCATAAACTAATATACATTTATTATAAAACTATTATACATTTATTATATAAACAATACATATTATATATATAAACCAATACATATTATATATATAAACTAATATATTATATATAATAAACTAATATATTATATATAATAAACTAATATATTAATTCATAAGAAGGGGCTGATCCCCAACTAACATAGGAATGGGGGGGTTTTAAAAACGACGGAAGGCTCACATGGGGGTTCGGTCGGCGGAGCAGCGCCGGCAAGAGATGGCCGGCGGCGAGCTGCAGCTGGACGCACGGCTCCGGCGGGAGGCGACGTCCACGAAGGACGCACGAATCTAGGGCACAGGGTCGGTCGGAGCGGGTCTCGTCAGCGGCGCTGGGAGGAGCGCGAGAAGCCGGGGCACGGCCGCTCAGCCACGACGGGTGAGGCGTGCAGCGGTGGTCCTGAGAAGAGCTCGGCGGGCTGGGCGGCATCCAGATCTGGACGGGACCGGCTCCCTGAACAGCACGGTGAAGGCGGCTGAGAGATGGAGCGCCGGTGTGGGCGGATGGCTCGAAAACACAGGTAAGGGTCTCGCCTGCTCTCCTCACTCTCTCTCTCTATGATTTGGTGGTATTGGTGGCTATCGGTGGTGGACGATGGTGTTGGTAGTGGATGTGTGGTGGTGGTGCGGGAGACGTGGCCGGAAGGAGGTGGGGGTGATGGGTTTCCTGTGGTGGCGGTGACTACGGGTGGTTGGCCGGAATGGTATGTCGGAGTTGGTCAGGGACAAGGTCGGGCACGGTGGTAGCCGTGATGGTCGGAGATGTTATGCCGGGGTGAGGAAGTATGGGGAGCACGTGGTGGAGGTGGTGCTGGCTGGCCGGCTATGGCCGAGGTGGTCGGAATGGTAGGCAGCAAGGGTGGTGGCGGCTGTGACAATTTCTAGGGATGTGTGTAGGGATTTAGGGTTTGGGGATTTGTGTGTGTGGGTTTTGGGGAAGTGTGATATTTATAGGGGAGTGGAGAAACCCTAACAAATTATAAAATGTAATAGAAATTAGGAATACTTAGTGAAAAACTAACATACTAACATTAATGCTAACTGCTAACATATTGCTAGTTAGTAAATTAATTAGTTAATTACTGCCAGTAAAATCACTAGCTAATTTAAATTAGAAATTGCAATAGCAAAATTTTGTAATTAAAAATAAGAAAAAATAAATTTCAAAAATATCGAAAAAAATGCATTTGTTAAATATTATTTTTCTTTTACGAAATTAAATATTTATAACTTATTGATTTTAAGGAATGGACAGAAAATTCCAATAGGATAAAATCGCATAAAATAGTAGACCAAATCAACAGGGACCGATAGCAATCACGGTCAAAAAATATTTTTCTCAAAATTAGAATTTGTACGTTTTTCGATATTCAGAAAATTGAGAGTTTTGAAAAATACATAATTCAAAAATCCAAGAAATTGGTTAACGGAGGTTACAACTTACATCTTTGTTGGAATTAAAGTATTTTCCTTCTAGGAAAATACTCCCATATGACACACACTTGTGCCCCACCACACCTCATTTGCACACCTCAACACAAGCAATGCATTATATTGAGATACTCACCATTTGGTGTAGCCGATGTGGGACTATCTTTCCTAGTCCAAAGGCAAAAACACCAACAATAATTGAATTCAATGTCTTAAAAAAAGGACGACGAATTGATTTGAGGGAATACATGGGATGATTTGTTCCAATTGGGGACTCGACTGAACCTATGAGGTAACTGGACTAAAGTGATGCATACTTGGACATTACTCATTGAATCATCAAAGCAACACAGCATGCAATGGACAAAAATATTAAAGTTCAGTATTGACTACTTAGAGTGGTAGGGGCATAGGGATAGTAGGGCAGAACAATAAGAGATATCCCATACATAAAGGTCTGATACATATAAGATATATGGGACATCACCACAGCCTATAAGATATCCCTATCTAAATTATCTGGACTGATCTTATTGCATAGATGACTGATACGAAGTAGGTATCAGTACAATATAAGAAGAGGAAAAACAATTTATACCATATGGACTATACCCCTTAGTGATGCAGGGCAAATAAATCAATACATGAACTTAACGAGTGGTAAGGGACAACAAATATAAAAGAGAAAAGCTGAACATCATATGACTATCAAGAATGCAGGGAACTCAACTGTTCATGCATATGTTGGATGGGCAGAACCGTCCTCTATAATTGAACCTGCATTCATAACTGAACGAAAAGGAAATGGGATTGAACTATAAGGAAAAAAGGTTAGCTCATGTGATGAATCAGAATATAAATTGGGGTGTGGACAGGACATGTACGAAAATAGGGAATATGAACTAATGTATGCAGAACAGAACTTCATTGAATGGAATCTGAACATAACTAAAGGACTCGAGCCATACCCCTACCCTTCCTACTAAACTGAACCACACTTTAATGCAGGGGCAGAATAGCTAATCATATATGCAGGTTAACAAGAGAAAGATACAGTGGACAGATGTTCTAAGTGCAGGACAAATCTAACTTATACAATGGATTAGAGTGCAGGAAATATAGATGGGGATACAGGACACCTAAATTAGAATGCAGTAGCTAATGATAAACAGGCAGTATGGTGAATGGCTCGACTGCACAGAGGATAAGTGGACAGATCATTTACAGTGGCTAGGAAAGTATCTGAACCAAAGCAAATAAGCAGGACATCTAACGTCATGATTTCAACTAGACAAGACAATGGGTTATGCACTTGGTTTAGCCTCAAGAATGAATTCTTCTCTCTCATCTCTGAACCCAAGAGCATAACAGTACATGTGACAGTGGGCCGTCACAAACATCAAGCTCCCAAATGCAAATTGATCTACCAAAACCAACCCAAATCACAAGATAACAACCAACATCCTAAAACAACATATTTTCAATAGGAAAACCTAATTAACACTGGAATTAGAGTAACAAAAACCCTAAGAGTCATTTAATCAAACACTTGATGTTCGTATCCGATACTCTCGTAATACGCACTCCAAATGGATCCAAAATTGATCCAAATTATTCCTAATGCAATGGGGACCCTAATTGAATGTCTCTACATTAAAGAATGGGAAATTAGAGTGTTTAGAGGGCTCTTACCACTTGAGATATGGATTCTCAAGGAACAAATCAAAGATCTAGATCTCCTTCAACTTCCAATGGCCAAATTGCTTCAATAGGCTCCCAACTAGTTAATAGAGGCTTCCTTTCTTCAAGGGGAAGAGATTATAATTGGTTTGAGAGAATTTGGACTCAATTTGGGAGATGGAGGCAAATTAGAGAAAAACACAAATTAGGGTTAGGATTTCTAATGAAAGGGAAAATAAGAGGGAAATATTACTATTAATAGCAAGGGGATGCCAAGGTTGGCCGGCCATAGGTGTTGGACTAGGGTTTAGTTTGGTGCAACTGGCTAAGGGCCTCTCCTAATTCTCATTTAAGGCCCTTTAAGAAAAAGGCCCAAAGTAGCTTATTATTTAAGTCAACCATTAGGCTCCATATGATATTCTCGATTAATTAGAGTCCAACTAACATGTCTAATCTCACTAACTAAGTTTCTATGGTCATGGTTAACATCTAGACAATACGGTTCTAAGGTTTTACCAATTAATGATACTAACATAATACATTAATTGAATAATATTAAAATAATAAAAAAATTATAATTTACCATAATACCCTTATTCTATAAAGTGGTAGTGACATGGAGTTAAAGACAAGCTTAGTCCAAGATTTGTGGGTCCTTTCCAAATATTTAAGCGAGTCGCATTGTCGCTAGTACTGTCAGATTTGTACGACATCTTCCATGTCTCACATCTATGAAAATATGTGCACAATTCGAACCACGTAGTAGATTTTGGTCAGTTGGAGCTGAAGGCAGACTTATTATATGTGGAAGAACCGGTCTAAGTCTTAGAGCGCAAGGACAAGCTACTTCAAAATTGTGCGATCCCCCTCGTTCGTGTTCTCTGGAGAAACCATTCGGTCGAAGCTTCGACCTAGGAACTCGAATATGAAATGAAGGAAAAGTTTTCTTCCCTATTTTTCTAGTGGTAGGTTCTCTTCTTAAGTTTCAAGGACGAAACTTTTTCTTATTTGGTTATGGTGTAGTGCCCGTCCCTACATTGAGCCCCATTTTTCGTCCACACGGTACGGGATAAAAAAACATTGTCGCTATCGATTTAGTCGGAACTGATTGATCGAGAGCGATTTAATCGATTGAACAGGACCGATTGGATTAAGATCGTTTCCTCGTTATGGAATGGCTTCTTCAGAATCAAGTCTCATATTCAATGGGTTGTGCCTCAAGGATGGAATCTGCAGCTGAGTCGAGAGTGACCTCCCGTTGCTCTACTTTTTATGCCTTACTTGCTTCTTTGGATTTGGCTTTGGCTTGGTTTTCTGAATACGTTTTTGTGAATGTTTTCAATGGTTTTCATGGCTTGCGTTCTTCAAATTTTGTATTTCCTATTGAACTCATTGAATATCGCAGTGTTCTGACCAGTTGCTTGTGCGATTTCAGGTGATCGCGTAGGCAATGTCTAAGCGCAAACCAACCGGTCCCTCGCCTCGATCAACCCAAGGTGAGCGGCTGACCCTCCTTTCCTTCAACCCTCTAGTTTAAATCTATCATAAATACAAAGAAGATATGCTTGTCTTTATAGTATAGAATCAGTAAATTGTGGCACGATTTCTCACGTACACTTGCTATAGAACTGCTATAACATGAAACTGATGCATTCTTATGCCTTGGCACGATTTCTCACGTACACTTGTTAGGGCCTCTCATCCCATGTGCATATCATTTGGCCTCTTTCCAATTTGATTAATTCTAATATTAATATTTCTATTAGAATTGAAATTATATTTTTCCTTATATATTAGAGAGCATTAATATTATAACAAATATTCTTTTAGCCCAGCCTAACTATTTTCTTTATATATATATATTCCTAACAATTAGTTAAATTGTATATATTTTCCTAAAATCCTAGCAACCCATACATTTTTTTAGCACTCCATTTTCTTTTTTTTTCTCCAGCCAAATTCACCCTAACTTAATGTTGCCCAAACCTGTATCCCCTCATTCACACTTTCCCTATATATAACTAATGTTCTCTGAGAAACAACACCCATAGAACCCTAGCCGCAAAAACGTTTCTTCCTATACTGTTCTATTAGCTTCACACAAAACACTCTTCTTCCTTCTCTTCCACCCTCCTTCTTCATCACCAACGCAAAACCCTAGCTGCATGCTGGTCCTTGTCCAGCCCCAATACCGACAGGTCGTCGGAGTAGCGGTACACGAGTGCAGTTTCGTCGACCAACCCATGCATGCAGGCGAGCCCACGAGTGTGACCCACATCGACTTGTTGTTTCGTCGTGTACATCCCTCAACATGTGTAACACCCCTAAATTTTTGGAATTTTTATTATTTATTTGATTTAAATAGGATTTTATGGAATTTATGAATATTTTTGATTAATTAGTTATTAATTATAGATGACCTTAGCCATGGTTAAGTTTTGGAGTACAAGATGACTAGGAATTGTGGCATGGAGAGTATAGTCAAGTGCTTTGACTAGTGTATTACCCATGGTAGGGAAGGCCGAGCCATAGGTGTGTTTTAACAAGGAAAATCAGACCAAGTTGCGACTTAACCCCCACAGATGAATTATTTAATTATTAATTGTTTTTTTTACTTTTAGATGACCCGGTTGTACTAATTTAGTCCGGACTTGACCCGAGCCCAACCTAAACCCATGTAGGCAATTAGTGTATCCAAAGGCACCATGTAGACATATTTTATGTGTGTTCATATATATAAATTAGGACTTTTAAGTATTTTTCCACAAATTTAGCAACTCAAATATGGTCGAAAAAATTATAGGTCAAAACTAGCTTTTTCGGGTTATCTGTCGACTTAGGATGTTCCAAATTAGTAGCATAACTTAAATCTTGTATTCATGTCTTAATTCTGAGATATAATGTACTTTAAATTTTGTATAAAATATATTTTTGGTTATTTTAGCTATTTTGAGTAATTGGCCATGTTCAAGACGAGTTTTTGATAAACTAGCTGACGTAGTAGTCAACTAGTCACATAATTCTTTATAAATCGTAATTCTAGAATTTCAGAGTTAATATTGTAGAAAATAGTTTTAAATATTATTTTTAGGAATTTTCTACGATTTTTAAGTGTGTTATTGACGTGGGTCATAACCGATTAATTGGAAGGTCGAAAACCCTAAAGCTGTGTTCCGATGTCTCGTTGGACACATATATATGTTATACAATTTAAATAGTCCTACGAGATATTTGAATATAGCTAAAGTAGTTTAAAACACTAATTTACTTAATTAAGTTCTGTTATAAGTTTCATAAGTAGTTAAATAAATTATTTAGGAGTATTAGATTTCGGAGACGTGGGCATGGGAGCGAGACTTCATCTTCACATCACGGAACCAGGCAAGTACACCTTGCCAAACTTTACTGTACTTACATGCTTTTTCATATTGCTATTTTTCATATCTTACTTCGTTCCATATTTCTCCTGTTCTATGTCATGGTTATTCTAGTTTTACGTACAAGTAGATTTTTTACTCTTTTTCATATTACTTGTTCTACTTTTTTATCATGTTCAAGTCTAGTGATAGTGTTGTTTTGTCCATGTCATGATCTCCTGACCTGTTTGACTTGGACTTGATCTTAGTCTGATTACCGGTACTAGATTGACTTGACCTGATCGTGATTGTTTTCACTTGGCCCTGACTTGTTATTAGACGTGACTATACCTGACCACCTCGTTCGTCATCTCCCATCGAGTGCGAATGAGCCTTACTATAGTTAGAGATTCCCCCATCGGCTACTGACTATAGGACTGTGAGCTCCCATCGGGCTGCGGTTACCCCGACTTACTATTAGTTACGCTTGATAGCACTATCTTTGACGGTATTCCATTTATACTTATTCTTTAGTCTCATATTGTTCCTTGTACCATTTTCTATTTTCTCGTATGTTATTTATTGTACATTAGGTATGTATATTATGTGTCTTGCTAGTCCCCTGAGGACCTGGTGATCTTTCCAGGCTTAGACAGAGAGGAGGTTCACGGCTCGGGCGTCAAGACTGGTGATGCACCTTCGCAGGAGGACGAGATAGTGGCTGAGGACTTCTCTTGAGACATGTCTCTCTATTTTAGACTTGATACATTATTTTCTTTCTTTTCATCAGTGGACATGTAGTTGATACTTTGTTTCCTTTTTATTGTGGTTTTGGGATGTCTTACTCGCACAGTTTTTATTTCAATTTCATGTCGGACAGATCTTTCTCTTTAATATTATTTTATTGGACTTGATATATCATGTCTTATTTTCTATGTGGATGAGATTAGCTGTGACCTGTGACTTGTATTGTATTGCTGGGTTGTTATCATGATTTATAGCTTAAGCATTTCGTTAATGGGCTTACTTTGAGATTTGGCCCATCGGTGGAGTGTTGATGGCATGTACCGTATCCTGGTCCTATACGTATTTTGGGACTGGAGCGTTACATGTTTTTGTGGTGGCCCATACAGGTATACGTTAATCACTTCGGTTATGTTACTGTACCGATGTGAGCCTGTGAATAGGATAGAAAGGACCCATATAAACTCATCCACATACTTGATCTCCTTCTTTGATTCTATTTTTGAACTCTCGTTTGATTGCCTTGAATTGCATCTTGCTTGATTCCTTTCCTACCGCGAGTCTTATTTCTCGTGCGATAAAATTTAGGAAGATGACTCATCCTAGGAATATATGCCCTATTAATTCAGTTACACTATTAGTTAAACTCTTGAAAGTTGGGTAGAAAGCCTCACCAAGTAGCTTCCAATGTCCTTATGACCCAATTAATGAAGTATAGTTGAATGACACTAAATATAGGATAGTGTAGAAGGATAGGCTTACCTAGACTCTAGAGTCTTAGAGGCCCATACCCCAATTGGACGACCAAACCCTTAGACAAAATGATAGTAGGGAAACTGTAGAGACACAAACACCGGACGAGTCTTAGACCTTGATGAACTTGAACTACTTGTGCTTTCTCTCAAATCATATTCTCGCATAGTTATATTATTAGACTATCTTGACTGATGCTGCTATTATATCCTATTTTTGCAAGCTTATTCCTTATCGAGCTTGTTCAGGACATATATTTTATTGGGGACGCCCACTAACATATTGTCTATTTAGAATCAGTGTATTATGGTCTGATCAACCTAGTGCAATTGGTTCGCTCTTCTTATGATTATTCTACGTGGATTGAGATATAGTTAACAAATACTTGCCTTCTAGGATCTCATCTACAACTGTCTTAATAATTCTCTTTTTCGAACTATTCAATCACCTTTGAAACCCCACAATTGTATTCGATCCTTGAACTCTCTATTATTTTATGTCTTTACCTATTCCGGGAAGACAAACCCTTGTGTTTGAGGGAGGGTATCCGCGTGGACCGCTTCCCGACCAGGCGACGTAGTTTGTGCAATCTAGACAGCAGGCAGGAGTACAACGACCAAGACAGGCCTTTACCATGAGGATTGAAGACGGAACAATGACACAAGAGGCAACGGAAGGCAATACATGGATTTTGTGTTAATAATATAAGTAGATTATTAGTTTACCCTACTTTGGTGCATGTTTGCTTAGAAATAACCATAGGGGCAAAGCACACTTTAGAGACATCTTAGAACCATAGACATATTTTTCTTTACCTTAGTGAGTTATTTTAATTTCGATGACGAAATTCTTTTAAGGGAGGTAGAATGTAACACCCCTAAATTTTTGGAATTTTTTAATATTTATTTGATTTAAATATGATTGTATGGAATTTATGAACATTTTTGATTAATTAGTTATTAATTATAGATGACCTTAGCCATGATTAAGTTTTGGAGTACACGATGACTAGGAATTGTGGCACGGAGAGTATAGTCAAGTGCTTTGACTAGTGTATTACCCATGGTAGGGAAGGCCGAGCCATAGGTGCATTTTAACAAAGAAAACCAGGCCAAGTTGCGACTTTACCCCCACAGATGAATTATTTAATTATTAATTGTTTTGTTTACTTTTAGATGACCCGGTTGTACTAATTTAGTCCGGACTTGACCCGAGCCCAACCTGTCATGCCCCGCTCCCAGAATTATAGCGAGCCGGGTACGTAACATCATTCCCAGGCTATGCGACATACGAATACTCTAGTACCCATATCTGCGATTGTCGCCCGTAAGGTTCGTGCATAGGTAAAAGCAGGTCATAACTTACATAAATTTAAGTCAGCAATAATCTAAAACTAAGACATTCTAACTAATTGAACATGAACATCACTATCTATACCCAGTACAATTTTGAACCCAACTATAAATAATGCAATTATACCTTAAACAAGTAGAGAAAAAGAATTCTTGTTCCAACTTTAACGTCTTCAATGGTATCATCACGTCCTTGATCTCCGGTTGTCCTTCAGTACATGATAGCGGCTTCACTTGGTACACTGCTACAAAACCTAGTAAACAATACTAGGTCGTTTAGAAACGACAAGCAAGTCCTCGGCCAAAAATGCTTAAGAAAATTATAATAAGGAATGGAACATAAAGATTTTCTATTAAGAGAATAGGAATATACAATTTTACATTTTTATAGTTTTTATTCATTTAAGTAGTATAAACGTCCTTTTTGGCTTTATTTAAAATGGAGTAATTTTTTCGAGAATGAGATGAAATTGAAGGACCAAAAATTTATCTATCCGATGTTACTGTCGATATAGACGTAAAAAATTTTAAGCTTCCCTTGAGCTTATCATAAATTTTGCCTCCCTTGGACAAAATTGAAATTGCCTCCCTTGAGCAAACGAAATAAGATCCTCCCTTGGGCTAACCCTAAAATGCAATGCAATTTGGAGAACAACCCCTGAATATTCATAAAATAGTTTTCCATCAACCATCTCGTTAACCTGGGATCAGGCTGTGAATTTGGCGGCACGGTGCTTAGTATCCGGCCTGGAGCCTCCTTTGGGCTTAACAATCACCTATTCGATGTTACTGTCGAAATAGATGTAATAATCTGGAGCCTCCCTTCGGCTTAGTTTGCCTCCCTTGAGCAAATGAAATAAAAGCCTCCCTTGGACTTAGTTTGCCTCCCTTGAGCAAACGAAAATACGTGAGCTAAGCCTCACAAACTCGATTCACATGGCCTTACGAACGAGTAAAAAATTTACTGATCAACTTTTTTTAAATTAATTATGCTATGGGACTATTTAGGGATATCCAGGTTGTTCTTCCCTGTCCAATGCTTCCTAATTGTTACTAAGAAGGTTTCCCAAATGAATTAAGGCTTTAAAGAATATTACGATTTTTTTCTTAAAGTCGGAAATTGACTCTCTTAAAATTTTCAAAAATTTCGGCAGAGTCTCCTTTGTATCGGGTGACTCCAGAAATTCACAAGATATAAATATATGATATAATTAAAAACCGGGTTCGTCGACCCCTTCGGTGGAGCAACTCTTAACACCGGAACCACGCAATTATATCTCGGGTTCGTCGACCCCTTCGGTGGAGCAACTCTCAACACAGGATACTCATGCAGTTTAATGAATAAGAATAAATAAATGTTCGAAATATAGAATTTCCTTCATACCTGAGCATGGTAGCATTTTATTTAATTACAATATTCCTTTGTGCTACACAATCCAAGTAAACACATATCTATTGCACAAAGCTATTAGAATACTACATGTTATGAATAGGTTCCAAAATTAAAATCTAATATTCTTAACTTCAATTATACTACATATTCTTAATCCCTTGAAGTGTAAACTAGCAAAATGAACAAGTATGTTACCCGGTTAACAGTCATGCCCCGCTCCCGCAGGAGCGATCGTCCTTGCTAAGGCGTGATGCCGCACGGGCCTAGGTTGCGCCTGTGCAAGGCTATGTCCAGAAACGGCCGATTTGAGCTAGGCCACAGAGTCGCACAGAGTGTCCCCATTTGTCGCGGAAAGTAAATAAACACAAATTGAAAGCAAATTCAACTCTTTATTGATATTCAAGAAGTTTACAAGCGGTGCTAGGCCGATATTACAAATCGCTCAAGCTCTCTCTCCCTGAAACATAAAAGGCGTGCCAAGTGGCTTACAAGATAGAATGATTCATGGAGATGTTCCGATACATCATGTCCTGTATAGGGTTCTTCAGCTTCTTGCAACGTTCCAAGACCCCAGAGTTGGCTCCGCGACTTAGCACGTTCGATGGAAGCTCCGCACCCGCCGACGTCTCTTGCATTCTGCATACAGACTGTGGGGTTATCAGTACATTGTTATGCACTGGTGGGGAGGCTAGCTCGCCCACAATGCTATCATTACCAAACACGTTCTATTTACTTTTGTGCAACTCTATCATTCATTGTCTTTCTAATCTTGCCTTAGGATCAATTTTATGGCATATGTCATAACCTATCCCGTGTTGCCAAATTCAAGTGTCGTATGGAAATATATGCACGACTTACCCATACTTACCGTCCGGCCTTCCCTGTCCAAAGTAAACCAAGTTAGTCAACAATTCATATGGAACAACATAATGTGATTCTTGGAACATTCAAATATCAAGGGCGTGTCCCTGCCTCAGTTACTAGCGCGTCGTAGGCGTATTCTCTAACTCATTGTACGAAGTATTCGTTATCATTTGGTGTGATACATTTCAAGCTTATTCAGAAGGTGCTTTGTTCAAATTAACTTAGACTACTTTGATTTCAATGCAAGGACTTGCACGTGGATAGCCACCAGCAAAGCCCACTTAATCTATATGCACCGGTCGCTGGCATCACAAGCCAATTTGGACATATTCTCCTTTGGTAATTTCTCACCTATCACTGTGTGCGGCTGGTTCACATCTGATAGTCTTTTGAAATTACCCCGCACTTACGTCTCCTGGGTGGCCAAGCCCCCTCCCCCCAGTTCGCCCGTAAGCCCCTTTGTGATTCCGCCTAGGCCGACATATCCCCCCTTTGATCATGCCGCAAAATCCCTTTTTCTTTACGGTCATGGCATCGCCACCCCTCGCCCATGCCGTCTGTCCACGACCATTTCGTATTAACTTGTCTTTTTAACTTAACGGCTGTCTCTGAGTCGTATGCTAACCCTTAGCCTTAATGCGTTATCGACCAGGTTGGCGTCCGTGCAGCGCGGGTAGCCAGCCCCGTTGCACGTGCCCGTCATACCTGTCGCTAACCATTTCCATCCTTCTTATCTTTTATTCATTCTTTCTTTCACTTGTTCATTCATTCGTTGATTCATTCATTCACTTATTCGTTTGCTCTTTCATTCATACATTACGCAACTCCTTGTACGGGAGTCGCCTTGGCGACCCATCGGTCCCATAGCCTTTCAATGTTGCTATACACTACTCGGAACGACTATATTGATAGTCTTCCCATTTTATTGTTGTAACCCATTCATTGTTTCATTTTTGAACGCATAAGGGACTTGAACGCAAGCTTGTGCCTTAGCACGAGCGTGGAGCGCGGTACGAGAGTTCTCGTATTTTCCATATTCTTTTCCATATTCTATACAAGCATACAAGATGAGATTATTCCCTTAGCTAGGTGCGTTGGGTCATTTATTAGCATGCGCGGTGTTATCGCCTAGCGACTTCAGTGATAGTGTCCGTATTGTTATGTGTATAGGCTAAGCAAAGACGGGTTCATCGGATCCACCCACCTTAGTGAAGTTTGCATCGGTCGAGTGATACTCCGAGCGCGCCTTTGATAGTCTAAGTCTGGATTCATCTTTGACGAGCCATTGTAAGTCTTGTATCGATTCGCATCGATACTTCATCGGGTCGACGCAACTCTTCGAGTCGACGGTTCATTTGAGTCGTTACACTTGTCATTTGAATCGGCGTTCTGCTAGGGCGGAGCGGGTCATTACATAATACACCACTCAAAACAAGTCTCGTCCTCGAGACTTCCTGAGTGCAGGTCATCCTACCGTTCTTTAACTCGTGTCATCGTGTTTTATAGACAATTCTATCGAACAGCTCTATCGTTCGATGGCATCGAACCATGCTCGGTACCTTTCCAAGTTCCGTGTCGCATACGTTTGGTCGATCTTTATTGGATAACTTTTCATTCATTTTAGAGTTGATGACACTTATTCAATTCAGGTGTTTCTTCGACTTGGTTGCTTTTTCGACGTATCATGGGACTGAAACGGTCGCATGAGGTGCGTTAAAATTTATCAAACTCGAGAGTCGTAGCCTGAGGCAAACTCACTCATTCGTTCATGCGCATCGCAACACCAACTTGCAGCTGCATTCGAGTTCATCATATCGCTGAGTTTGGATCGTGCACGTATTCAAAGCGTCCCCCGAATACGTACATTTCAACCAAGCTTAGCGACTAGCGAAGTCGGACAAGCTACTCGTGATAGTTTCAATTTGTCGATCGTTTTGCTAACTTCGATTTAAAATCGAACTCATGTGTGTATCACATATCGTTATCTCGGTCCTCGAGATTATTCGATTCGCTTCTCAAGCGCTCTTGTCAATGAAATCAATACGATTTCTTCTTAGCTGAGCCGACCAAGTCTAAAAAATTCCTATCCGATTCGAGACCAAACATTGCACTGTCATCGAGTACGTCTTCCAATCAATGATTCAATTCGTTATCCCAACTTTACTTGCGTGTCATTTATTCCTATCATTTCCTTCGTTTGGGGCCAATCTCATCGTCGCTCACGCACACTCCCTGTTTCCCGTCCTACTCTAAGTCTTGCTGCCCCAAGTCTATCGTCCGTCCGGACGATACTGTAAGGTCAATCGTACAAGTTCAATCACTCGGCATAGGGTCGTCCGCCTATCTGCTAGGTCATCCCTTAGGGTCATAGTTACAAGTCAAGTCCGTGGCTCATCGTGTAAGGTCGTTGCACGACGCTCGCCCCAAATCCTATGGTCAAACCATTTGTTCGTTTGTGCGGGAGTTTCTACCCAAGCTCGCGTCACTCAGATTTCTAAACATCGAGCATGATCACCTAATCCGCATCAAGACTTACGTTGCACATATTCAATTCCGTTCAATCACCAGTTCTAACCAATTCATGTATTCGATCACGAGTTCATCCAGCTCGACAATACATTGCGCCTCAATCTCACATGAGTCCGATTATCCACGGCGGTTCATGAATCACCACGCAACGCTCTCGCGGAATAATCATTCTCATCGGGGCGTAACTCTTGTTTGAGTTTTAGACTAACCCATTCTCGATACGCGAATTGGACCTACTCAATCCTTAAGTTCAATTCTTCAAACACAAATTCCTTTTCGAGTCCACCTTCGCGTCAAACCATAAGTCGAAGCAATCAGATTGCCACGCCATCCAAGTTCAATCACTCCCGCTGTATGAATCACCATATCAGCGCTCACGCGAAGTGATCGTCACAATCCGGCGCGACGTATGTGCGAGGCTGGAGTTGCACTCGCATAAGACAAGAATGTCAACGTTGTGGTTGTCAACGAAGCAAATCCAAGCATTCACATTTTCATCCAAGCCAAATCTATCTTTTCCTCGACACATTTTTAACATCCCAAGTATAGCATCCAACGGAACAATAACATTTGCACGACCATCATTCGCCGAGTCAGAGTACCCCCGAGTTATCGCATATCGATCTTTGATACGCCTCAATACCATTGACGATATGCGTAACCTGATGATCTTCCTTTGCAACCGATTTCGAGTCGTGCGTTGATGCTGTTATCCGAGTTGGATATTCCACAATTTTCTCGATATTCAAGATCAAGTTTGATCGCTATTCCTCAAGCTAGTTTTAAGATTGTTGTCCAAACTCAAGTCACAATTTATTTGAATCAATTCGAAATCGTACGCGCGATCCTCTAAGTTTCCTCGATCAAGACCATTCCTTTTTATTCATCGTTCCGAGTTGTTTTCTAACTTGCGTTGTCCATTCACAAGTTGTTCGAACGACATCTCGTTCGGGACACACGAAGTCACGATCAACTAAGCGTGACGCGTACTAAGGCTTTGCGCAATTGCATCATTTTTTCTGACATACTCGTTCTATCCGTATATCCTTTAGTCTCGCTCGAATAACTTCTAAGACGTCCATACACCACTCAGGGTTCGAGCCACTCGACTAGTCGTCGACACTTATTCTTATTCTTCCTCGTAGCTATCACATACACCACTCGGGTTTAAGTCATTCTATAAATCCTCAATCACATTCGCATCACGCGCTATGACATCCCTCAGATTCGTTCGATGAATCTCTAACATAATCGCTCACGTCGCCTCGACGTACTAAATCGTTCGCACTAATCCTCAAAATCCAATAAATCTTCCGTGCACGCCTAAGCGTTAGTTTGATAGCGTTCCTATCGATATACACTCTAAGTGTATCTCCGTTTCCGACCGAGCGGTACTTGATATCGCTCGTAACTCGATTGCACCAGAAGTTGAGGTGCGCGACACGCGGACTAAGTTGTGCCGCATAACCATCCCGTGTGGGCTATATTCAAGTTTATACGCTCACTTGCTAATGTCGACGTAGGACTATTTGGACACGCACGCGACTTGCTAACTTAGCATGTGTTTTCTATCGAGTCATGTTTAACATCGTTCGGCACAAAGGCCTTCGTCTATCGATCCCATTCAACCGAGTACTCGTACGAGCTTTTGAAAATATTAGACTTATTGTATGGAACATCCCAAGGCACAATGAGAGAGAGCGTACACTTCTTTTGTTTCAACGAGCTTTCAAAACTGAGAGAATCGAAATGAAGTCCAAGGACGTAAAGCCGTACTCTGATACCAATCAGTCATGCTCCGCTCCCGCAGGAGCGATCGTCCTCGCTAAGGCGTGATGCCGCACGGGCCTAGGTTGCGCCCGTGCAAGGCTATGTCCAGAAACGGCCGATTTGAGCTAGGCCACAGAGTCGCACAGAGTGCCCCCATTTGCAGCGGAAAGTAAATGAACACAAATTGAAAGCAAATTTAACTCTTTATTGATATTCAAGAAGTTTACAAGCGGCGCTAGGCCGATATTACAAATCGCTCAAGCTCTCTCTCCCTGAAACATAAAAGACGTGCCAAGTGGCTTACAAGATGGAATGATTCATGGCGATGTTCCGATACATCATGTCATGTATAGGGTGCTTCAGCTTCTTACAACGTTCCAAGGCCCCAGAGTTGGCTTCGCGACTTAGCACGTTCGATGGAAGCTCCGCACCCGCCGACGTCTCCTGCATCCTGCATGCAGACTGTGGGGTTATCAGTACATTGTTATGCACTGGTGGGGAGGCTAGCTCGCCCACAATACTATCATTACCAAACATGTTCTATTTACTTTTGTGCAACTCTATCATTCATTGTCTTTCTAATCTTGCCTTAGGATCAATTTCATGGCATATGTCATAACCTATCCCGTGTTGCCAAATTCAAGTGTCGCATGGAAATATATGCACGACTTACCTATACTTACCGTCCGGCCTTCCCTGTCCAAAGTAAACCAAGTTAGTCAACAATTCATATGGAACAACATAATGTGATTATTGGAACATTCAAATATCAAGGCCGTGTCCCTGCCTCAGTTACTAGCGCGTCGTAGGCGTATTCTCTAACTCATTGTACGAAGTATTCATTATCATTTGGTGTGATACATTTCAAGCTTATTCAGAAGGTGCTTTGTTCAAATTAACATAGACTACTTTGATTTCAATGCAAGGACTTGCACGTGGATAGCCACCAGCAAAGCCCACTTAATCTATATGCACCGGTCGCTGGCATCACAAGCCAATTTGGACATATTCTCCTTTGGTAATTTTTCACCTATCACTGTGTGCGGCTGGTTCACATCTGATAGTCTTTTGAAATTACCCCGCACTTACGTCTCCTGGGTGGCCAAGCACCCCCAGTTAGCCCGTAAGCCCCTTTTTGATTCCGCCTAGGCCGGCATATCCCCCCTTTGATCATGCCACGGAATCCCTTTTTCTTCACGGTCATGGCATCGCCACCCCTCGCCCGTGCCGTCTGTCCACGACCATTTCGTATTAACTTGTCTTTTTAACTTAACGGCTGTCTCTGAGCCGTAGGCTAACCCTTAGCCTTAATGCGTTATCGACCAGGTTGGCGTCCGTGCAGCGCGGGTAGCGAGCCCCGTTGCACGTGCCCGTCATACCTGTCGCTAACCATTTCCATCCTTCTTATCTTTTATTCATTCTTTCTTTCACTTGTTTATTCATTCGTTGATTCATTCATTCACTTATTAGTTTACTCTTTCATTCATACATTACGCAACTCCTTGTGCGGGAGTCGCCTTGGCGACCCATCGGTCCCATAGCCTTTCAATGTTGCTATACTCTACTCGGAACGACTATATTGATAGTCTTCCCATTTCATTGTTGCAACCCATTCATTGTTTTATTTTTGAACGTATAAGGGACTTGAACGCAAGCTTTTGCCTTAGCACGAGCGTGGAGCACGGTGCGAGAGTTCTCGTATTTTCCATGTTCTTTTCCATATTCTATACAAGCATACAAGATGGGATTATTCCCTTAGCTAGGTGCGTTGGGTCATTTATTAGCATGCGCGGTGTTATCGCCTAGCGACTTCAGTGATAGTGTCCGTATTGTTATGTGTCTAGGCTAAGCAAAGACGGGTTCATCGGAGCCACCCACCTTAGCGAAGTTTGCATCGGCCGAGTGATACTCCGAGCGCGCCTTTGATAGTCTAAGTCTGGATTCATCTTTGACGAGCCATTGTAAATCTTGCATCGATTCGCATCGATACTTCATCGGGTCGACGCAACTCTTCGAGTCGACGGTTCGTTTGAGTCGTTACACTTGCCGTTTGAATCGACGTTCCGCTAGGACGGAGCGGGTCATTACATTAACCCGGTATTCATAAATGTCTTTTCTAACCACATGTTCATGATAAAATGGTCCTTTAAACTTGATCTAAAATCTGGACAGATTTGAATATTACATTAAATTAATAATCTGTCAATTATACTTATCACAAAGTCAATCTTTAAGGCATTCCTTAGTATATTACTCATACTCATGGTTGATAAATACATGTAGTATATTACTCATGCTCGTATACATGTAAGTTGTCCCCCTCTCTACACGCGTAACTATTCGTTTGCGTATTTATACATAAATCTTTAAGCAAGGTGTCCATGTTGTATTTACATGTTGTGTCCAATTTTATTCAAAGTATCTTTTGTGTGGTGTCCACTTGTTGTGTCCATATATGTATTAACATTCAAAGTACCTTATATATACTGTGTCAAGTGGTGTCCATACATATTATCCTTCAAAGAATCTCATATTGTGTCATGTTGTGTCCATATATGTATATATCAATTATATATTTATATATATATATATATATATATATATATATATATATATATATATATATATATATATATATATATATAATTCTTTGGATGGAAGCCACATGATATCACTTGAAATTTTAAAGTTGAAGTGCCCATACATACTCAAAATATTTATATTGTGTTGAGTGCAACACATGTGCCCAACTTATACATTTATATATATCATCTTGTGTCCAAGTATCTATTTATGCGTGTCTAATATATATATATATATATATATATATATATATATTTATATATATATATATATATATATATATATATATATATATATATATATATATATATATATATATATATTGTATTGTATCCAATATATATTTTTGTATTGTGTCCAAGATGCATACTCATCTCTATATTCATGCTACAATATTACATGGTGGGTTTTAACCACAATATATATATCTTTCAAAAAATAGAAATAATCTCTAATTTATTTTATTATAAAATTTAGAGCTAAAAATAAGAGAAGTCTCAAGGAAGAGGGAAAGAGGGAAAGGACTTGCCTTGGGAAAATAGATTTGGGTTTGGAATTGGGGGATTAGGGCTTGAGCCTTCTTCTCCAATTCCACCTTCTCTTTGCTCAATCTTTTCCTTCTTCCAATCGTTCTTCTTCTTCTTTTTGAAGAATAAGGGGGGTTAGGGTTTGATGATGGTGGTGGTGATGATGGAGATGATGGTGTTAGAGGTGGTGATGGAGGATGGAGATGGAGATGATGGTGTTGGAGGTGGGAATGAAGGAGGAAGAAGAGAAGGATGAAGAGGTGGTGGCCGGCGACAGGCGGGCGGCGGCGACGGCAGGTCGGCGGTGGCGGCGGCAGGCCGACGATGGCAGCAGCCGATGGAGAGGGGGGTGGTGGTAAGTTATGTTGTGGGTGTGTGTGTGTATAGTTGGAGAGAGAGAGAGAGGCTTGCTTTATAAAGAAGGAAAAAGGGGGTGAGGTGTCCCTTCTAGTCTCCTCCAAAGGAGACACATGGCATGACATGTGTCATGCCATGGATGGGTTTTTTTCCTCTTTTTTTAAAGGAATCCTATTAAAGCCAAATGAACATTTTAGCAAAATAAAAATATATAAATAAATAAATAAACAAATAAATAATTCAAAGTATCTATTATCTGAAATACTGTATTGTGAAATATGACTATGACACAACCTAAGCCCATGTAGGCAATTAGTATTTCCAAAGGCACCATGTAGACATATTTTATGTGTGTTCATATATAGAAATTAGGAGTTTTAAGAATTTTTCTACGAATTTAGCAACTCAAATCTGGTCAGAAAAATTATAGGACAAAACTAGTTTTTTCGGGTAATCTGCCGACTTAGGATGTTCCAAATTAGTAGCATAACTTAACTCTTGTATTCATGTCTTAATTCTGAGATATAATTTACTTTAAATTTTGTATAAAAATATATATTTTGGTATTTTAGCTATTTTGAGTAATTGGCCAGGTTCAGGACGAGTTTCGGGTAGACTAGCTGACGTAGTAGTCAACTAGTCACATAATTCTTTATAAATCGTAATTCTAGAATTTTAGAGTTAAGACTGTAGAAGATAGTTTTAAATATTATTTTTAGGAATTTTTTATGATTTTTAAGTGTGTTATTGACGTGGGGTCATAACCGATTAATTGGAAGGTCGAAAACCCTAAAACTGTGTTCCGAGGTCTCGTTGGACACGTATGTATATTATACAATTTAAGTAGTCCTACGAGATATTTGAATATAGCTAAAGTAGTTTAAACACTAATTTAGTTAATTAAGTTCTGTTATAAGTTTTATAAGTAGTTAAATAAATTATTTAGGAGCATTGGATTCCGAAGGCGTGGACACGGGAGCGAGACTTCATCTTCACATCACGGAACCAGACAAGTACACCTTGCCAAACTTTACAGTACTTACATGCTTTTCCATATTTCTGTTTTTCATATCTTACTTCGTTCCATATTTCTCCTATTCCATGTCATGGTTATTCTAGTTTTACGTGCACGTAGATTTTTACTCTTTTCCAAATTACTTGTTCTACTTTCTTATCATGTTCATGTCTAGTGATAGTGTTGTTTTATCTATGCCATGATCTTCTGACCGGTTTGACTTGGACTTGACCTTAGTCTGATTACCGGTACCAGATTGACTTGACCTGATCGTGATTGTTTTTACTTGACCCTGACTTGTTACTAGACGTGACTATACCTGACCACCTCGTTTGTGATCTCCCATCGAATACAAATGAGCCTTACTATAGTTAGGGATTTCCCATCGGCTACTGACTATAGGACTGTGAGCACCCATCGGGCTGTGGTTACCCCGACTTACTATTAGTCACGCTTGATAGCACTATCTTTGACGGTATTCCATTTATACTTATTCTTTAGTCTCATATTGTTCCTTGTACCATTTTCAATTTTCTCACATGTTATTTATTGTATAGTAGGCATGTATATTATGTGTCTTGTTAGTCCTCTGAGGACCTGGTGATCTCTCCAAGCTTAGACAGAGAGGAGGTTCACGGCTCGGGCGTCGAGACTGGTGATGCACCTTCGCAGGAGGACGAGATAGTGGCCGAGGACTTCTCTTGAGACATGTCTCTCTATTTTAGACTTAATACATTATTTTCTTACTTTTCATCAGTGGACATGTAGTTGATACTTTGTTTCCTTTTTATTGTGGTTTCGGGATGTCTTACTCGCACAGTTTTTATTTCTATTTCATGTCGGACATATCTTTCTCTTTAATATTATTTTATTAGACTTGATATATCGTGTCTTATTTTTTGTGTGGATGAGAATAGTGTGACCCGTGACTTTTATTGTATTGCTAGGTTATTATCATGATTTACAGCTTAAGCATTTCGCTAATGGGGTTACTTTAAGATTTGGCCCATTGGTGGACTGTTGCTGGCATGTACATTATCCTGATCCTATACGTATTTTAGGACTGGGGCGTTACAAAATACCACCACGCTGCCTCCCTTCATGCGATGCTACTGCCGCCCACCATCGCCGCCAAGCGATACTCTCCAGCGTGCGGCCAGCAGCGGCGAGGCACTAGCACGGCCAAGCGCACGCTAGGCAGCAATAATAGCGCATGAGAGCAGCGTACAGCAGTAGCAGAACACGAATACGTGCAACGGCAGTGGTAGCCGCCACCATATGACCATACATCCTCGGCGAACCCCCTTAAAGGCCATTATCCATCATGATGAGTGGCAAGGTCGATTAATGCGTTTGAAAGTCGATCCTGTCGTGAGGCGCGTGATTTGAACTCAGAATTGGTCCTACGTCGCAGCAACTTTGGACGTATTATCTGGAAAATATAATTATTGGATCGTCGATCCGATTCTTCTGTCTCAATCTCGGTATACACCCCTTGGCTCCCCTAAACTTTCATCCGTTGATTCGATGTTTGATAGATCAAAACTGGCCACCAAGTTGACCATTTAAATTTTGTTTATTTTGGACAGTTTTGTGGAGCCAACTTTGCGTATTCATTTCTCTTTCATTGAAGCTCTAGTTAATGAACCACCAACTCTGCTGCACAGAAGGTATAACTACTTTTGAGTCATAAAAATTTTAGCTTCATAGGATATCGTTTGGTTGGTTGAAATCGACGTCAAAATTGGCCACTCGAAACCGTAATTTTCAACTTGTAAAATTCTAATTTTGAACCTGGGATTTCGGATTCCAATTTTGATACCACCAATATACTCGTGGCATCGTTCTGCCTAAAATTCATATATAATTTGCTGAGTTTGAAGTAACGTGGCCCCGACACACATTTCGGTGCAAATCGGGTCCTACAATCCGGTTCAACGGGCCATTTTGAGATCGTCTCATCAGAATCCAATTTTGGATATATCGTTGGATTCGTATCATCATTCTGGACTCATTGACATATATATTGCTAGATTTAGAGGATTTTGTCTTCGGCATGCATTTCTGTGCAAACTAGGTCCCAATATCCGGATCAACGAGACATTTTGAGATCGGCTCGTCGGAATCCAATTTTGGATATACCGTTGGGTTCATATCGTCATTCTAGATTCGTTGACATATACTTTTTTTAGGTTTAGTGGACTTGTATCCTGGCACGTTTTTCGGTGCAAAGTGGTTCCAATGACAGATATCATTTTGATCTGAAATTACTGTTTTTCTTTTGTGTCCAAATTGGACTTATGGATAGACTATCCTAGCTAACTTGACCATTTTGGATACGTTAGTGATATTTGTTTTATTATCTGACGATGTCGTTAGATTTTCTTTATGTAATCATCGTTAATTATAATTAATTCTTATTTATGTTCGTATTTCGGAATTCGTGCGTCAAAACTGAGATCGGTCGATTACAATAATCTCATATCGCTAAAATTGATAAGATGACCATGTAATTGCAAAGATAAGATTATTAATCTTGCGGTTGATCATCTTATCTCGATTTGCGTATGGTAGGTTCGTTGTACGAATAACGAGGTACAAATTTGTATTCAAACCTATAACTTACAATTCATATTATTAGCAAATAATAATTATAGAGACTAGTGTGACCTTGTTCTAGATAATATAATTACTAATGTCTTAGATAACATGAGGTAATACGCGACTAGAACGACCCAAGCTGTCCAGGTAGGAGTTATTAGTCATACGTGGATTTTAGTTTGTGATATATATTTGTTTGTGATTTCGGTTGATAGATATTTACATGGAGTATGGTTCATCACCTCATGGATAGTAGGTTAGACTTGGTACTGTAGTCTCGGCACAAATTGGACAACTCCAGGCAAGTACACCTTGCCACTTGATTATAGTATTTACATGCTTATATTTTTATCAGTCGATCACACTGGATATACCGTACTTGCTTCTCTTGTTCCTTATCAGAATACTATCATGATTATATCTGCTGACACATGGGCATTATTCACGAATTCACACTGTATGGCATATAGGTTACTCGTTTATGATCTCTGGACATTTACTTGATGATTACTTCATGTGTACATATTTGAACGAATTTGTGGACTTTTTATTTGTTAGAGTCGAACTGGACATTTCGTGGATGCGATGCGAACAGTATTATTGGGCAGGAAGGGTAGTCACTATGCGGATAAGCTCCTTTCCCATAGAGTTACCGCTGCCTCATTCCCAGAGCTATGAAGATTTTATAGTTACCACAGTTTCCTTACCGGGACTACAAAGATATCATAGTTACAAGAGTTTTGAAGTACATCGTGACAGCTCATGCGTTCGAATGACGTCCTCAAGTGCATTTCACACAGACTAGATAGTCTGTTTAGTAGTAGTATTACTGATCACCTGACTATTTTCCTGTTACCTGTTTCTGGATCATATATTTACTCCCTTCACATTTTTTACTGTATTTTATTTAGACATGTATATTATGTATCTTGCTATGTCCCACTGAGGACCTGGTTTCCTTCCATGTATATAATGGGATCTGATATAGGATATTGGGGATACTTCTTCGAATTTTCTTTCAGGTATCGCTAGTTGGTGCCTTCTTATCATCCTTCTGTAGTATTTCATATCTAGTTTTTCTTAGTATTTAGTAGAATTTGTGGATGTATATTATGGTTACTTGGATACTTGACAGCCTATACGTATTCGAGTTAGACTGGAGTCCGCTTGAATGCATAGCTGGCCATTGCCACGTGGCCTGGTCCCGCATATTTTGGGGCTTGGGCGTGACATAGTTTTGTTGGTGGTCCATGCAGGTCTCGTCTTCGTAAAGTGTAGGAAGTCGTAGTGGTACTTAGGATATGTGTACTACTATGAGCATGTGACCAATTGAGAAATAAGAAATTTGATGATACATCCAGAACTAGGATTATAGGTTCTCTAGGACTCTCCAACATGATTGCTCTCATGTCATCTTCTTCTCGACATGATTGCTTTTGTGTTCCATCTTTTCTATGATTTGACTAAACTCTACCATGTTGACCTCTTGAGTAATTCTTCTCGTTCCTTTTCGATAATTGTTGGAAATGCCTTATGGATGAGTCCAGAAAAAGTTTGAGAAAGTATATTTATCCTTGTATTACGGAATCGAGAGTTTTTACAGCCAGAGAAACACTGGCGAGGTAGGACTTCAGATGATGGCATCATGGTTACATATGTTTCTCAAATTCTACTTGAACCACCCCCTATGCATTTTGATTGACATCTTCTCTTGTATTTCGTAAAAGATTAGTTTGGAAATATTTTATGGATTTAGCCAAGATAAGTTCAAGAACATATATTATCTGGCGTGGTAGCTGTGCACTGTAGTCATCCTTCGTATTATGGAACAAGAAAGTTAATTGCAGCTAGATGCACACTGGCACGATAGTAACTTCACGTGACATAATCACAGAGGTATATGGTTCTCGAGTTTTACCTAGACTACATCATATGCATCTCGTTTGGCCTCATACCCTTCTTGGAGATATTTCGATAATCTTTCTTGTCTTGCTTGACCCTTAACTTGTTTGAATATTACTATGGATTGCTCGACCCAGTCTTAGGCCCTTGTTACCTTTAATAGGCAACTAAAATAGACAAACCTCATAGTTTTATTATAGGGTACAATTAGAAAATGTGTTGATCTGATTATAATATTTGGATAGTTAAGAGTGGGTAAACTTCTTAGAGGTTGATCGAGTTAAGCTTCTAGGCCAGGTATGGGTGGCCTGACTATATGGGACTTGTCGTTTGTTAAGAGTGACTACAAGAAATGAACTGGAAGGCTTCAATGTTAAAAATATAGATTATGATTGAGGAGTGATGCAGTGACTATCTTAGAATTTTGGATAACACATTTGCGATCTTGAGGATTTAGCACACGTAGAGTTTGATGATTAGACAAACTAGACCTTATAGATAGATTGTTGGACAAATTAATTTTTCGGAAGGGATACTAGGTTAACTAAAAATATAGCTATTAGAATTTGTAATAGATGCTTGACTGTTGTGTATGACGATAAGAAACACAAATAGTTGGATTCAAGGTTTTCCCATAAGATGAAATGTTGAACCAGTACATAAGAAAGAGTTATGGGAAATGACAGCCACATATATCGAATGATGAGTAATGTTCATAGATGTCACGACCCTAGGTTAGAGATATTGCACTATTTACATTGGATGATAAATTATTTCAAGAATTTATTCTACATAGTTAGACTTGAGGAATGGCTGGATGTCATTATACTCTAAATAGAGGAATGTGATAATAGTAGTTGCAAATTGCAATTGATGAATTTAAATCTTGTGCTGTAATTGAGAGAGAAACACTGATAAGGGTAACTAAACAGAGATAGTTACATACGCCTTTACAAGGGTTAGTACATTATTGTAAACAAAATGATGAGGGTTACTTTGATAAACATGAGTGAGTGAATGACATGAACAAAATTATGCCTTGATTGCTTCGTCAACCCTAAGCTATAGCTTAATGATGACAAGATCCCTGAGAAATTCAGATTTCATAACCTATTACTCAATAAAGGATTAGAATGATAGACTAGGGATAACCCTCCTTGACTTTAGAATCCTATAATAAGGTAGAAATTCTAGTAGTAAAATGAGATTTTCAGCTTTAAAAAATCTTTCGAAATTGAGTGGTTGATAACCTATGAAACTACACAAGTTTGGAGGATAAATTTTAGGATGATAAATTGGGTATAAATTTTTCTTGGGAGGTTATATATGATTAGCTTATGGGTTGAGCATGGTTGAATGGCTATACCTGGTCTTAGAAGTTGTCGAGAACATATACAAATAGTTAGACTATCGAGGAGTTCACTCTTGAAGACAAATTTGTAGGAAGATGAGATGTAGTAGTTATAACTATAGACTAGGAACTTGGGTTGGACCTTGAGAGTTAAGGACGTAGCATTAGCAAATTATGAGACTAAGTATTATTTAGTTCGCATATCATGAAAAGAACAGTTCATGGTATTAGATTATAGGATGATTCATGGAAAAAGAGGGAACTAAAGACAAGAATTGAAATTCATACTATGCCATAATTCGTGTTTGTTGATGGACCAAAACCGTCGAAAAGTGAAGGTTTCGACGGTTTTGGTCGGTCACACGGTCCGTCAAAAATAAACCATAGTTTATTGTAAACGACGGTTTTCTACCGTCGATAAGGAGGTGGAGCAAACGACGAATTTGGTCTGTCAAACCATAAACGGCTGGCTTGATCCGTTAATTAATCAGTTAAAATAACTACCCATTCTTGACTGACAACATCCATCAAATTTCTGTAAAATATTCACCATGACTATTTCTAATTAATTAAATATGTTTCAGTAAACACAATTCAAAATGCATACACAATTCAAAATGTAATTTAAGAAACTCAATTAAAAATGCATACACAATTCAAAATGAAAATAACCACCAATCATTCAAGAATCTCAAATGATATTGAATATCACTAATTAGTCATTGTCTTTGTAGTATCCAAGTGCATGCAATTGTTCTGACAAATAACATCAAAATCAAAAAATAATAGAATTCAGAATACATACGAAGTTTACTCCAAAAAGTAAAAGAAAAAACTAATATTCAAATTCTAATAAACTGAATAATGTCTTCAAATAGTCATTGTCTTTTGGCCAATTGATCAAATCACCGAGCATAATGTCTTCAAACTTTTCATCTCCTTCAAACAAATATGCATTTCGGTCAAATATTTCATCGACGATGATATTTAAAACATCCTCCTTTGGTGGTGTATCAGAATTTAAGCGTCCAAAAGTAACATGTTTTCTTTTGAAGTCCTTTAGAAAACATGTTTTAGGCAAGTTAGATTTTTTAGGTACCTACAACCACTGAAACACAAAGATACAAAAACATTAGCTACTGTAATTCACATTGCTGAGTAGAAGTAATTTTTTAGTGACAATATATATTATTTTCAGTGATAGTACATATTAACATGACAGTAATTCACATATTACAGATGACAGTAAATTTTTCGGTGACAAAGTACTATTGTATAGTGGGCGATAGTGACTGTGACAGTACATATTACAAATCACAATAACTTTTCTCGTTGACAGTACATATTACAAATGATTTTTTCTTCCATGAAAACACCCTACTAATCCATCTGTACACCATGAGAATATATGATTTGAAACTTTAATACATCGTAACATGTATCCTAAACATCTGGCATTCGAACCAAAATCTTTGGACTTAACTATAGAATCTTCAATCCTTAAAGATATTAATTCTCCAATGAGTAGGGGCGTGTGTTTTAAGGGTACCACCTGTTTGTCCAACTTCTCCAGGAGCTTTCTGGTGACTGCTATATTGACATCAAACACATACGCACATGCATTGGTGTTTTTCCTGAGTTTTTCCTGAGTTGTGTTATACACTATCAGACCATTAATCTGAAAGGCAATGATGATAAACGGAAGACATTGGGGATATGATTAAAGAAGATTTCTATTAGAATTTTGGACACAAATTGGCTATGAAATAACTTTTGCCTCGTTATTCTTGGGGTTTGGAAATATACGAGAACTAACCATCGTTTAATAATTTTTAAGAAATAGAATTATGAATATTTGAGCCTTGATGAAGAAGTAAGAACGAGATAAATTTTGAGGTATTATCTGGATTTTGACATTGTGTATTAGATCTTTAAGTTTTGTCTTAAGTTCTATTACCTAGTACTAGTAGACTTATATATGCAGTTGTATAACTTGAAACTTGATTTTAATTTGCAGTTGAGGCTAGCTTATATGTTCAGGTTGGAGTATTATCTAAAATCATCTTGAGTTCACCCACCACTTTTCATTTTAATTGAACTTGCCATCTTTCTAATGTTCAGATTTACGTTCAGTTCATCCAATGCTCATTTATCTACTTCTCCTTTTACCTCTAGATTCTATTCTATGTATTCATAAATTTGATTTTATTCCATGTTAAGCAAAGTGGAGGGAACACTTTGGTGGCAGTATATTTCATAGTTGGGTTTGGAAATATGCAATATTGATTGCTTACTTTGGTGGTTGTATTGGTTCATGGCTCGATTTAAAAATATGCAATATTCATTGCTTTCGATGATGGCACTGTGGTTTCATGAATGGGTATATGGGGAAATGCAGTATTGTTCAATATAAGACTTACTACATATTTAAACCAATGTCAGGGGTAAAATGGGGATATGCTTAGGTTTTAAAATAGTTTGGATATTGATAAGATGACTGAAATGTTTCTGAGCCATAACTTTCGGTTTTATCTTTTTTGTTTTATATTTTGGGTCAGCCTTATGTTTTCTTCTATGCTTCATTGTCAAATTTTTAATGATGGTTATGTTAGTCTCGGGGCTTGACCAAAGATGGTAGACTCTATATCGAGATCAGAGGTTCAACAAAAGTTCACCTTCTCATAATTCTCGAGATCCAAGAGGAACCCTATAATATGAATCTGATTACAAAAGCAACAATAATCAGAAAATAAATCTCACGTTCTTTCTCGCAATCGCAGTTGCTGACGGACAGAACTGAGTTATAACTCAGATGAAGGAGATGAAAGAAGAAAGAAGAAGAGGAAAGGTTCTTGCTGGGGTGATTAAGATCACCGTTGCTCAAAGCAAGATTCGCTCCAACACGATCTGCTTCCAGGAACCAGCAAGTTCACGAAGAACTTCTGGAACGCTCGTCAGTCAATATTTGAGACTTGAACTTGCTTCCTGGACTTTACGGACTCCCTTTAACTTTCTTTTTGGTGCATCTTTCAAAGGAGGCCAAGGGGCTCTATTTATAGAGTGGAGTGAGACTTCACCTCTTCTCCTATCCGATGTGGGACTAAAATACCAATACTCAAAAATAGAGTTTGATATTTTAGATCATCCCATAATCAGCATAGAAGTGTGACAGTCCACGCCTACCCCCGAACACTCCCGTGCATGCACGAGACATCCTGGAGTCCGTGTCCGAGTCCGAGTCCGCACAACAAAAATTAACTTACTTCTTTGTTGGAATTAATTTTTTTTCCTTCTAAGAAAATACTCCCACATGGCACACACTTGTGCCCCACTACACCTCGTGTGTGCACCTCAACACAAGCAATGCACTATATTGAGATACTCACCATTTGGTGTAGCCGATGTGGGACTATATTTCCTAGTCCAAAGGCAAAAACACCAACAATCCCCAACATATCTCAATATATGGGTTGAGCGTTCCCCACAGTGACTGTCCATCATGCATTAGGAGAGATGTCGCTACGACTTGAATCTTTCCGTATAGGTTAAATAACAGCATGATACAAGAATGGACTAAGCCTTGAATTTTGTACCATAACTGCAATTCTTCCTACTCACATAATGACATCAACTGTGCTTCTGGCTGCGCATTAAAGGCCTTGTGCCAGCCTGGTTTCAGTGTATAATTTTTGGACGTCTACAAGTGTACCCTCAAGAGACGGCCTGATATCCCTGTCCATACACATAGGAGAGTTCATTATAAAGAGTCATGGCATAAAGCATTGCGCTTCTTTGCGGTGCTACGCCGCTATGACATGGCTTAAAGCTGAGGCTTTACCCCACCTGGGTACCTCATCGTAGTGTCATACTACTGTAGCATGAGGTTACAAGCCTCTTTGTAGTGCCAAACTACCCAGCATGAATTCTTGCGCTTCCGTGAGGTGTTACGCCGCTATGACATGGCTCGCGACGCCGAGGCTTTACCCTACATGGTACCTTTTCGTGGTGTCATACCACTGTAACATGAGGACATCGTACTCTTTGTAGTGCTCTCTACCTCGCTTTATTACGATTATCATACAGCATTAGGCTACCTGCCTATTTGCGGTGCTACTCCGCTGTGACTTGGCTCACAAAGCCGAGGCATTACCCCTAACCGGGAACCTCATGGTGGAGTCACCCTACTATAGCATGGAGTTACACTCCTTGTAGTGCTGCGCTACCGTGCTTCCTGTAAAGCACTCCAGGCATTCACTCTGCCTGAGAACTCATTAAGGCATTTAAGCCAACCTTTCCACAGGATCTGTTTTCCGCATAAAACAACACTAGACAACAGTGGTTGTAGGTCCGTAATCTCTCTATGCCACAGAGGACAAGTACCCACCATTCCTGATATTCTTTCGGTTAATAGTCCTCCCTTGAACCAAAAGCTAGATGCCTAGTAGATTTCTCTTTGAACTAATAGCATAAAACTTTATGGTAGGAATATAATAACACAATATCAGAATGCCTTCAAGCCCATTTTACAAGCTGTGTCATCGACCAGCTGGCGCTTGAGGCCCTTAGTGAATGGATCCGCCAGATTCTTCTGACTTCGAACATCAATCACTGCAATAACACCCCTCTTAATGAGATCGTGTACTGCCCTGTGCTTCAACCGCACAGTCCTCTTCTTCCCGTTGAAGAGGTCATTTGATGCCACCGCCGCAGTCGCCTGGTTGTCGCAATATATCGGTATCGCCGATATTTGCGCCCCAACCACTGGAAGATCATACATGGGCTCCCGAAGCCATTCTGCTTCCTCCGCTGCGGTATCAAGTGCAAAGAACTCAGATTCCATAGATGACCGCGAGAGCATAGTCTCTTCTTCGATTTTCACGATATAGCAGCTCACCCATTGTGAAAATGAATCCACATGTGGACCTCTCGCTTTCCAACTCTGAGCACCAGCTGGCATCACTGAAGCCTTCCACTACCGGCAGATCTCCGTTATAGTGCAGTGCATATGTCTGAGTTTTCTTGAGATATCTCATAACCTGTTTCACAGCTTTCCAGTGCTCAATGCCTGGGTTGCTCGTGAAACGACTCAGCATTCCCACAGCGAAAGCTATGTCAGGCCTTGTGGCAGTAGTAGCATACATCAAACTCCCGATTACGCTTGCATACTCAAGCTGCCTGACGCTTTCCCCTGAATTAGGCTTCAGCTTCATATCACACTTGTACGGCATATCGATCCCTGGAAGATCCTGATACCCGTAACGAATGATCATCTTCTTAACATAATGAGACTGTGACAGCGCTAATCCAGTATCTGTCCGGATGATCTTGAGTTCCAAGATAATATCAGCATCCTCCAAGTCCTTCATACTGAAATTCGTCGAGAGGAACTTCTTTGTCTCCGTGACACAGCTTATATCTGTACCTAGGATTAGCATGTCGTCCATGTATAGACAAACGATGACTCCTCTTTCGTCAGCAAACTTTGTATAGACACACTTGTCTGTTTCACTGACCCTATAGCCATTTGACCTTATGACTTTTTCAAACTTCTCATTCCATATTTTGGGAGCTTGCTTTAAACCGTACAGAGATTTCACCAACTTGCAGATTTTGTCTTCAAGACCTTTGACGACAAACCCTTCTGACCATTACATGTAGATCTCTTCGGTCAGCTCGCCATTCAGGAATGTCGTTTTCACATCCATCTGATGTATCACCATCTTATGTATCGCTGCGAGAGCAATCAACATTCTGATGGTGGTCATCCGGGCTACTGGAGCATACGTGTCAAAGTAGTCGATTCCCTGCTTCTGAGAAAACCCCTTTACCACTAGCCTGGCCTTGAACTTGTCAATAGTTCCATCAGCTTTCATCTTCTTCTTGAAGATCCACTTACATCCGATAGGTTTTGCTCCTTTAGGTAGATCAATCAACACCTAAGTGTTATTGGAGGTGATTGATTCAATTTTATTGTCTATCGCCTCCTTCCAGAAAACAACATCTCTGGTCTTCATCGCCTCATCATAGGTAAGCGGATCTGCTTCCACATGATAAGTAATGAAGTCATCTCCAAGGTTTTTCGGCCTCTTCGCTCGCTTCGACGATGTCTCAGCGAGTTCTGGTTCAATCGTTGTCTCCTCAGTAACAACTTCATCTTGGACAACTGGCTCATTGAAGATTTCAGTCACCTTTGCACCTTCATCATTCTCCGGAATGACCGTTAGAACAATGTTCTTGTGCCTTACAAACTTGTCTTCAAAATATTCAGCATCGCAAGATTCAATGATATGATTTGACTCAATATCAAGAAATCTCCGAGCATCACTCTTCTCGACATACCCCAAGAAGATCGTATTCGTAGTCCTTGTCCCCAGCTTCTGAATCTTCAGATCAGGGAGCTTCACATAAGCCAGACACCCCCACACTCGAATGACATTCAAGTTAAGTCTGACTTTGAACCAAAGTTCATGAGTTACGTCCGAAGTTGCATATGGCACTCTATTTAGAATAAAAGTGGTCGTCAATGCAGCTTCTCCCCAATAGCATTTAGGAAGTCCCGCAGTTAGCAGCATTGAGTTCATCATTTCTGTCAACGTTCTATTCTTCTTCTGAGGAGAATACGGAGCAGTAGTCTCGTTTATGATTCCATGTTCTTTGTAGAATAATGTGAATTCATGAGACCGATACTCTCCGTCTCGATCACTTCTTAGCCTGTTGAGTTGTTGTCCAGTTTGCCGTTCAGCCTCGGCCCTGAACTCCTTGAACTTCTCGAACGCTTCGTCTTTAGACTTGAGCAAGTAGACGAACGCGTACTTTGAGAAGCCAACGATGAAGGTTATGAAATACTCCATTCCGACTTATGTAGAGAATTGCTTAAAGTCACAGATATCGGAGTGCACCAACTCTAGAAGATCTGTGTTTCGATTGACCCGATAAAAGGGTTTTCTTGTGATTTTTGTCTGAGCACATACTTCACACTTCTCTACCTTACCCCACATTTGGAGATAAGTCCTAGACTGGACATTTTGTTATTTTTTTTACAGTGAACATGTCCTAGCATATTATGCCACAACTCAAGAGAATAATCAGAACGAGCGATTGCATTGATTACATTTGACTGGTTTACAAGCTAAATTTTGAACATCCCTTCGGTTTGAAAAGCTTTTTCGAAGTATGTTCCCTTCTTGGACATCACCATCAGGCCAGCATTGATGTCCATCCTCAAGCCTGCGTTGCTAAGCAGGCTTGCAGAGATCTTCTTTACAATCACCGGAACATGCTTCACACCTTGAAGCGTCAGAGTGTTCCCGGATGTGAGTTTTAGCTCCACAGTTCCGATCCCCAGAACTTTATCTTGGGCTTGGTTCGCCAAGATAACTTTCTGAGAAGTTGGCTGGAATGTGACAAACCATTCCTTGCCAGAGCAATCATAGCAACAATGTTAGAAACCAGTCAGAGTCAGCCCCCACAGCTGTGACCTGAGCAATCATAGCAACAATGTTAGAAACTATAAAAACCTTGCAAGGCTCACCTTGCTCAGCTTGTTTGGTCTTGGATTTGCATTCACTCTTATAGGACCCTTCTTGCCACAGTTGAAGCAAGTCACGTGGGACTTGGACTTCTGTTGCTTGAACGAAGGACCCTTCACTTTCATATTAGTGGAGTTCTTCTTCTTGTGATGAGAAGCCACCTGCTTTCCCTTGAACTCTCTTCTCTGCACCAAGTTGGCCTTGGCCAGTTGGTTGGACAGAGAGTCCATCTTCTGTTGAGATCGTATTTCGTCCTCAACGGGGATCTCTTGTAGGAGATCTTCCAAGCTAATGTCCAGTTTCTTCTGATGCATTCTAGCATAGAAGTTGCTCCAACCAACAGGAAGTTTCGAGACTATCCCTCCAACGACAAACTTGTCGACGAGGGGCATCTTCTCGTCATCTAACTTCTTGCGCAACTTCAGGAATTCCTTCACTTAAGGTAGCATCGCATCTCGTCTTCGAAGAGCCACTTGTGGTACTTTTCGACGATGAAGATTTTGGACCTGTTCTCATCATCTTCATATAGTTTACCCAAAGAATCCCAGATCTCTTTGGCCTTCATCTTCTTGGAATATGACTCTGCCAGAGAGTCTTCCATAGAATTGAGAATCAGCAGTTTACATAAGCTGTTTTCTCTCTTCCATTTGCTCTGCTTGACGAGTGCAGCAACAATAGCATCAGTAGTTCCTCCTACTGGAATCGTCGGTTCATCCTCAATCAACACATGGCCTACGTCCACGAGTTAAAGATTAAGGGTGACCTTCCTCTTCCAGATTTGAAAATGTTCTCCGTCGAATTTTTCCAACTTGTTAAAGCTGGTATCGATGAGAGAAGCACGAGAGTTTTCCATCTACAAAGATCTTGCTTTGAGATTGTTAGTCTCGGAGCTTGACCAAAGATGGTAGACTCTATGTCGAGATCAGAGGTTCAACAAACGTTCACCTTCTGATAATTCTTGAGATCCAAGAGAAACCCTATAATATGAATCTGATTACAAAAGCAACAATAATCAAAAAATAAATCTCACGTTCTTCCTTGCAATCGCAGTTGCTGACGGACAGAACTGAGTTATAACTCAGATGAAGGAGATGAAAGAAGAAAGAAGAAGAGGAAAGGTTCTTGCTGGGGTGATTAAGATCACCGTTGCTCAAAGCAAGATTCGCCCCAACACGATCTGCTTCCAGGAACCAGCAAGTTCACGAAGAACTTCTGGAACGCTCGTAAGTCAATATTTGAGACTTGGACGTGCGTCCTGGACTTTACGGACTCCCTTTAACTTTCTTTTTGGTGCATCTTTCAAAGGAGGCCAAGGGGCTCTATTTATAGAGTGGAGTGAGACTTCACCTCTTCTCCTATCCGATGTGGGACTAAAATACCAATACTCAAAAATAGAGTTTGATATTTTAGATCATCCCACAATCAGCATAGAAGTATGACAGTCCACGCCTACCCCCCGAACACTCCCGTGCATGCACGAGATATCCTGGAGTCCGTGTCCGAGTCCGCACAACAAAAATTAACTTACTTCTTTGTTGGAATTAATTCTTTTTCCTTCTAAGAAAATACTCCCACATGGCACACACTTGTGCCCCACTACACCTCATGTGCACACCTCAACACAAGCAATGCATTATATTGAGATACTCACCATTTGGTGTAGCCGATGTGGGACTATCTTTCCTAGTCCAAAGGCAAAAACACCAACAAGCTAATACTCTTTTATGCTTCATTGTCTAATTTGTATCAGCTAATTATACTCTTGGTGCCTAATTTCATGTTATGGTTTTGGAAATTATGTACTATTGTTTGGATTCTTTGATGGCAGTTTTGTTTACAATTGAGTTTTTAAAATAATGTGTATTCTTGGATCCTTTGCTGGCAATGGTTTAATTGGGTTTGGAAACAAGAGAAACATGAGAATCCTTATTGTCAAATGCTTGGTTTTGGAAACATTAAGTTCTATGGTGGGTATGGAAAAATGTTGTGTGCAGTCCTAATGGGGATTAGAGAATTAACTCAGACATGGGCAATGATCATGTATTACTTAACATTTCTTACAATACTCTCTATTTTTCTTGTCTTGCTATACTCTCTATTTTAGAAAAAAAAATTCTCCATTTTTTCTCCAATATGAATCTTCTTCAGAGCATGCTCACAGAGCCTCTGACAGTTTTGATACTAGTACTACATTCAAAGTTTGCATACAAAGTCTTCTATCTTGTTGTACAGGTTTGGATGTACAATCGTGAAAAGATCATCCTAGTTACAATCAAGGAATTACTTTTTGCTTGTATCTACTATATTGGGTTCCTTCTCCTCACATAATGAAATTAAAACAACAAGCACAAATGTCAATTAAGATATAAAATAAGAATATCAATTTTTAGTTAGTGCAAACAATCATAAAGAAAAAAGATAAAGACAATAGTCCATTCAAGAGCAATTATTATTGTGTGTCCATGTTCCTCATAACCTTTTCATAATTACATTAATATAGCCAACAATATAATGCCAGGCACCATCTTGCTAAGGGAAATCTTACTAAGCTATGAACAAGTGGACTCAACAATTTGTAGCAGCCCTTCATTCCAAGGAACACCTTAGCTTAAATAAGGTTTCAAACTATGTAGAGTATCACATTGACCATAAAAGCTGAATTAACTATGAAAAGAGTTCAATTACTAGAGTATCAGAAGTAGAGTATTACATATTATTATAATATCAGTCTGCATAGCTAGCAGTATCAGAAGTAGCGTATCAACTATTAGAGTATCAATCTCCATAGCAGTATTAAAATAAGTATCAAAGTAGAGTATCAATCCCTCTCGTACTATTCATTATTGGAAGGGTGTTGTTCAGATTGATCAATTTCTTGCACAAGATATGTCTGTGACATGCATATATGACACCGTTGTCAAATTAGATTCTTCTATGTCAATGCAATATATTTAGGACAATAATATATGGTACTGCACCCAAAATTTAATAGACCTGTGATTGGGGCTAAATTTTATTCTTATAGTCTCTATTATACATGAAAACTACTGAAAGACCCATGTCATTGAGAGAAACAATGTCACGTCACCGGCGATGTTTAATAAGCAACCTCCAAAACATTTTTTTAGGTGTAATAAGCAATATGGATCTGGAGGTCCCTGATGCAGCTTGATACAGAACCCTCCGGATATTAATGTTTAATACAAAAGTGTGCTAGAATTTGACAAAAATGCAACACTATCCCTGCTCTATTACTGATACTTGTTTTTGGATCAATTTCGTTCTGGTGGTTCTCCAGATAGTAAAAAAGAGAGTCAAGTGTTGGGCATTTCGTAAGCCTGAAGTCTGTGGTGAGGTGAAAGAGGTGGACTAATATTTCTGCAGTTTTTGAAGTTTGGGCGATTACTAATATTTTGATGGCATGTTGCAAAGTTGTGATAGGCATTAGATGCTAAAGCCTGTAATTATATTACTAAGAACTCCTTTTAGCTTGTAAACATATTGATCAATGCAAGGGTTTAGGCAGTCTGCTCTGGTAGAGTTACCTAACCTAATTCTCGGAGAGAGAAAAATAATGAAAAGAAATACTACATGTATTGTCGACAGCAAGGCACCTTTCTCATCCCCTTCATCGACTGCTGATGTCAAGAATTCGACCAACGCCTCAACAAACCCCATTAGCACCTATGTAGATCCTTGCCTCTTCATCATCCTTCAGTAGAAGTCTGATTTGTTCCACCGCTTTGAATCGTTTCCTCCTATTCTGACCATTGTGCAGAGCAGAGAGCAAACTCTCATATCTTTCATATGCATCCAATTCAGTGTCTTGGCAAGATCCATTATCTACAGCACTGACGTCCTCTCCATGGAAATAGAAAAAAACCCTATTTCCTATTCAAAACCTAGATTCTGAGTTTAGAGAACACCAATTCGATCAGATTAAGAAATAGAAAAAGAAAAAGAAAAAAAAAGAAAAAAGAAATAGAAGATGAAGAAAAAGAATAGCTTACTTAGAGATCGTTCCTCTCCATGGATTCGCATGAAACTTTTAGAGGCAGCAAAACTTTTAGGTCTCGTTTGGTTTACGGATTCAAGGAAGTAGGAAAGAAAAATTGTTCCTTTCCTTTGTTTGGTAACCACAAACTTGGAAATCAATTTTCTCACAAGGGGAAAATTGGAGGGAATATGGTTCCACTCATGACCCATGTGATTGATTTTCTCTCCTCCTTTCCCAACATTTATTACAAAAGCTATGACAAAAGTAACCATGTGTTATTGCTTATTTTACCATTAATGTTATTTTTCATAATGTTATTTTTATTTTATATGTAAGAATATTATTGGAACATTGCTATGTTTTTGCTTTCCTTTCCTACACCAACCAAACAACGGAAAGAAAATGTGACAGGAATCCTACTTTTCTATTCTCATGGAAAATACAAAGGAATGCATTTCCTTTCCGTGAACCAAACGAGGCCTTAGGGTCTGCTTGGATTGAGGGGTAAAAAATTAAGCAGAGTTAAGTGGGGTTAAATGAGGAGTTAAGTGAGGAGGAGTAGAGTCAATACATAGAATCTTGTTTGAATTGGAGTGGGGGTGTTTAATAACTCTGGCTTGGATTGGAGATTTTGAGTGAGGGTAGGATTAATAAAAATATGATAGTTACCAAAATAATTCTATTACATAAGTCATAAAATTAAATTTGATTAAAATTTTAATTAGAACTTGTCAAAATATCTTCACAAATTAAGAAGCTATGGAGCAATATGTTGAAAACAAGAAAAAATGGAGAAAAAATTATGATATTTTATAGAACATATAAGGGGTATGTATGACTTTTTGAACAAAATTCCTCAATCCCCCTCGTTAAGGGGTTTAAAAAAATGGACAAAAGAGGGTGAAATAAACCCTCACATAACCCTCGCTCCTAAACCCTCACCCTCAAACCAAGTATGGTTTTATTTTTCCCTCACTTAACTCTCTTAACCCCCAGTCCAAGCAGACACTTAAGGAAAGAGATTTGTCCTCTATTTAATAGTTTAATCGATTTTAATAGAAACTGACAGATTTTGTCCGTCGAAAATATAACTACTATCATGGTCAGTCGTTATTTGCGAATCTAAAGGGTCGAAAACTACTGCTTTTGACGTAGTAATATAGTGCCATGAAAGCATCCTTGATGAATATGGGATTACAGTTTATGAACATACTCACTAGTAACCAGGGATGCAATATCTTAAGCAAAGCAAGCTCTTTACTCAGAGGACTTGGTGATCTATAAAAGAGAAATGATTGAGAGAGGAAGGGTAAATGACATAGTTTATGATAGAATGACCTTGTTGAACCTAAATTAAAAACTTGTAAGGACTTCGAGGAACATAAGAGGTGATGACAAGGGTAGCATATTGAGTATGGTAGTCTTAGCAACTACATACTATAGCTTGGCCTATAGGATGATTTTAAATTTTAATGACGAATTTCTTGTAAGGTTGGTATAATGTAAGCCCCCTGGATTTTAGGATTTTTTTTAAAAAAAATAATGAATTATTTTCAATAAATAATTAGTTTTGATCATTAAATATACTTTTTTGTGACTTTAATTTTGGGAACATCAGGGATGTCAATCTTTTGAAACTCCCTTCACGAGTTTTGCCATAGACAAGATTATCTTCATTTTGGTATATCATGTCCTACTCAAACTTGTTCCCTTGCATTCTATTTATATCGCACAACTTTCTAGTCAATTTAGGCCATTTGACCATCTACCGTAAAACTTGACCTAACTTCCAATTTAATTTCGGGGCTCGATATCGATCCAACATAATCGACCCAATATATGGTTTTGACCTATTTTGAGCCTACTATATACAGGCCACTCGTGTGCCATCCAATTGAGCTTCTGTATGCTAATATTTCATCAATGATCATTATTGATCTCTGTGTGTGTGTGTGTGTGTGTGTGTGTGTGTGTGTGTGTGTATATATATATATATATATATATATATATATATATATATATATATATATATATATATATATATATATATATATTTCTTTTAATTATTTAAAAAAAATCAATTTGTGTGTATATGGTATATATTATTTAGGGCCTCACATCCACAACTATTATTTACTTGTTAGGGCCTCCCATCTCATGTGCATATTATTTGGCCTCTTTTCTAATTTGATTAATTCTAATATTAATATTAATATTAATATTACAATTGAAATTATATTTTGCCTTATATATTAGAGACGGTTAATATTATAGCAAATATTCAATTAGCCCAGCCTATATATATATATATATATATATATATATATATATATATATATATATATATATATATATATATATATATATATATATATATATATATATATATATTCCTAACAATTAGTTAAATTGTATATATTTTCTTAAAATCCTAGCAAGCCATACATTTCTTTTTTTAGCACTCCATTTTCTTTTTCTTTTTTTCTTCTTTTTTCTCCAGCCAAATTCACCCCAACTTAATGTTATCCCAAACCTGTATCCCCTCATTCACACTTTCCCTATATATAACTAATGTTCTCTGAGCAACAACACCCATAGAACCCTAGCCGCAAAAACGTTTCTTCCTATACTGTTCCATTTAGCTTCACACAAAATACTCTTCTTCCTCCTCTTCCACCCTCCTTCTTCATCACCAACTCGGAACCTTAGCCGCATGTTCGTCCATGTCCAGCCCCAGCACCAACAGTTCATCGGAGTAGCGGTTACATGAATGTAGTTCCGTCGACCAACCTATGCATGCAGGCGAGCCCACGAGTGTGATCCACCTCGACCAGTTGTTCCGTCATGTGCTATCGTGTGCGTCCCTCAACACGCCACCATGTCGTCTCCCTTCCTGTGATGCCACTACCGGGCTGTCATTACTGCTATGAGATGCTCTACAATGCGTAGCCAGCAGCGACGAGACACCAGCGCGGCCAGGCGGGCGCGCTAGGCAGCAACAATAGCACGCGAGAGCAACGTGCAACAGTAGTAGCGCACGAACACGCACAATGGCAGCCACCACCACACGACCATGTATCCCCGACGAAACCCCCTTGACGGCCATCATCCATCACGACGAGTGGCAAGGTTGATTTCTGCGTTTGGAAGTCGATCACGTCATGACGCGCGTGATTTGAACTCAGAATTGGCGCTACGTCACAGCAACTTTGGACATATTTGTTTAGACAATTCAACTGTTGAATCGTCAATCCGATTCTTCTATCTTAATCTCAGTATATACCCCTTCACTCTCCTAAAGTTTCAACCGTTATTTCGATCGTTTGATAGATCAAAACCGGCACCAAGTTAACTGTTTAAATTACGTTTACTTTGGACAGTTTCATGAAACCAACTTCATGGATTCGTTTATCTCTTGTCGAAGCTCCGATTGACGAACCACTAACTCTACTCTGCAGTAGGTATAACCACTTTCATGGCATAAATTTTTTAGCTTCATAGAATTTTATTTGATTGGTTGAAATCGACGCCAAAATTGGCTTCTCAAAATCATAATTTCCAACTTGTAAAATTCTAATTTTAAACCTGGGATTCTGGATTCCAATTATAACACCACCAATGGACTCGTGGTAACGTTCTGCCTAAAATTTATATATAATTTGTTGAGTTTGGAATAATGTGACCCCGACATGTATTTTGGTGCAAATCGGGTCCCACAATCCGGATGAACGGACCATTTTAAGATCGACTCATCGTAATCCAATTATGGATATACCATTGGGTTCGTATCGTCATTATGGACTCTTTAACATATATATTGCTAGATCTAGAGGACTTTGGCTTTGACACACATTTCAGTGCAAATCGGGTCTCATTGTCCGGGTCAACGGAACATTTTGAGATTGGCCCATCGGAATCTAATTCCGGATATACCGTTGGGTTCATATCGTCATTCTGGATTTGCGAACATATAATTTGCTAGGTTTAGTAGGCTTGTATCATGGCAAGTATTTTGGTGCAAAGTGGGTCCATTGACGGACATCGTTTTGATCCGAAATTACTGTTTTGCTCCTGTATCCAAATTGGACTTATGGGTAGGCTATCCTAGTTAATTTAACCATTCTAGATACGTTGGTGATATTTATTTAATCATTTGATGACGTCTGTTAGATTTTTTTTATATAATCATCGTTAATTATAATTAATCCTTATTTTGTTCATATTTCGTAATTCGTGCGTCGAAATTGAGATCATTCGATTACAGTGATCTCACATCACTGAAATTGACAAGATGACCATGTAGATCGCTAAAATAAGAATGCTAACTTTGCGGTTGATCATCCTGTCTCAATTTGTGTGTCGTAGTTTTCTCTATCGAATAACGAGATACAAACTTGATATTCAAACCTATAACTTACAATTCATATTATTAGTAAATAATGATTATAAAGACTAGTGTGACCTACTTCTAGACGATATAATTACTAGTGTCTTAGATAACATGAGGTAATACGCGACTAGAACGACCCAAGCTCTCTAGGTAGGAGTTATTAGTCATACGTAGAATTTAGTGTGTAATATATATTTGTTTGTGATTTGGGTTGATAGATATTTACATGGAGTATGGTTCATCGGCTCATAGATAGTGGGTTATGTCACGCCCCGAGTCGACAAACCGTTCGTCCCCAGTGTTACTTTGCCGATTCGATCGTCCTCGCTAAGGCGTGATGCCGCACGAGCCTGGAGTTGCGCTCGTGCAAGGCAAGATGACAAGTTCTCAAATGGTTATCTTTTGATTTTGATATAAATATGCCAAGTCGAAACTTCACAAATCACATCAGAATATAAGGCGCAGTATAGGAAGATAGAAATACTTTTCATTCATAGCTTGCAACGAAGTGCAAGTCGTAATTTACATTGGATGCCGTTGCGGCTACATTGATTGAAAACATAAGGAAATACATTCGACAAGTTGCCTGAACTAACACTTGCCGTCCCATACATTCGCCCCTTTATACAAAGCTGTCGACTTGAATTGGCTTCAAAATACTTCAGCATAGGAAGAGCTTCAAAACGCCTCTCTGTACTTCAGCTCCAGTTTAGTTGAGCGCGCCCGTCGCACCTAGGGAAATTGGGGGAATGGGATTAGCGCACTTGCTAAGTGGACGAGACGAACCCACTCGTCTAAACCGACTCTGATTGTTAGGGTAGGCATGTTTTAGAGTTGTCTTTCTATTAGAACTAAATGAATTCAGTTCATATTCGATAGCCATCTTTGCGTAATAAAGCATACAATGAACCATAGCAGTTTATCATATTTCTTACCACGGCCGTGCTCGTCCCTGCATGAAAACAGAGATAATATTTACCCTGCATAAGACAATAGGTGAGCATGCTACTATCTTATATGCGGTCATTGATGTTACACATCACGTGGGACTATCTCAATGGCATTTCGGCCCACTCAGTCTAGGTTGCAAGCCTGACTGACGGTCCCGCAATGCATCTGTGCCGAAGCACGATTATTCATTCCCCCTAGGTCGAGTCGATTCCGATGCCCCGGATATCGATTCGAGGAAAATATCAACTTGTGCACAAGCTGTCCATGATCATGCCAATGCGTGAACAATTTATATATACAACCAGTTTTGTATAGCGCGGACAGTATTTAACGACATTATCATTTCCTCCAACTCATGCAACGTTTCATTTTCCCCAAGTCGTACTCTCGATTTAGCGTCCCGTAGGCACCAAATTATCCGAGGCATCATAACCCACAAGCGACGTTTCATAATATTTTGCAGCACTTGAAATAGTCTATCTTTTTCTGTAAACCTTAAACTTTCTGGTTTATGTGAAAAACTTGTATTTGTAAATCGATACGTTTTTCCCGAGTTCTTGACTTAGTGGATTGGCATGCAATTAACTTGGCATCGTTCGATTTGAATGGATTCGAAGCAAGGAATAAGTTTGCGGGACAGAATAGAAAAGAAGGCCGAATCACCCACCGATTACTTGGCTTCGTGCAGGTCGTCGAAGAGCTACGCAACGTTAATCCTCAGTTACGCGAGCTCCTGAAATGCATCAACACTTTGTTAGATTTCCTTCTTTACCCCTTGCATCGAAATTGTAATTGCATCCTTGAAAACGACGCGAAAGCACTTCAATCAAGCCCAGCGGCAAAGCTCCAAGAAAACCATACAGCGGTCCGGTCCCGTCGAAGGGACTCTTATAGAGAGCTCGTGCGCCGAGACGCAGCCCGCTGCATCTAGGACTTGTTCCAACAGAAGTCGTTCCATTAGTTGGATCGATTCTCGTATCTTTCGTCCAAATCGAATTGAATCGATGCCGCAAGGCGTTAACGTTTACCAAGCTTAGCGATCGAGTCAGATGGCCATCTAAGTTCCCGGCCGATCTGACTCGGCGCTAGCATATTATGAAGTTCCGTCGCCTATCGAAAGCGGGGCGCTACATAATATACCACTAAGAAAAAGTTTTGTCCCGAAACTTAAGAACAAGGGTCGGACCTTAATTTAGACGAACAACACAGGGTACTTCTCTTTCATCTCCGCCTCCATCTCCCACGTCGACTCCTCGACTGAATGGTTCCGCCAAAGCACGTGGACCAAGGACATCGACCGATTCCGTAGCACCTTTTCCTTGCGGTCCAAAATTTGAATAGGCTCCTCCGAGTAAGACAAGTCAGTACGTAGCTCCAACTGATCGAAGCTAACCACATGACTTGGATCGTGCACGTATTTTCGAAGTTGTGAAACGTGGAAAACATCGTGCACGTCGGCTAAGGCAGGAGGTAGTGCGATCCGATAAGCAACAGTCGCAACTCGCTCAATGATCTCGAAGGGGCCCACAAATCTTGGGCTCAACTTGCCTTTAATGCCGAACCGCATCACACCGCGCATGGGCGTTACTTTCAGAAACACATGGTCCCCGACCAAGAACTCTAGCGGTCGTCGACGAAGATCTGCGTAGCTCTTTTGTCGACTTTGTGCGATGCGGAGTCTATCTCGAATCAAGCGGACCTTTTCGACGGCCTGCTCCACTAGTTCTGGTCGAAGCACTTGTCGCTCTCTGACTTCATCCCAGCATATCGGCGAACGGCACTTTCTCCCGTAGAGCGCTTCGTATGGAGCCATCTGAATGCTCGACTGATAACTGTTGTTATACGCAAACTCCGCAAGCGACAAATGCGTATTCCAACTAGTCTTTAGGTCGATCGCACACAGACGCAGCATGTCTTCTAGGATCTGATTTACCCTCTCCGTCTGACCGTCTGTTTGGGGATGGTACGCCGAACTAAAGTTCAGTTTGGTCCCCATCGCCGCTTGGAGGCTCGTCCAGAAATGCGATAGGAATCGCCCGTCTATGTCCGAAATTATAGAGGCCGGTACCCCGTGCAGTCGAACAATCTCATCGACGTAGATTTGTGCTAACCGATCGACGCTCCATCCTACTTTAATTGCGATGAAGTGAGCCGACTTGGTCAATCTATCAACAATGACCCAAATTACGTCATTCCCCCGCGGCGTCTTCGGAAATCCTACAATGAAATCCATCGAGATATTGTCCCACTTTCACTCGGGAATGGGGATGTTCTGCAGCTCGCCGCCTGGCCGTTGGTGTTCCGCCTTCACCTGCTGACACGCCATGCACTGTGATATGAACGTAGCCACGTCTTTCTTCATACCGTGCCACCAAAAGTTTGTGCGCAAGTCCTTGTACATCTTGGTGCTTCCAGGATGTAACGAGTACTTCGCATAGTGCGCCTCCGTCAGAATTTCTTTTCTGAGTTCGGCAGTTTCAGGAATGCAGAGCCTTCCCTTTAGTCGCATCATCCCATCTCCGTCTTCCGCAAAGTCAGTCGCCCTTCACGTTGAAATCAGCTCGCGTATTTTCTTCAGGAATGAGTCGTCCCCCTGTGCGGTCTTTATTTTGCTAAGCAGGCTCGATCCTAACTTCAGTTGAGCTAGGTGCAAGTGTCGATACTCAATTTCGAGTTCGATACCCATCGCTTCAAGGTCTCGCTTTATCTCCTTGTTTATGGCCAGCGTTCCCATAAACATTCTGCTGAGTGCATCGGCCACCACGTTTCCCTTGCCCGGTGTATACTCGATCATTAGCTCGTAATCTTTTATGAGTTTGAGCAAATGTCGCTGTCGTAGGTTGAGTTCCCGTTGCGTAAATAAGTACTTCAGGCTTTTATGATCTGTGTAGATTCTGCATGCGACACCATAGAGGTAGTGCCGCCATAACTTCAATGCAAAGACGATCGTCGCCAATTCTAGGTCATGCGTCGGGTAGTTTTTCTCGTGCTGCTTCAACTGCCGTGAAGCGTAGGAGATGACTTTATCTCTCTGCATGAGTACACATCCGAGGCCAGTTCCCGACGTGTCGCTGAATATCTGAAAGCCTTCTGGACCGTCTGGAAGTGCAAGGATTGGAGCTGAGACGAGTCGTCGCTTCAACTCTTGGAAGCTGGATTCACAGTCATTGCTCCATTCAAATACTACTCCCTTCTGAGTGAGGCGAGTCAGAGGTGACGCTAGTTTTGAAAAGCTTCGCACGAATCGACGGTAGTAGCCCGCTAAGCCCAGGAAACTCCGAATGTCGCTAGCCGAGGCAGGTCGTTTCCAATCCACCACCGCATCAATCTTCTTTGGGTCCACCGCGACACCTTCGGCAGAGATTACGTGCCCGAGGAATGTCACGCTACTCATCCAGAACTCGCACTTACTCTGCTTGGCGTACAATTTGTTTTCACGTAGAATCTGCAGTACCGTCTTCAAATGTTCCGCATGTTCTTCACGATTCTTTAAGTAGACAAGGATATCTTCGATAAATACGACTACAAATTTATCTATTTGAGGTCGGAAGACTCGGTTCATCAGATCCATGAACGCGGCTGGGGCATTCGTCAAACCGAACGGCATGACGAGGAATTCGTAATGACCATATCGAGTGCGGAAGGCAGACTTCGATATGTCGTCGGACTTGATCTTCAATTGATGATAGCCTGAACGAAGATCGATTTTTGAAAATATTGCCGCGCCTTGCAGTTGGTCAAACAAGTCGTCGATTCGCGGCAAAGGATACTTGTTTTGCACGGTCGCCTTGTTGAGTTCCCGATAGTCGATGCATAGCCGCAACGACCCATCTTTCTTCTTCACGAACAGTACGGGAGCTCCCCACGGAGAGACGCTAGGGCGAATAAATTCGCGGTCTAGCAACTCTTGTAATTGTACCTTCAGTTCCTTCAGTTCTGCTGGAGCCATTCGGTAAGGCGCCTTTGATATCGGTCGTGTATCCGGAAAGGTGTCGATGCTGAATTCAATTTCTCGATCCGGCGGCATCCCTGGCATCTCGTCAGGAAAAACATCGAGAAAATCTGCCACAACATCAGTCTGCATTGCATTTGTATTATCCTTTCGCGTGTCTCGGACTGATGCCAAGTATCCCGCGCAGCCGGAACGCAGCATACGCCTCGCCGAGATTGCCGACACCATCATTGCCGTCTTCGAGACCGTACCATACGAATATGAGAACTCTGTCTCACCAGGAAGACGAAACACCACTCTCTTTTCCGCGCACTCGATAGTTGCACGACAAGCGCCCAACCAATCCATGCCCAGGATGATGTCGTAATCTTTGATATCTAGTACGACGGCATCCAAGGATAGATATCTTCCTCCGATGCAAATGTGGCCATCCCTACAAATGAAGTTCGCAGGCATATCGACTCCCGACGGAGTGCTAACGCTAATATTTATATCTAGTGATTGCATGGTTATTTTATTTTCTTTCACAAAATCAGCAGATATAAAGCTATGCGTCGCACCCGAATCGAATAGGACTCGAGCAGGTATACTTTTGTAGAGTAATATACCTGTTACAACAGTATTGAACGCGAATGCCTCGTCCCGAGTTAAGGCATAAACTCGGCCTTGAGCTCCGTGTCGTTGGTTCTGCTGGTTGACGGGCACCGCATTTGCACCTTGCAGTATCGGCGCTTTATGCGGATTCGGGACGTTCCTCGGTGGGTTGTGTTGATTCGGACCTTTGTGCGGGCAATATGTAACTATATGGCCTACCTCGCCACACTTGTAGCAAGATCTCGTGACGCAGTCGACGGTTCGGTGCCCACGCCTACCGTACCTGGTACAGTATTGACTGCCATGGCCTCGATCATCGAATCTGTTCGGACGCTTTGTTATTCCCGATCTCCCGGCGTCGGCGTCGTTAGGACGCTTGTTGAAGTGGTTACGGATGCCTCTACTCGACATACGGCCAAAGATGCGCTCACTATCAAGAGCGGCATTATAGGATTCATGGTATGTTCGGCACCTTTGATTCATGACGTCCCTTCACAGTTTGTCATTTAGGCCTTGTTGGAAGCGTTCACACCAGGCTTCCTTGTTGGGCAGGAAGGCGCCGGCAAACTTCACCAGCTTTGAGAAGCTCGAATCATAATCGTCGACAGACATATTTTCCTGTTGCAGCGTCATGAACTCGTCTTCTTTTTGTTGACGGACAGCGCGAGGAACGTACTGTTCGAGGAAGGCTTGCTTAAATATTTTCCAGGAAATCGTGGCGTCTGTATCTGCTTTGTAGATCTCCTGCTTTTTAGCAGCCCACCAGTCGTACGCCCTCAGTTGCAGCTGTAACGCCGTACAAGTTACCCGCTGGGACCCTTCGATGCTAAGCAGATTAAACAGGTCCTCCATCTCCGCGAGCCATCCCACGATCACATCAGGCTCCGCTCGGCCGTTGAACTTCGGTGGATTCATCTTGCGGAACTCCTTTGCCTTGAACAAGGAAGAAGAATCTATCATTTGTGGTTGAGTCTCTTCTTCCTCGTTTTCTTCTTGGTCGCCTTGCTTTTCCTCGGTCTCTTCGTCCGTCGTCTTGGTATTGCCCGCCATTCTGCTCACTATCTGAGTCAGGGCATTCATCTGTTTTTGTTGCGCCTCGAATTGGCTTTGAATTGTGTCTGCAGCTGCTGCTGCTACAGTTCCATCAACTGTAGCATCTTCTGCATAGTCGTCTCGCTAGGCTCAGTACTTTTTGTGCTCGACGTACTATCTACAGTTTGGGTTGGGGCGGGATTGTTCCTTTTCTTAGTCATTCCTACAAAACAGAGTAAACCCGTTAGTATTTTTCAAAATATCTATGGGCTTACCTGTATAGAACTTTTATTTCACGCAACATGTCGACAAGCATTCAATCGAGCCATCGCAACGGACATTCCAATAGTGAAACATCTTTCGAAAATCCGAGAAAACATAACTGTGCTCTGATACCAATTTGTCAAGCCCCGAGTCGACAAACCGTTCGTCCCCGATGTTACTTTGCCGATTCGATCGTCCTCGCTAAGGCGTAATGTCGTACGAGCCTGGAGTTGCGCTCGTACAAGGCAAGACGATAAGTTCTCAAATGGTTATCTTTTGATTTTGATATAAATACGCCAAGTCGAAACATCACAAATCACATCAGAATATAAGGCGCAGTATAGGAAGATAGAAATGCTTTTCATTCATAGCTTGCAACGAAGTGCAAGTCATAATTTACATTGGATGCCGTTGCGGCTAAATTGATTGAAAACATAAGGAAATACATTCGACAAGTTGCCTGAACTAACACTTGCCGTCCCATACATTCGCCCCTTTATACAAAGCCGTCGACTTGAATTGGCTTCAAAATACTTCAGCATAAGAAGAGCTTCAAAACGCCTCTCCGTACTTCAGCTCCAGTTTAGTTGAGCGCGCCCGTCGCACCTGGGAAAATTGGGAGAATGGGATTAGCACACTTGCTAAGTGGACGAGACGAACCCACTCGTCTAAACCGACTCTGATTGTTAGGGTAGGCATGCTTTAGAGTTGTCTTTCTATTAGAACTAAATGAATTCAGTTCATATTCGATAGCCATCTTTGCGTAATAAAGCATACAATGAACCATAGCAGTTTATCATATTTCTTACCACGGCCGTGCTCGTCCCTGCATGAAAACAGAGATAATATTTACCCTGCATAAGACAATAGGTGAGCATGCCACTATCTTATATGCGGTTATTGATGTTACACATCACGTGGGACTATCTCAACGGCATTTCGGCCCGCTCAGTCTAGGTTGCAAGCCTGACTGACGGTCCCGCAATGCATCAGTGCCGAAGCACGATTATTCATTCCCCCTAGGTCGAGTCGATTCCGATGCCCTGGATATCGATTCGAGAAAAATATCAACTTGTGCACAAGTGTCCATGACCATGCCAATGCGTGAACAGTTTATATATGCAACCAGTTTTGTATAGCGCGGACAGTATTTAACGACATTATCATTTCTCCCAACTCATGCAACGTTTTATTTTCCCCAAGTCGTACTCCCGATTTAGCGTCCCGTAGGCACCAAATTGTCCGAGGCATCATAACCCACAAGCGACGTTTCATAATATTTTGCAGCACTTGAAATAGTCTATCTTTTTCTGTAAACCTTAAACTTTCTGGTTTATGTGAAAAACTTGTATTTGTAAATCGATACATTTTTCCCGAGTTCTTGACTTAGTGGATTGGCATGCAATTAACTTGGCATCGTTCGATTTGAATGGATTCGAAGCAAGGAATAAGTTTGCGGGACAGAATAGAAAAGAAGGCCGAATCACCCACCGATTACTTGGCTTCGTGCAGGTCGTCGAAGCGCTACGCAACGTCAATCCTCAGTTACGCGAGCTCCTGAAATGCATCAACACTTTGTTAGATTTCCTTCTTTCCCCCTTGCATCGAAATTGTAATTGCATCCTTGAAAACGATGCGAAAGCACTTCAATCAAGCCCAGCGGCAAAGCTCCAAGAAAACCATACAGCGGTCCGGTCCCGTCGAAGGGACTCTTATAGAGAGCTCGCGCGCCGAGACGCAGCCCGCTGCATCTAGGACTTGTTCCAACAGAAGTCGTTCCATTAGTTGGATCGATTCTCGTATCTTCCGTCCAAATCGAATTGAATCGACGCCGCAAGGCGTTAACGTTTACCAAGCTTAGTGATCGAGTCAGATGGCCATCTAAGTTCCCGACCGATCTGACTTGGTGCTAGCATATTATGAAGTTCCGTCGCCTATCGAAAGCGGGGCGCTACAGGTTAGACCTTGGTACTGCAGTCTCAGCACAGATTGTAGAACTCCTGTAGCCTCCTTTCCCAAAAAATTTCAAATATTATTTTTTTTATTATTTATTTGACTTAAATAGTGATTTTAGAAATTTTGTAAATAATTATTTAGTAAATTATTACGGTAGATGATTTTAATCATGATTTAAATTTGGAGTACAAGGTGACTAGAAATCGTGGCACTAATAGTGCAGTGGCGTGCCTAGACTAGTGTATTAGCCATGCCAAGGAAGGCCGAGCCATAGTGATGTCCTAACTCGAAAAACTAGGCCAAGTTATGACATGACCATTATAAATAGTTTAAATATTCATTATTAATATTATTTGACGTCTAGGTGACCCGGTCGTACCGAACATGTCCCGACTGGACCCGGACCGAACCCAAACCCATGTAGTCAGGCAGCACATCCAAGGACATACGTATTGAGGAAATTTGGTATGAGGGTATTGCATTTCATTTTAGTGGTAAATGAATATTCTCTAGGTATTCGTAATTTAAATATTATAAATATTACTATTAATATTATTCTTTGATATTTGTATAAAATAGGTCCTTGTACGTTTTGGGATATTTAGACTGTGCATGATGGTATCCATTATTAGTTTATTAAATTTTGTTATTATTATTCTTATTCTTATTATTATTTTTATTGTGGTTATTAAATATAAATTATTTATTATTAGTTATTATCATCGAGATATATGTGTATATATAAATATACGTATAATATATACATGTATACATGTATAAGTGTATTTATACATATATAAATGTGTAATATATAAGTATATATAAGAATATGTGGATAAATAAATATAAGTATATAGATAGATATATATGTATATATATGGATTGATATATATATATATATATATATATAAAAATATATATATATATATATATATATATATATATATATATATATATATATATATATATATATATATATATATATATATATATATATATATATATATATATATATATATGGATAGAAAGGATTAGCAACAACAGTATCATACTTAATCCCCACCTAAGCCCACGGCCCACCCTGGCTTCAAACCTCCAATCCGCGCGTATACCCAGCCGAACCCGAGCTCTCTCTCTCGGTTCCCTGTGTATATATACGCAAGAGTATACGAAATAGGAAAAACCCTAAAACTCCCAACCACGCCGCATCGACCCCTCAGCCTGGCGACCATGTCCAGCCTTCGCGCGCCGCTGACGGCCACCGCCGGCCGGCCACAGGCCGAGAACAGCGCGCGCGTGCGTGAACTGAATCGGAAAGCAACAGTAGCAACGCCCCGAAGGGTCAACTTCATTGTAAGATTTCTTCCTCGACTCTCTGTATTTTTCCAAACCAAAATAGGTGTTAGAAACACAACCTATAAGGCTTTGACATCAATGGATCGTTTGGAACTAAATCGAAACGAAATCGATACGAAATAGATGCCAAAAATCCCGAAAAAACTGTCGGAATAGAAACAGAGAACCAGTCCAATCACTCATGTTTGAATATTGATTTTGATCGATCCAGTAACATACTAGAATTTCTTTTGAACAGACTTTTTGACAACATGTAGGGCTTCGAATCTCTTCTTACGGAATTTGAATTCATCGACTATTCGCCGAGAAATCGAATCCCAAAGTTTCCCAAAAACCTGTTTTGAAAACTAGAAAATTGTTCCACACGACGTGCATCCCGCCATTTCGGACGACGTGGTCGCGAATCGAACGCATCGAAAGCTGCGTAACGGCTTCGTGGTGTGTGGGCTTTGACGAAATTCAAATTGGTCGCGTGTGCGCGACGAATTTGATACGTATCCGTCAAAATTCACCGTATCGTACACTTTGCAAATTTCTCAATTACTTTGTGCACGCTCATCAGATCGAGACGAAACTTGTGCCAACAGAACCGTATCATTTTTCTTTTCCTGTATGCCAAGTTTGGTCCGATTCTGAGACAGTTGATAAAATCGTCATTTCGCGGGCCCTACGGTCCTACTCAACAGGCGATTTTGTGCACGGTCCGCCGAAATCTAACTTTGGACATACGGTTGGGTTTGTACCGAAAAACTGGACCTGTTGACATGTAGTTTGACGACTTTAGAGACCATTGACTCTGGCACACTTTTCGGTGCAAAGCGGGTCCAACGGCGGACATCGTCTTTGCCCGAAATTACCGTTTTGCCCATGTGTCCAAAATTGGACTTAAGGACAGGCAATACTAGCTAATTTGACTATTCTAAAAACATTAGTAATATTTATTTTTAGCTTTCGGGGACTGTTGTACGGGTTTTGACTATTGTGGCACATTGAGTAGTTCAGACTGTCGGTTTCACCAGCAGAGGACCACAGGCGAGTACAGTTTATTATCTGTATTTCGATATTGATCTTTACTATATTTTATTGATTAGTCATTGGTTATGTGATTTTTGTACTCTATTATAAATTGTTGAGTCGGGAATGAGAAGTACCAAGGATGTGTGATCCGACCGTAGACCGTGTTTATTTTCATGCAGTCGACCTCGTAGACATTGTTTATTTTCATGCAGTAGACCTCGTAGACCGTGTTTATTTTCATGCAGTAGACCTCGTAGACATTGTTTATTTTCTGCAAGTAGACCTCGTAGACATTGTTTAATTTCTGCAAGTAGACCTCGTAGACATTGTTTATTTTCTGCAAGTAGACCTCGTAGACATTGTTTATTTTCTGCAAGTAGACCTCGTAGACATTGTTTAATTTCTGCAAGTAGACCTCATAGACCGTGCGGTGTAGCACCCCTGTCACTCCCCGTTCCCAGAATGCGTATTTTTATACATATACAACTCATGTATATTTATTTTAGTATTTATCATGTATTATCCTGTATTTAAATTTCTTTAATTTTATGTTAATTAATTACCTGCATTTTATTTCCTGCAATTTTATTCTTGTAATTTATTTTTGTATTTTATTTTCTGCATTTAACCTTTCTCCTCTGCTTTCGGATTGTTTGGTTGGGCCCGATCAAACCCGACCCAATAACCCCACCTACCACCACCCTTCCCTATTTAAAGCTTCCATCCCCTTCTCTCTCCTCATTACTCTTCTTCACCATTACTTTTTCTTCTTCCTCTCATCACTCCTCCACCTACCAGCAGTAGCAGTAGGCAAGTGCAATCTTGCTTCTTGCTTGGAGAACCATTTTTATGGTTCATTTCTTTTCCTCTCATGATCCTGAGAGAGTTTAGTACTTAGTATTTTGGATTTCGTTGGCTTGTTTCTCCCAGATCTAAGTTTTTGTGTTCTCAGTTGACCATGGGTTTTGATCTCCCAACTTGGCATGTATTTTTGGCTGACCATGGGTTCTGAACCATGGGAACTTCATCTCTGGCTTGGGACGAAGGTTCCTGAGTCACGCACACGTCTTTACGTGTCTACGTGTATTTTCAGTAACGCACACGTCTTTACGTGTATGCGTGTATTTTCAGTCACGCACACGTCTTTACGTGTTTGCGTGTATTTTGAGTCACGCTCACGTTCTTACGTGTCAGCGTGTATTTTTAGTCACGCTCACGTTCCTACGTGCCAGCGTGTATTTTTAGTCACGCTCACGTCTTGACGAGCGTGCGTGAATTTTTAGTCACGCACACATCTTTGCATGAGTGCGTGAATTTGCAGTCACGCTCACGTCCTTGCATGCGTGCGTGAATTTTTAGTCACGCACATCTTTGCGTGCGTGAATTTTGAGTTACGCACCATCTTTGCATGCGTGCGTGAATTTCCCTTCACGCTCACACTGTGCGTGCCAGCGTGAATTTCTTATCACTTTTCACGCTTATTTTCTACGCTCACTTTTCACGCTCATTTTCCACGCTCACTTTTCACGCTCACGATTGAGTGCGTGAATTTTCCTTCACGCTCACACTGTGCGTGCCAACGTGAATTTCTTACCACTTTTCACGCTCACGCTGTTTACACGCTCACTCGTACCTACTAGACTTAGCGTGACTTGTTGGCCTTAGTATAACCTACTAAACTTGGCGTGACTTTCTAACCTGGGTGTTACTATTTGCTCTATAACTTATTCATTTAATGATGGCTTGATAATTCTTCTATTATATCCTTACACATTTTTGCATGGACTTGATAAATCATGATATGTTAATACAGATTGTTATGTGGAATGTGTCATGTGTCTTGATTGATCCATGGATACCCAGTAAGACTGGAACTTGACCTTGAGAGTTACAGACTCGACCCCATGTAATACTAATTGACTTTCATGCCTTGTCACCATTGATAATGATTGTGACATTGACTAATAATTGATCATGCATTCCTAATTGGAACTAAGAGACTGGCTAGTCGTCTTATTGAATTGATTGAATGAGACACGTTCATGTAATGAACTATTGCAATCGATTAGCCGATCCCGAATATTGGCATACAGGCACATGCAGGCTTCAAATTATCTATTTATTTATTTAGTTATTTATTTATCTTACAAAAACAGCATGTGTACTTTATGGTCAAGGCATGATGACTCCGTGGTTAGACTTGATTGTTGCATTACGCTATGTAAGACCTACAACCTAGCCGTACGGGTATCGTTGTAGAGTTGCGCATATCATATCCCGTACAAAAGTACTCATTTGAATGACCATGATCCACGGCATGGGATTTCGCTTAACATAGAGGCTTTAAGTTAAATAAAATAATAATGGCATGGAGAGAATGGATTCCCGAGTTCTTACATGACAGCCCTCTTGGGACTAGTAGTGCCCGACAGGCCGGCTGGTTCCCACAGATACTGTAAATCTGTCACACGGGCAGGGAACGGTATCTGCTTATATTATTAAATTGTACATGCTATATTAACGGCAGGCGTCCCGCTGGGACTCGTCTAATTACATGACTGGCGCAATTGATTGACTGGATAGACTAGCCTTGCTCGCACATAGTAAGAACTGAGGAATCCCTATTTGCATAATTCCAGGATAACTTCGGACTCACAATAGCAAGCCGTAGTAGTTGATTGGTCGTTCAAGATAATTTGTTTGTGTACTGTACCTATTCTGTTGCCTAACTGAGATGATCAAAATGTCAGGACATGACGGCCAACTTCTGTCCTTGTTTGGTTGGGAGGTTGGTTCGAAGTGTCGTGATGTTATGTGAATCCTAGTGGAGAGCAGAGATCTATTATTATATTCTCTTACTTACTGGTTTAATCCTTCATATCGTCCTTCCTTGTGGTACTTGCTATTAGAGGTCTAACCTCTCTGGTTTTGCATGGCCAGATTTAGAGCCGGTCCCCGAGGATCCAGCCTACTTCTACCTCCAAGATGGTCAATACTAGAGGGATGATCGCAGGAGGACTCGAGTGGGTTTCTTACTTCACCACTCGTTTTGTTATTTACTTCATACTTAGCCGTTTGGCACCGACATGTTAGTCGGATTGTCTTGCACTTACTTTTACATAATTGTAACTAAGTCAGACTGCAGCTGATAACAATTTGTGTATATGTTACTATACCATCTGGCTATGTTTTGTAAAGCCAGATCTCAAGAACATTTTGACTAAGCGTTTGGGACGCCTTACTGCTTTATCTTACATGTTCTCTATTACTGTTTCTTGTTTGAATGATTGAGACAATAGATGTGAAGTGACCATAGTAAGACTTTCGTGTAGTATGTACCCCCTCGTCTGGTTAGACAGCATTGATCGTATTATACGGTATTCATCTACCCGTAATACGTAGCTGCCTGAGTCATTCCCCCGCTCTCCAGTATTCTGGTTCTGGGGCGTGACAACCCCAGACCGATCACATGTCAAAGGTACTTATAACAGTTGGGGAAAGTATTTGGTGTCTATTTATTTACTATTGGTTTTTAGTATTTCATGTTTATTTTCAAACCCATGATTGATGTCTAACCTTTGTCTTATAGTCATTTTCTTTATTTAAAATTGCATTCAGTGAATTGTGCTCGTTCCATTCCTGACTGGAAACCAACATTTTCAGGTTAACCGTAGATTCATTTAGCTTGGGGAGTGACGGAAATACTTGCAGACAAAAGCCTAAGAGACTAGTTTGATAGTTGAGTATTAGTCATTCAATATTTGTACAAGTTTATATTTTCTGCAAATGTAAAACTTGTGATCATTGTAAATTAAATTAATTTTGTGAATGAGTATTATTTGTGATTTTGATCTTCATGGCCGTGACAGCGTTCTACCGTCGATACTGCGGCGTAGGCTGGCTTGGACACGCCTCGTATTCGTTTAAAAAAATGGGTGTCGGTCGTGAAAAGTTTTTGTGGTGGCCCATACAGGTCTGTCTTCGCAAATCATGCAAACTCGTGATAGTACTTAAGTTAGTTGTACTATTGCGAGCCTGCGGCAAGGAAATGCTCACTCACGAATTAAGATTAATTTAATTTAAGTGAATGACTAGGACTAGGAGTCCCTTATACAAATTTACCGATGGGTAGTCTAGGCCATGCAAATTAGGATGAGGGTTATTAATTTTGATACCTTGTTAGATCCCCATAGTTACACTATTACCTCTTGATAGGACGATATGGTCCAATGTGGATAGATTGTTCAACTAGTGAGACATGGCTTCCTAGAATTATGATCTAACATAGATGAATTTTTTAATTCCTTCTCTTTGCCTCTTAGATATCATCCTCATACCTTAGTCAAATTGCCTATTTAGTTCCTATTTTTGCCCTAGGAGTTATTACTTTTATGATATTCATTGATGAACCTCAAGTTAGTTTCGATCCAAAGGTTTTCCTCTGTGGTTTGATTACACATGGAATAGATATTAGAATGTTGTATTTTTTTTCTTTTTTACTCAGATATTTCTTTTCTGTTCAATCCTTTATTTTAAGGGTTAGGATTGATAAAACAAATGCTTACGCTCTATTTCATGGTCAACTTGTTCGATTCTCTAGAAGCTCATAAATATTTTCAGATATAGTTTAAGGAATGTTAGTTAGCACATAATGGCAGGACAGCAGCGCACTGTCGCCATTTAATTTAATTATGGAGTCTACGGATTCACTGCAGCCAGCAGCGCACTGGCGAGATACGACCCCTAGAGTTGAAAGTAGTTTATGAAAATATAGGTTATAGAATATTACTAAAACTATGGCTAGTGGTCCTCTTTGATCGTAGTTACCCTTGTGACAGGTAGAGTATCTGATAGGATATCACCTCTGAGTCACGAAACCAAGGGTTTACCATCGTACGAGTATACGGGCAAGGCGTAATCATCGGTGAAATGATTTCAGACGTGATTACAAGTTTGGGATACTATGGAGGATAGGACAATGTCATGTATGTCCCATAAGATCCAAGGCCTTAAGGATAAGAAGATAGTGGAATGACTGTATAAGCAAGAACCCCAGGTGAGTTTTCGCTTCTCACAAACTCGAACTACTGGTGCCTTCTTTCAAAAATCTCGCATAATTGTATTCGACTATCTTAACAAACGCTGCTGTCACAGCTTGGTTTTGCAACTCACTCTGTTCTCGAGCTTGATTTGAGGCATATGTTTAGTGGGGATGCCTACTAACTTATTGTCTAATCAGAATCAATGTATTATGGTCTGATCAACTATGATGCATTTGGTTCGCTCTTCGTTTAATTATACTACGTGGATGGAGATATATAGATATCTAGGATCTCATCCGCGACTGCTTGATAATTTCTCTTGAATTATACTTTTGCCCTTGAATCACGTGATTATATTCAGTAACATCTTTCTTGAACTCTTTATTGTTTTTGTCTTTCACTGATTTGGAAAGGCAGAAGCTCGTAATTAGTAGAGAGATACCGCGTATCCCCATGGCTATGGTAGTTGTATACACAAGGGTAGTTATCATCAGCCAGCCATGTGATCGAGTTACTCGTTCTCCTCTCGACCCCAAACTATTATCGGGACTTTCAAGCCATCTGAATTTAAGAATGATTAGGGTTTTACCCTTAGTCGTAATGCCAACCTAGGAGACTACCTATTTTCAAAAGACCAAATGTTGTGAACCTCTAACCATCCTTTGAAGCTTGCTTCAACTAGAACCCGTGTGATAATAGTCCGGCAGACTCGACACAAATAGAAATACATGACTTGGTTGTTAGAAATCTTTTTTCATATGTTGTGCCCTAGAGTTGGTTACCCCATCGATAACTCTTGTATACGGTGGACGAGTAGGTCATTCTATTTTATCGACCGTGTGTAATTGTACACACTCATGTTCCATTTATTGAGGAACGATCATTGACTTGACTTATAACCATCGTACCCCGTTCCGTCGTGCTTGATTCTTTATTAACAAGAATCGAGGTACAATACCTGGATTTTGGAATTCTTCTGACCTCATTATTCCTAAGACTATGTCCTAGCTTCTAAGGTGGGTAGACCGTAAGCCTACTAAAATTTTTAGGATACACGAGGATTACCGATTGATTAGAATAACTTCCATTAGGATGATGATTAGTGCCCTTGGACTCCCACTTTTCATTTAGATCATTTTGTGTCCCCGGGCGTGTCATTAATATTCGGAGCACGAGACCAGCTGTTACCTTCCAACAAAGTTCATATGCAAGGTCTAGACGAGTCCTCCTTCATCTAGGTATATCATGTCCCACTCAAACATGTCCCCTTGTATTCTATTTTTTTGGTACGACTTTCAGGTCAAAAGGTCTAGCTATAACCCTTACCATAATACCCGTAACTTTCTGACTACAATTAGAGACTCAACCTCGACTCAATTCATCCGACCTAATATATGGTTGCGATCGACTCAAGGCCCACTACGCGTATGTCACTAATGTGCCACTCAATTGTGTCTTCTCGTGCCACTTAAACACAAAAGTCACTGAAGACGCATTATTGGGCTTTAGAGGCCTAGTTAACCATTCCGACTGCCCAACTAATTTAACCACTTGGGTTGAAATCTATTCTAGGTTACCCTAACCTAGTAGAAATAGTTTATCATGAGGATATTGTCCAGTCAATATAGATTGAAATCCTAGGTTCAACCAACCAGCGATTGATGTCCAATCAGGAAACCCGTTAAGACCCAGTAAAACCCATATATACATACCACTATATTTGGACTATGAAACCAAACTATTTGAAATAGGTCCCTATACCTATTATGTAGTCTCCCCTCTTAGATTGTGAAGTCATTCGTAACCAATATTCCATCTACCTGGAAGTCGCGATACGATCTTGTATCGCATTTTATCCTTGCTCGTGTGTTTAAATAACCACGGGAAAGATCACAATCTTGACTCCTCAAAATTATGTTCTATTATGGAACCTTGTTTAGATAAATTTCGAGAACGGAACTTCTTTATTGCACGGAGTGCAAGCCCTCTAAGTGACGAAGGGTTCTCCTTTTTAAGTGACTAGGCTAGAGTAGCCCACTCTAGCAAATAAGTTAATGGTTCATGAATTTTCCTTCAAGCTGCAACATTAGATATCCTCTACCGCCCTTGAAACTTCGTTAATGCTCTCGATTATTCTTTTTTTTATCTTCCTGTCCTTCCTATTTCAGAGTGACGAATGGTCACGCTTATTAGAATTTAGCAATATTTCTTAGCTACTTGTGTAAATTTGGTTGCATGTTAGATTCTGGGTTATTTGATAGATCTGAGAGATTTATAGGTGCCATATTCAGTAGATATCAATTGGTAGCAATTATAGCAATTAGTTGGATGATCATAAAATTTTAGTGACATAGCTTTGAGGGAGTAGTGTGACCAAATGTGGGTAGAAGTCCTCAATATTTTGTAGTTGCCAAAATGGACAATGAGAAGGATATGAACTATTTTTGAGGAATTAAAATTCGAGGATATTGTGGTAATAGTGGATTTATTTATTTATTTTATTTTATTATTTATTTATGTTTGAATTTTTAGCATGTTTACGAGTTAGAATTTCGAGGACGAAATTATTTTTAAGGTGGGTAGATTTGTAGCCTCCTTTTCCAGAAATTTTCAAATATTTTTTTTATTTATTTGACTTAAATAGTGATTTTAGAAATTTTGTAAATAATTATTTAGTTAATTATTATGGTAGATGATTTTAATCATGATTTAAATTTAGAGTACAAGGTGACTAGAAATCGTGGCACTAATAGTGCAGTGGCGTGCCTAGACTAGTGTATTAGCCATGCCAAGGAAGGCCGAGCCATAGTGATGTTCTAACTAGAAAAACCAGGCCAAATTATGACATGACCATTATAAATAGTTTAAATATTCATTATTAATATTATTTGACGTCTAGGTGACCCGGTCGTACCGAACACGTCCCGACTGTACCCGGACTGAACCCAAACCCATGTAGTCAGACAGCACATCCAAGGACATACGTATTGAGGAAATTTGGTATGAGGGTACTGCATTTCATTTTAGTGGTAAATGAATATTCTCTAGGTATTCGTAATTTAAATATTATAAATATTACTATTAGTATTATTCAGTGATATTTGTATAAAATAGGTCCTTATACGTTTTGGGATATTTAGACTGTGCATGATGGTATCCATTATTAGTTTATTAAATTTTGTTATTATTATTCTTATTATTATTATTATTTTTATTGTGGTTATTAAATATAAATTATTTATTATTAGTTATTATCATCGAGATATATGTGTATATATAAATATACGTATAATATATATATATACGTGTATAAGTGTATTTATACATATATAAATATGTAATATATAAGTATATATAAGAATATGTGGATAAATAAATATAAGTATATAGATAGATATATATATGTATATATATGGATTGATAAAAAAAAAAAAAAAATATATATATATATATATATATATATATATATATATATATATATATATATATATATATATATATATATATATATATATATATATATATATATATATAGAAAGGATTAGCAACAACAGTATCATACTTAATCCCCACCTAAGCCCACGGCCCACCCTGGCTTCAAACCTCCAACCCGCGCGTATACCCAGCCGAACCCGAGCTCTCTCTCTCTCGGTTCCCTGTGTATACATACGCAAGAGTATACGAAATAGGAAAAACCCTAAAACTCCCAACCACGTCGCGTCGACCCCTCAGCCTGGCGACCATGTCCGACCTCCGCGCGCAGCTGACGGCCACCGCCGGCCGGCCACAGGCCGAGAACTGCGTGCGCGCGCGAACTGAATCGGGAAGCAACAGCAGCAACGCCCCGAAGGGTCAACTTTATTTTAAGATTTCTCCCTCGATTCTCCGTATTTTTCCAAACCAAAATAGGCATTAGAAACACAACCTATAAGGCTTTGACATCAATGGATCGTTTCGAACTAAATCGAAACGAAATCGATACGAAATCGATGCCAAAAATCCCCAAAAAAACTGTCGGATTAGAAACAGAGAACCAGTCCAATCACCCATGTTTGAATATTGATTTCGATCAATCCAGTAACATACTAGAATTTCTTTTGAACAGACTTTTTGACAACATGTAGGGCTTCGAATCTCTTCTAACGAAATTTGAATTTATCGACTACTCGCCGAGAAATCGAATCCCAAAGTTTTCCAAAAACCTGTTTTAAAAACTAGAAAATTGTTCCACACGACGTGTGTCCCGCCATTCCGGACGACGTGGTCGAAAACCGAAAGCATCGAAAGCTGCGTAACGGCTTCGTGGTCGTGTGGGCTTTGACGGAATTTAAATTGGTCGCGTGTGCGCGACGAATTTGATGCGTATCCGTCAAAATTTACCGTATCGTGCACTTTGCAAATTTCTTAATTACTTTGTGCACGCTCATCGGATCATGACGAAACTTGCGCCAACAAAACCGTATCGTTTTTCTGGTCCTGTATGCCAAGTTTGGTTCGATTCTGAGACAGTTGATAAAATCGTCGTTTCGCGGGCCTTACGGTCCGACTCAACAGGCGATTTTGTGCATGGTCTGCCGAAATCCAACTTTGGACATACGGTTGGGTTCGTACCGAAAACCTGGACCTATTGACATGTAGTTTGACGACTTTAGAGACTATTGACTCTGGTACGCTTTTCGGTGCAAAGTGGGTCCAACGGCGGACATCGTCTTTGTCCGAAATTACCGTTTAGCCCCTGTGTCCAGAATTGGACTTAAGGACAGGCAATCCTAGCTAATTTGACTATTCTAAAAATATTAGTAATGTTTATTTTCAGCTTTCGGGGACTGTTGTACGGGTTTTGACTATTGTGGCACATTGAGTAGTTCAGACTGTCGGTTTCACCAGCAGAGGACCATAGGCGAGTACAGTTTATTGTCTGTATTTCGATATTGATCTTTACTATATTTTATTGATTAGTCATTGGTTATGTGATTTTTATACTCTATTATAAATTATTGAGTCGGGAATGAGAAGTACCAAGGATGTGTGATCCGACCGTAGACCGTATTTATTTTCATGCAGTAGACCTCGTAGACGTTGTTTATTTTCATACAGTAGACCTCGTAGACCGTGTTTATTTTCATGCAGTAGACCTCGTAGACATTGTTTATTTTCTGTAAGTAGACCTCGTAGACATTGTTTAATTTCTGTAAGTAGACCTCGTAGACATTGTTTATTTTCTGCAAGTAGACCTCGTAGACATTATTTATTTTCTGCAAGTAGACCTCGTAGACATTGTTTAATTTCTGCAAGTAGACCTCGTAGACCGTGCGGTGTAGCACCACAGACCGATCATATGTCAAAGGTACTTCTAACAGTTGGGGAAAGTATTTGGTGTCTATTTATTTACTATTGGTTTTTCGTATTTTCTGTTTATTTTTAAACCCATGATTGATGTCTAACCTTTGTCTTATAGTCATTTTCTTTATTTGAAATTGCATTCAGTGAATTGTGCTCGTTCCATTCCTGACTGGAAACCAACATTTTTTAGGTTAGCCGTGGATTCATTTAGCTTGGGGAGTGACGAAAATACTTGCAGACAAAAGCCTAAGAGACTAGTTAGATAGTTGAGTATTAGTCATTCAATATTTGTACAAGTTTATATTTTCTGCAAATATAAAACTTATGATCATTGTAAATTAAATTAATTTTATGAATGAGTATTATTTGTGATTTTGATCTTCATGGCCGTGACAGCGTTATACCGCCGACACTACGGCGTAGGCTGGCTTGGACACGCCTCGTATCCGTTTAAAAAAAAGGGTGCAGGTCGTGACAAGTTTTTGTGGTGGCCCATGCAGGTCTGTCTTCGCAAATCATGCAAACTCGTGATAGTACTTAAGTTAGTTGTACTATTGCGAGCCTGCGGCAGGGAAATGCTCACTCACGAATTAAGATTAATTTAATTTAAGTGAATGACTAGGACTTGGAGTCCCTTATACAAATTTACCGATGGGTAGTCTAGGCCATGCAAATTAGGATGAGGGTTATTAATTTTGATACCTTGTCAGATCCCCATAGTTACACTATTACCTCTTGATAAGATGATATGGTCCAATGTGGATAGATTGTTCAACTAATGAGACAGGGCTTCCTAGAATTATGATCTAACGTAGATGAATTATTTAATTCCTTCTCTTTGCCTCTTAGATATCATCCTCATACCTTAGTCAAATTGCCTATTTAGTTCCTATTTTTGCCCTAGGAGTTATTATTTTTATGATATTCATTGATGAACGTCAAGTTAGTTTCGATCCAAAGGTTTTCCTCTGTGGTTTGATTACACATGGAATAGATATTAGAATGTTGTATTTTTTTTCTTTTTTTCCTCAGATATTTCTTTCCTGTTCAATCCTTTATTTTAAGGGTTAGGATTGATAGAACAAATGCTTACGCTCTATTTCTTGGTCAACTTGTTCGATTCTCTAGAAGCTTATGAATATTTTCTGATATAGTTAAAGGAATGTTAGTTAGCGCATAATGGCAGGACAGCAGCGCACTGTCGCCATTTAATTTAATTATGGAGTCTACGGATTCACTGCAGCCAGCAGCGCACTGGCGAGACACGACCCCTAGAGTTGAAAGTAGTTTATGAAAATATAGGTTATAGAATATTACTAAAACTATGGCTAGTGGTCCTCTTTGATCGTAGTTACCCTTGTAACAGGTAGAGTATCTGATAGGATATCACCTCTAAGTCACGGAACCAAGGGTTTACCATCGTACGAGTATACGGGCGAGGCGTAATCCTCAGTGAAATGATTTCAGACGTGATTACAAGTTTGGGATACTATAGAGGATAGGACAATGTCATGTATGTCCCATAAGATCCAAGGCCTTAAGGATAAGAAGATAGTAGAATGACTGTATAAGCAAGAACCCCAGGTGAGTTTTTGCTTCTCACAAACTCGAACTACTGGTGCCTTCTTTTAAAAATCTCGCATAATTGTATTCGACTATCTTAACAAACGCTGCTGTCACAGCTTGGTTTTGCAAGCTCACTCTATTCTCGAGCTTGATTTGAGGCATATGTTTAGTGGGGACGCCTACTAACTTATTGTCTAATCAAAATCAGTGTATTATGGTCTGATCAACCTTGATGCATTTGGTTCACTCTTCGTTTAATTATACTACGTGGATGGAGATATATAGATATCTAGGATCTCATCCGCGACTGCTTGATAATTCCTCTTGAATTATACGTTCGCCCTTGAATCACGTGATTGTATTCAGTAACATCTTTCTTGAACTCTTTATTGTTTTTGTCTTTCACTGATTTGGAAAGGCTGTAATTGGTAGAGAGATACCGCGTATCCCCATGGCTATGGTAGTTGTATACACAAGGGTAGTTATCATCAGCCAGCCATGTGATCGAGTTACTCGTTCTCCTCTCGACCCCAAACTATTATCGGGACTTTCAAGCCATCTGAATTTAAGAATGATTAGGGTTTTACCCTTAGTCATAATGCCAACCTAGGAGACTACCTATTTTCAAGAGACCAAATATTGTGAACCTCTAACCATCCTTTGAAGCTTGCTTCAACTAGAACCCGTGTGACAATAGTCCGGCAGACTCGAAACAAATAGAAATACATGACTTGGTTGTTAGAAATCTTTTTTTATATGATGTGCCCTAGAGTTGGTTACCCCATCGATAACTCTTGTATACGGTGGACGAGTAGGTCATTCTATTTATCGACCGTGTGTAATTGTTCACACTCATGTTCCATTTATTGACGAACGATCATTGACTTGACTTATAACCATCGTACCCCATTCCGTCGTGCTTGATTCTTTATTAACAAGAGTCGAGGTACAATACCTGGATTTTGGAATTCTTCTGACCTCATTATTCCTAAGACTATGTCCTAGCTTCTAAGGTGGGTAGACCGTAAGCCTACTAAAAATTTTAGGATACACGAGGATTACCGATTGATTAGAATAACTTCCATTAGGATGATGATTAGTGCCCTTGGACTCCCACTTTTCATTTAGATCATTTTGTGTCCTCGGGCGTGTCATTAATATTCGGAGCACGAGACCAGCTGTTACCTTCCAACAAAGTTCATATGCAAGGTCTAGACGAGTCCTCCTTCATCTAGGTATATCATGTCCCACTCAAACATGTCCCCTTGTATTCTATTTTTATGGTACGACTTTCAGGTCAAAAGGTCTAGCTATAACCCTTACCATAATACCCGTAACTTTCCGACTACAATTAAAGACTCAACCTCGACTCAATTCATCCGACCTAATATATGGTTGCGATCGACTCAAGGCCCACTACGCGCATGTCACTAATGTGCCACTCAATTGTGTCTTCTCGTGCCACTTAAACACAAAAGTCACTGAAGACGCATTATTGGGCTTTAGAGGCCTAGTTAACCATTCTGACTGCCCAACTAATTTAACCACTTGGGTTGAAATCTATTCTAGGTTACCCTAACCTAGTAGAAATAGTTTATCATGAGGGTATTGTCCAGTCAATATAGATTGAAATCCTAGGTTCAACCAACCAGCGATTGATGTCCAATCAGGAAATCCGTTAGGACCCAGTAAAACCCATACATATATACCACTATATTTGGACTATGAAACCAAACTATTTGAAATAGGTCCCTATACCTATTATGTAGTCTTCCCTCTTAGATTGTGAAGTCATTCGTAACCAATATTCCATCTACCTGGAAGTTGCGATACGATCTTGTATCGCATTTTATCCTTGCTCGTGTGTTTAAATAACCACGGGAAAAATCACAATCTTGACTCCTCAAAATTATGTTCTATTATGGAACCTTGTTTAGATAAATTTCGAGAACGGAACTTCTTTATTGCACGGAGTGCAAGCCTTCTAAGAGACGAAGGGTTCTTCGTTTTAAGTGACTAGGCTAGAGTAGCCCACTCTAGAAAATAAGTTAATGGTTCATGAATTTTCCTTCTAGCTGCAACATTAGATATCCTCTACCGCCCTTGAAACTTCGTTAATGCTCTCGATTATTCTTTTTTTTTATCTTCCTGTCCTTCCTATTTCAGAGTGACGAATGGTCACGCTTATTAGAATTTAGCAATATTTCTTAGCTACTTGTGCAAATTTGGTTGCATGTTAGATTCTGGGTTATTTGATAGATCTGAGAGATTTATAGGTGCCATATTCAGTAGATATCAATTGGTAGCAATTATAGCAATTAGTTGGATGATCATAAAATTTTAGTGACCTAACTTTGAGGGAGTAGTGTGACCAAAGGTGGGTAGAAGTCCTCAATATTTTGTAGTTGCCAAAATGGACAATGAGAAGGATATGAATTATTTTTGAGGAATTAAAATTCGAGGATATTGTGGTAATAGTGGATTTATTTATTTATTTTATTTTATTATTTATTTATGTTTGAATTTTTAGCATATTTACGAGTTAGAATTTCGAGGACGAAATTATTTTTAAGGTGGGTAGATTTGTAGCCTCCTTTCCCAGAAATTTTCAAATATTATTTTTTTATTATTTATTTGACTTAAATAGTGATTTTAGAAATTTTGTAAATAAGTATTTAGTTAATTATTATGGTAGATGATTTTAATCATGATTTAAATTTGGAGTACAAGGTGACTAGAAATCATGGCACTAATAGTGCAGTGGCGTGCCTAGACTAGTGTATTAGCCATGCCAAGGAAGGCCGAGCCATAGTGATGTCCTAACTAGAAAAACTAGGCCAAGTTATGACATGACCGTTATAAATAGTTTAAATATTCTTTATTAATATTATTTGACGTCTAGGTGACCCGGTCGTACCGAACATGTCCCGACTGGAACCGGATCGAACCCAAACCCATGTAGTCAGGCAGCACATCCAAGGACATACGTATTGAAGAAATTTGGTATGAGGGTATTGCATTTCATTTTAGTGGTAAATGAATATTCTCTAGGTATTCGTAATTTAAATATTATAAATATTACTATTAGTATTATTCAGTGATATTTGTATAAAATAGGTCCTTATACGTTTTGGGATATTTAGACTGTGCATGATGGTATCCATTATTAGTTTATTAAATTTTGTTATTATTATTCTTATTATTATTATTATTTTTATTGTGGTTATTAAATATAAATTATTTATTATTAGTTATTATCATCGAGATATATGTGTATATATAAATATACGTATAATATATGTATTCGTGTATAAGTGTATTTATACATATATAAATATGTAATATATAAGTATATATAAGAATATGTGGATAAATAAAAATAAGTATATAGATAGATATATATGTATATATATATGGATTGATAAATATATATATGTATTGATAAATAAATAAATAAATATATATATATATATATATATATATATATATATATATATATATATATATATATATATATGGATAGAAAGGATTAGCAACAACAGTATCATACTTAATCCCCACCTAAGCCCACGGCCCACCCTGGCTTCAAACCTCCAACCCGCGCGTATACCCAGCCGAACCCGAGCTCTCTCTCTCTCTCGGTTCCCTGTGTATATATACGCAAGAGTATACGAAATAGGAAAAACCCTGAAACTCCCAACCATGCCGCATCGACCCCTCAGCCTGGCGACCATGTCCGGCCTCAGCGCGCCGCTGACGGCCACCGCCGGCCGGCCACAGGCCGAGAACAGCGCGCGCGCGCGTGAACTGAATCGGGAAGCAACAGCAGCAACGCCCCGAAGGGTCAACTTTATTGTAAGATTTCTTCCTCGACTCTCCGTATTTTTCCAAACCAAAATAGGCGTTAGAATCACATCCTATAAGGCTTTGACATCAATGGATCGTTTCGAACTAAATCGAAACGAAATCGATACGAAATCGATGCCAAAAATCCCGAAAAAAAACTGTCGGATTAGAAACAGAGAACCAGTCCAATCACCCATGTTTGAATATTGATTTCGATCGATCCAGTAACATACTAGAATTTCTTTTGAACAGACTTTTTGACAACATGTAGGCTTCGAATCTCTTCTCACAGAATTTGAATTCATCGACTACTCGCCGAGAAATCGAATCCCAAAGTTTTCTAAAAACCTATTTTGAAAACTAGAAAATTATTCCACACGACGTGCGTCCTGCCATTCCGAGCGACGTGGTCGTGAACCGAAAGACTCATAAGCTGCGTAACGGCTTCGTGGTCGTGTGGGCTTTGACGGAATTCAAATTGGTCGCGTGTGCACGACGAATTTGATGCGTATCCGTCAAAATTCACCGTATCGTGCACTTTGCAAATTTCTTAATTACTTTGTGCACGCACATCGGATCGAGACGAAACTTGTGCCAATAGAACCGTATCATTTTTTTGGTCCTGTATGCCAAGTTTGGTCCGATTCTGAGACAGTTGATAAAATCGACGTTTCGCGGGCCCCACGGTCCGACTCAACAGGCAATTTTGTGCACGGTCCGCCGAAATCCAACTTTGGACATACGGTTGGGTTCATACCAGAAAACTGGACCTGTTGACATGTAGTTTGACGACTTTAGAGACCACTGACTCTGGCACGCTTTTCGGTGTAAAGCGGGTCCAACGGCGGACATCGCCTTTGCCCGAAATTACCGTTTTGCCCCTGTGTCCAGAATTGAACTTAAGGACAGGCAATTCTAGCTAATTTGACTATTCTAAAAACATTAGTAATGTTTATTTTCAGCTTTCTGGGACTATTGTACGGGTTTTGACTATTGTGGCCCATTGAGTAGTTCAGACTGTCGGTTTCACCAACAGAGGACCACAGGCTAGTACAGTTTATTGTCTGCATTTCGATATTGATCTTTACTATATTTCATTGATTAGTCATTGGTTATGTGATTTTTATACTCTATTATAAATTGTTGAGTCGGGAATGAGAAGTACCAAGGATGTGTGATCCGACCGTAGACCGTATTTATTTTCATGCAGTAGACCTCGTAGACATTGTTTATTTTCATGCAGTAGACCTCGTAGACCGTGTTTATTTTCATGCAGTAGACCTCGTAGACATTATTTATTTTCTGCAAGTAGATCTCGTAGATATTGTTTTATTTCTGCAAGTAGACCTCGTAGACATTGTTTATTTTCTGCAAGTAGACCTCGTAGACATTGTTTATTTTCTGCAAGTAGACCTCGTAGACATTGTTTAATTTCTGCAAGTAGACCTCATAGACCGTGCGGTGTAGCACCCCAGACCGATCACATGTCAAAGGTACTTCTAACAGTTGGAGAAAGTATTTGGTGTCTATTTATTTACTATTGGTTTTTCATATTTTCTGTTTATTTTCAAACCCATAATTGATGTCTAACCTTTGTCTTATAGTCATTTTTTTATTTGAAATTGCATTCAGTGAATTGTGCTCGTTCCATTCCTGATTGAAAACCAACATTTTTCAGGTTAGCCGTGGATTCATTTAGCTTGAAGAGTGACGGGAATACTTGCAGACAAAAGCCTAAGAGACTAGTTAGATAGTTGAGTATTAGTCATTCAATATTTGTACAAGTTTATATTTTCTGCAAATGTAAAACTTGTGATCATTGTAAATTAAATTAATTTTGTGAATGAGTATTATTTGTGATTTTGATCTTCATGGCCGTGACAGCGTTCTACCGCCGACACTGCGGCGTAGGCTGGCTTCGACACGCCTCGTATCCGTTTAAAAAAAAATGGATGCGGGTCGTGACAACTCCAGGTAAGTATACTTTGCCACTTGATTACAGTATTTACATACTTATATTTCTTATCAGTCGATCACACTGGATATATCGTACTTGCTTCTCATGTTCCTTATCAGAATACTATCATTGTTATACATACTGCCACATAGACATGATTCACGAATTCATACCGTATGGCGTATAGGTTACTCGTTTATGATCTCTGGCATTTAATTGATGATTGCTTCCTGTGTACATGTTTGACAGGATTTGTGTACTTTTGATTTTTTAGAGTCAGACTGGACGTATCGTAGATGCGATGCTGATAGTATTATTGGATGGCAAGGCAGTCACTAGGCGTATGAGCTCCTTTCCCATAGAGTTACCGCTACCTCATTACCAGAGTTGCCGAGATTTCATAATTACCACAGTTTTCTTACCGGGACTAAGGAGATATCATAGTTACCGGAGTTTTCCTTACCAGAGTTCTGGAGTACACCGTGACGGCTCATGCATTCAAATGGCATCCTCAAGTGCTTTTCACACAGACTAGATAGTCTGCTTAGTAGTAGTGTTACTGATCACCTGACTATTTTTCTGTTACCTATTTCTGGATCATATGTTTCTTCCTTCACATATTATTTTTTTACTCTACTTTATTTTGGTATGTATATTATGTATCTTGCTACATTCCACTGAGGACCTGGTTTTCTTCCAGGTATACGCTGAGTTCTGACATAAAATATTGGGGATACTTCTTTGGATTTTCTTTCAGTTATCACTAATTGGTGCCTTCTTATCATCTTTCTTTAGTATTTCATATCTTTTTTTTCTTAGTAGTTAGTAGAATTTGTGGATGTATACTATTGTTACTTGGACACCTGACAGCTTATACATATTTAAGTTGGGTTGGAGTCCACTTGAATGCGTAACTGGCCATTGCCACGTAGCCTGGTCCCGTATATTTTGGGACTGGAACATGACAGGCTAACAGCAGCATAGCTATTCTCTCATTAAAATAAAATAACTAAAAATAAAATAAAAGAACCTTAGAGGAAGTGGAAGAGAGAGACAGCAGAGAAATATCAGAGAGGGAGGGTAAAATCTTGATGAGAGAGAAATCTTACAGAGGGAAGAAATGGGTGCTGTCCCGGTGGTCGAGAGCGTCGGCGGGGACAGAATCTGGACACGACCACTGGTGCGGCTGCTTTGGAGCAAGCATAACTGGGACGGGTCGTCAGCGCTCCAGTAGCCACCGGAAGCGTCGATAGAGAGGCTCTGGCACGGAGAAGTCAAGGTGGCGCTCGAGCGGAGACGAAGTCAAAGCCAATGAGGGTGACTTAGGGGTGGTGGTTGGAGTGGCGGCCTGGTGGAGACGGGCAGGGAACATAGGACACGGTGGGTAACAGGTGATGCTGGTAATGGTTGCTCACCAATGAGAGATGCACACGCGGAGGTGAGGTCACGCTGGCGTGACCTTGGTAGCAGGGTCGAGGCGTTCTCGCAGGGAGCTCGACTGCTAGACGGTTCACGAAGGAGGCGACGGTGGCAGAGCCTGGGTGGTGACTTGGTTCTTTTGATGAGTGGTGGTTGTTAGGGTTATATACTAAAAGCATCACTTTTTAGTAACCTTATTTCCTTAAATTTTGAATGAGAATCATATGGGCAAATGTTTGCATATTGTATTTGTTGCAAGTGTCAATGCAAATGTCTGATGTTCTATATTGTAGATAATATGGTGTGTGGTGTCACACAGAAGATCATATTATCAGTTTCCCATGGAGTATATAAATAGTTCACAACCTAGATGGACTTGGACAATCTATTGGAAAGGTTGTAGTGTAATCTAGTTTTAGTCTATCTTGACTATAGGTTTACACTAGTACACTTTGTGTGTATTGAACAGGACCACTTGAGGTTGTTCTCTTTGTACTGACTACATAAGAGAACAAACACCTATGTTATTATGGATGCTTGTGCTCTTAACCCGGATATAATAACGGACATGTATATACAGTGTGCATTATTTTGACTCATAAAAGAGTGAGATTCATTATGGATCAACAACCTCTATGAATTGGGTAATAACATTGTATGTATGATGAGCTGTTAATTATAAATGGAATCCATGTCCCGATACATCGGGTTGATGATGTCCCCTTAAGGAGCTCATAAGGATTGTCATGTAAACCCTGCAGGTGGATTATATCCGACATAACAAATAAAGTTGAGTGGTACTACTTAAGGATAAAAGATGTCGAATCAATATAGTTGTCAGTAACTTAATTTGATCGACGGACATACGATATCTTAACATGGGGAGCCAAACGAGCATATAATAAAAGGAGCCCACAAACATAATTTGGAATTAGGGAGGTAGTGCAACAATAGCTCATTAGTGGACCGAGCTATTGTTAATGGGCCTGGATTGTGTGTTCGGGCTGAACACGGGATATCCAGATCCGTTAGGAGGCCTAACCCTAATTTCTCCTCATGGTCCCTGCCATAGCCTATATATATCCTCTATTCTCTGGCCGCCATATTACCGATCAGAAATCTGAAACTTTCTCTAAATTTATGATTCACGTAAGGAGAGAAAGAGAGGGCTGCCAAAGAGAAGAAAAGGTTGGGAGATCGTCGCCCACACGACGTCCAACTCAAGGAAGGAATACGTGTAGAAGATCTTGGGGTCGTCCGCTCGAGATTGCCAGGAATTACTTGTCTTCTTTCCATCGCAGGTATAATTTGTGAACCCTAGTTTCCGCCTATGAAGGGTTAGAACACGTATTAGATCTGTTTAACTTTCTATCGATCAATACGTACACCAAAGAAAGGGTCCTAGGAATCCCCAGTTCCATCAGTGGTGGGCTGGCACTGGTATCCGTAGAGGAAAAATAGAGGCAGAGGTGCTCCGGTCAACGTGGATCGGGGTTGGGGGTGCCATGTCGGCGGTGTATTTGTCAATGGTGGAGATGATGGTGGTGGTAGGTTACGATTTGTGGGTCTCGACGGTGGTGGCGTTGGGTGTTGCTGGTGGGAAACCGAGGAGTAGGTTGGGTGGTCGGAAGTCAGGGATCGGAGCGGTTGAGATGCCAGATTTGGAAGACGACGTCGGTGGCGGTAGCCTGCTGTGGGTCGCTGAAAAGAAGGGTCGGTCAGATTAGGACTCGGGTTTTCGTCATCGTGTCCGGGATTGTCGGACATGGCAGAGTTTAGGTATTATGTGTCATGTGTGACACACAACTGAGTTAAAGGAAGTTGTGTCCGATGTGTCGGATGTAGTGCCTCGTCCCGCTCAGTCAATCGGAGGAATCGGAACGCCGACGGCGTTCGAACTTAGCCTTGCAATGGCTGCTCGAAGACATCGCTTGGTCGAGGCGACCGCTCGCTCAGGTGGGGTAATTTGGTGAACTTGCCTCATCTTAGCCTTCACATAATAAATCGCATATTTTTAACTTGAACAAGTAGGCTTGATAATAAAAGAGACGAATTCACATAGCTAAGGGAATAATCCCGACGGGTCGAATTCAGTTAGAATATAGAAAGGTCCAACGGTCGGCTTAGAGTTGGTGCACGGCGTGCTTTGAAAATGACACTCGATCCTTTGTCCCGTGGCTTGGGAGAAGGAAATTTGGTTGAGTAGGCAAAGTTATGAACGTAGCCTAAGTCATAGGCGTCGCCCGCATGAATGCTTCATAAAGCATGCACGGTCCCATCGTCCAAGGCTTGACATAGCCTTGGTTTGCCCATGAGTTAAGTTACGTTGAACGGATTGTGACCTAAGTCTAGGCACCCAAATAACTTGGTCGTCGAAGTCGAATGCGTGCACGTCACGTTCCCACGATGTAAGGCTTGACGCAATCTTTGCTCGTCAAGTTGTTGCAAAGTTAAGTATGGTAAGGACTATCAAATAGGCATTCATGAGTTGAGTAGTCCCACGATCCCAAGGCCCGTCGTATAAAGTATGACTCGGGCAGTAGTATTGCGTAGAACACAGCTGGCTTAAGGAACGATGCACGGACTTAGTGTTTAAGGTACGGTATACGGTTGATTCATTGAGATTGGAAAAGGGTAAGAAAGAAGAATGCTCGCGACTATAGGTCGTCGAGGCAGTCTCAGAAGAAGGAAGAATGCTCACGACTATAGGTCGTCGAGGCGGTCTCAGATTTGAGAAGTATTTAACTTGGCCCTAAAAGAGAAGGTAACACTAAAGGTAGCATGACTGTGTGAGACATCAGTTTGAGTCGAGTCTTGCATGGTCATAGGCAACTTGTCGACAAGGTGGGTCGTTTTCCTGTACGGCAACCCGGCGGCCACGGGACCGTTGCGGCCGCGATTGGAAATGAGTAATTAGCTGTGCTGGGCACGGGTTAGACGAAGACTTGCAGCGTGGCTAGCTACTCATACTGAAAGGGCACCCGTCTAACAAAAGCTAGAGGAGTCCACGATAGCTCTGGGAGTCAGTGACCAATTCATATAGATGAGTCGGCATGGGCGGCAATCCGTATGGATGCCTTTGGATTGAGTCGAGTTGAATGTGTATAAAATTAGAAGACAATATTTGGGCCTAAGATTTGGCTTCAACATAGGCAACGTGCTTCGGCATGAGTTGTGATGTCAAGTCTTGAGTTGTTGGCATAGAGTTGCGCAAGTTGGTTTGAGTCGTTAGAGTTTAAGTCAGAAAACCACTGTAAGGCAAAGTTGGTTAAGTGACACTAAGTTCACAAGTCTCGATTGGGTCAGTTGGTGATCAAAGTAGCAAGGGCCGCGAGGCGGCGATATGGTTTAGTCATCCTGAGTTGCGAGGCACGACACGATGGATTTGTAGCACGGTCACAAGGAAATTGGGTACTATCGCGTAGTTCGCGTCTCTGATTATGTGTCGAAAGGCAAGCACGACTTGATAGGTTAACGTTGTTGGTGCAAGTACGGGATGGTCTAGAGACACAAAATAGGCCAAGGTGTCTGTTCTAAAACTGATCCTAAGATAAGAGTAGAAAGACAATTAATAAGAAGGGACTATATTGCACAAAGTAAATCAAACGTGTTGGTTTTGTATGGGTGCGCGAGGAGCTCATTCCACCAGTATAGTTGAGTACTGACACCCATATAGTTTTTATGTGTAGGTACAGGTAGAAGCTCGTGGCGGTGCTCGCTTGGATGTGTTGAGGCACGGAGTTCCTTGGCGATTGGAAGTGTGCGGCCGCATGGAGTCAAGACTTATATGGGACATAATATATGGACGTCGCCTTTCGAAGCATCCGCTGGCTCAAGACTTGTAATTGAGATATAAGAGAGAGCTGAGTGACTTGTAATATGAGAAGAGTAAGCTTGAGTGACCTGTAATCTTGTCCTTGCGTCCTTTGTAACCATAGTTTCAATATCAATAAAGAGCTTCTCTTCAATAACTTGTGTATTGCTTAAATTTTTCGCTGCTATTATTCAATGTCTCTGCTTGGGACTACTGTGCAACGACCCCGTCGCAGCCACTGAAATCGGTTGTTATGGAACCCGCCTTGCACGAGCGCAATCTAGGCTCGTGCGGCATCATGCCTTAGCGAGGACGATCGCTCCTACGGGAGTGGGGCATGACATAATGGTATCAGAGCACGGCTTTACGTCCTTGGACTATCGATTGAATTTTTTAACTCCGCTGTTTTCGCAAACTCTGAATTGTTGCTTTCGCATGTTGATATCGTTGGTGCGCTCTCTCTCAAATGTCCTACGGGATGTCCATACAATAACTCTATCTATTTTGCAAAACATAGGAGAACAGTTTTTGACAAAACAAAAAGATGGTTTGTGTAAGCACGGTTGGCTAAGTCGGGCTGGGCATATACACCAAAAGTTGTGTCGACCTTAGAAAAGTCGAGTGCGGGATTCGAATTGTGTCGAACGAGAATGAGTTTGACTTGATCCATAGAATATGAGATGACTATCGATAGAAGTGCTATCGAGCGACGATAACGTCGGTGCGATATATATGAACGTGCTTAGAAATTAAGGAATGGTTCAAACGAAAAAATTTGAAGAAGTCGATTGTAAATCGAATGATAAGTTAAGGATTTGTTGAATGACTTCATCCCTGAGTGGTGTATGCGATAGCTTCAGGAATGTCGATCGATCGATTGAGGATACGGGGTATCGATGAGTCTATCAGCAAGCGTCGTGTTATGCAAAGCCTTAGATTGAGTGTCATTGAACAAGTTGTAATCTTGAAGATTTGGACGAGTTGGTTCGAACAACCTAAAAATTGACGTGCACGGAACATGCACGGGATTGTGGGTTGTGTGAGTATGAAACGCAAAAATTATTGAATAGGTGAAACTGAATTGAAAAAAAAGTTAAGGTGTGCGAATGGATGACTTGATCGAGGAAATCGATAAGAATCGTATACGAAAAGTTAGCACGATAAGAAGATAGCGTGCATGAAAAGTTTGATTCGAATGTTTGAAAATGACTCTGAGGATTGGAATGGACGTCGTTTGATGATTACGTTAGCAAAAGAATGATAAGAATTGAGGAAAAATATTGCTCGATGACTTAAAATAGATGGATGAACAATACGTGAAAATTGGTTTGAGGAAATTGATGTTGTAAATGATTCGGGGGATAATGATTGAACTTGAATTTAAATGTCGAGGAGATTATACTATCGGATGATAGCACCATTCGTACGACTCGAAATTGCTTGCAAAGGAAGATCGTCAGGTTACACATATCGTCAATGGTATTGAGGCGTATCAAAGATCGATATGCGATAACTCGGGGGTACTCTGACTCGGCGAATGACGATCGTACAAGTGTTATTATTCGGTTGGATGCTATACGTAGAATTTTGATTGAGATGAATGTTGGATGAAAATAGTTGTGTCTTGATGGTTACACGGATAACCACAGCGTCGACATTCTTGTCTTGTGCGAGCGCAACTTCAGCCTCGCACATGCATCACGTCGGATTTGGGGCGATCGTTCCGCGTGAGCGCTGACATGGTGATTCATGTCGCGGGAATAATCGAACTCGGAAAATCAGAACGCGGCAACTTTGATTGTCTCGATGTGTTGGTTTAATGCGAACGAAAATTTGAGGATGTTTGGACTTACGATTAATGAATGAAATAAACTTGAGGATTGAGTAGGTCTTATCCGCGCATCGAGAATAAATTAGTCTAGACACAAAACAAGAGTTACGTCCCGTTGAGGATGATTATCCCGCGGGAGTGTCGTAGATAATCTTACTCGCGTAAGATCGGGGTGCAACATATTGTTAAGTTAGACGACCTCATGATCGATTACGTGAAGTGGGATAAATGACTTAGGGAGTATGAAATGTGAATTATGGTTTAGCGATGAATTGTGTCGTAGCTTGTTTGATTTGAGAAGGATTGATAGGCGAACTTTATCGAACGTGTTTGAAGGGATCGACTATGCTGGATAGTTTGTTGAACTACCAATATTGATATATCATGGAATTGGTTGAATGTATGTTATCATAGGATGGCTTTGTTGAATGACTCGGACCCCATACGACGAATGTTGGGATGTGTATAGGGAATCGATGCTCGATGTTTAGAAATCGGAGTGATACGAGCTCGGATAGAAAAATCTCGTACTATCAACTTAGTTTGACCTTAGGATGGGGTCAGTGTTGATATTGTTGTTTGGGAACTATGATTCCAATACTGATGGAAAGACATAGCCTAGCGGTTAGGCAGACGTCCGAGTGAGCAGTGGTAGGATTTGTGGAGGTACCACTCGCGAGGCTCGGTTGACATGCACGTATATCAGGGACGCTCGAATATGTGCACGATCCTACTCGAGTGGTGATGGCGGATTCTCTATCACGAAGCTTGGCTGAAATGCATATATTTTGGGGACGCTTGAAATATATGCATGATCCAGCTAAGTGATACGTTGAATCAAGTAAGACTTGAGGAACGGGAAAGTGTCGAGCATTTTGAGATCATGTGTTTTGAAGAAAAGATTGTGGGTAGTACGAGCGCGGCTCAGATTTGAGAAATGTATAGGAGAAATGTGTACGAGAAATGTAGGATGTTGAATAAGTCGATAAGATTACTCAGTTAGTTTCGAGGACAAAACTTTTTCTGAGTGGTGTATGATGTAGTGTTCCGTCCCTCTCAGTCAATCGGAGGAATCGAAATGCCGACGGCGTTCGAACTTAGCCTTGCAATGGCTGTTCGAAGACATCATTCGGTCGAGGCGACCGCTCGCTCAGGTGGGGTAGTTTCGGTGAACTTGCCTCATCTTAGCCTTCACATAATAAATCGCATGTTTTCAACTTGCACAAGTAGGCTTGTTAATAAAAGAGACGAATTCACATAGCTAAGGGAATAATCCCGACGGGTCGAATTGAGTTAGAATATGGAAAGGTCCAACGGTCGGCTTAGAGTTGGTGCACGGCATGCTTTTAAAATGATACTCGATCCTTCGTCCCGTGGCTTGGGAGAAGGAAAGTTGGTTTAGTAGGCGAAGTTATGAACGTAGCCTAAGTCATAGGCGTCGTCCGCATGAATGCTTCATAAAGCATGCACGGTCCCATCGTCCAAGGCTTCGCATAGCCTTAGTTTGCCCATGAGTTAAGTTGAGTTGAACGGATTGTGACATAAGTCTAGGCATCAAAATGACTTGGTCGTCGAAGTCGAATATGTAATGCCCCGCTCCGCACGAGGAATTTGGTTGGCATGTTGGTTTGCTATCAGGATGTTAGACCATGACTTAAGTTGGGAATCAGGAGAATTGAGACTGATGTAGTCTCACTTAGCTGGCTAGAAGGAATGGGTATTGGAACGTGGCTCGCCGGTGGAGCTACGCATACTGGAATTGTGTGTGATCGGAATAGGAAGACCCTTTTATGCAAGTGAGTGGAACTGTCCTTTCTCCTCCTTACTCCTTCATGCTTAATAAATGAAGTATTGAAATGCTATGAATTATCCCTATATGTCCTATGTTTTAGTTGCTGGATAAAAGAGATGCCTATATTGAGAATTATTGAAATGTACAACACATTGAACTGCTAATATGATTTGAGGCCTAAGAATGAATTGATAACGTTGCCCCTTATGCTTAACGCTGCTGGAACAAGTAGACACTTGAATAATGAGATGCCTTATGAATGATAGAATAAGAAATAAACTGGATATGCTATCGAACCAATGAACTGAATGAAACACTAGAATCATGTACTCCCTGTATATCTGTTGTAAGAATATGAAATACTGTCTGTCCCTTATAAGAAATGAATGAATGAATAAATGTTCCAATGAAATGAATGAATATTGCGTTCCTCTTAAGAAAGGAATGATATGAGATACGTTGCAATGAAGCAATGAATGAGAAATAATAAAGCTGGGATTGTTGAGATCACCAAATAAAATGATGGTAATAATGAAATGAATAAGTCATTGAATATGACTAATGATACACTGTTGCCTTTACTTTCCTTAATATATATTTTACCATGCGATTTTGTTCACAATCGAGTCAGACACGCATTCGCATGGTCATGGACAACTTGTATACAAGGTTTGAGTAATAATTTCTTCGAACGGTTCCTAGGGCCCTGGGGATCGATTCGGCCTAGGAAGAAATAATGATGAGTGCTATGGGAGCACGGATAAGGCGGGGTGGCATAGAGGCTCACCACCTACTATGCTGACCACATTATCTTGAAATAAAATAAAATGAAAAGAGTCCATATGGTTTAACAACACCAGTGACCATGTAGTCGAGATGCATGCTAATGAATGTTTTGTGCAGGCAGAGTAAGTATATCGGATAACCTGTATTTGATGCAGGTACGAGAAGTCGGCTATCGGTAAGAAATCACATAATTGTGATATTGTATAAGTTGGTTTAACTTGCCTGCTTAACATGTTCCATTCAGTATGCTAGAAAGATGCCTTACTATAAATAGTGCTCAAACATAACATCCATGCTAAGTGATGCTTGAAGTAAGAATTGTCATAACATGTTGATGTTAATGTTAACGATACCTCAATGACGCCTTTGCATGATAACACCAAGAATGCTATAATGATATGTCCACATGAATATTTCTAAGAATATGTTTACATGCTTCACCATGATTATTGTCCATGAACTGTAAACTGATGCTAGGCCCCAAATAGAAAGATCATTCTATTAAATGCTAGCTAAAATTGACCAGTTAGTGTTGGTTTAGGCGAGTGGGTTGGATTCTGCTCGCCAGTACATAAATGATGTACTGACCCACGTTTTGTGGGCAGGTGTTCGTGCTTGGAATGTTCTACACACGAAGATTGGCTTGATTGGTCCTGCGGCATCGAAGATTTGTTGGGCATACAGAAGCTCTCCTTGCACAAGATGATGTCTTCTGTTTATAAAGGGCATAATGTATGAAATATTGTAATCAGTTGTACCAGTGAGATTGTAAGCCAAGTCGGTATATCGAGTTGTAATCCAATGTATCTAAATATCAAATGTAAGCTGTATAGCATTGTTTAGTTGGCTTTCAATGTAAAGTGAGATGTGCTGTAAATATTGTACTTCAATACAAGTCTTGTACTCTTCTTCAATTATCAATAAAGAGAATATAGTTCTATATATCTCTGTGTGACTTCAAGTTATTCTTTTGTCTCTGCTGCTATAAAAAAGTGATGTATTTCTGTTCAATGAGAGAGATTGTCCTTATTAACTTCAATTTGTCTGCTTCTGCCGCTGCGATGTGTCCCTATTTGAAGATAATCAATTTTGTACCATCTTTGCCTTGTACAAGTGCAATACCAGACTTGTACGACATCACGCCCAAAGCGAGGACGATCGATTCCAAGAGATAAAATATGTGGATGAATGACTCTATGAATCGGGGCATGACAGAATGCGTGCACGGCACGTTCCCACGATGCAAGGCTTGACGCAATCTTTGTTCGTCAAGTTGTTGCAAAGTTAAGTATGGTAAGGACTATCAAATAGGCATTCATGAGTTGAGTAGTCCCACGATCCTAAGGCCCATCGTATAAAGTATGACTCGGACAGTAGTGTTGCGTAGAACACGGTCGGCTTAAGGCACGATGCACGGACTTAGTGTTTAAGGCACGGGCTACGGTTGATTCATTGAGATTGGAAAAAGGGTAAGAAAGAAGAAAGCTCGCGACTATAGGTCGTCGAGGCGGTCTCAGAAGAAGAAAGAATGCTCGCGACTATAGGTCGTCGAGGTGGTCTCAGATTTAAGAAGTATTTAACTTGGCCCTGAAAGAGAAGGTAACACTAGAGGTAGCATGACTGTGTGAGACGTCAGTTTGAGTCGAGTCTTGCATGGTCATGGACAACTTGTCAACAAGGTGGGTCGTTTCCCTGTATGGCAACCTGGCGGCCACAGGACCGTTGCGGCCGCGATTGGAAACGAGTAATTAGCTGTGCTGGGCACGGGTTAGGCGGAGACTTGCAGTGGGGCTAGCTACTCGCGCTGAAAGGGCACCCATCTAACATAAGCTAGAGGAGTCCACGATGGCTCTAGGAGGGTGACCAATTCATATAGATGAGTCGGCATGGGCGGCAATCCGTATATGTGCCTTTGGATTGAGTCGAGTTGAATGTGTATAAAGTTAGAAGACAATGTTTGGGCGTAAAATTTGGCTTCAACATAGGCAACGTGCTTCGGCATGAGTTGTGGTGTCAAGTCTTGAGTTGTTGGCATAGAGTTGCACAAGTTGGTTTGAGTCGTTGGAGTTTAAGTCAGGAAACCGCCGTAAGGCAAAGTTGGTTAAGTGACACTAAGTTCACAAGTCTCGATTGGGTCAGTTGGTGATCAAAGTAGCAAGGGCCACGAGGCGGCGATATAGTTTAGTCATCCTTAGTTGCAAGGCACGACACGATAGATTTGTAGCACGGTCACAAGAAAATTGGGTACTATCGCGTAGTTTGCGTCTCTGATTATGTGTCGAAAGACAAGCACGACTTGATAGGTTAATATTGTTGGTGCAAGCACGGGATGGTCTAGAGACCCAAAATAGGCCAAGACGTCTATCCTAAAATTGATCCTAAGGCAAGAGTAGAAAGACAATTAATAAGAAGGGATTATGTTGCACAAAGTAAATCAAACGTGTTGGTTTTGTATGGGTGCGCGAGGAGCTCATTCCACCAGTACAGTTGAGTACAGACACCCACATAGTTTTCATGTGCAGGCACAGGTAGAAGCTTGTGGTGCGGAGCTCACTTGGATGCGTCGAGGCACGGAGTTCCTTGGCGATTCGAAGCGTGCGGCCGCATGGAGTCAAGACTTATATGGGACATAATGTATGGACGTCATCTTCCGAAGCATCCGCTGGCTCAAGACTTGTAATTGAGAGATAAGAGAGAGCTGAGTGACTTATAATGTGAGAAGAGTGAGCTTAAGTGACTTGTAATCTTGGCCTTGCGCCCTTTGTAACCATTGTTTCAATATCAATAAAGAGCTTCTTTTGAATAACTTGTGTATTGCTTATGTAACGCCCCAGTCCCACAATACGTAGAACCAAGCACGTAAACATGCCAGCTGTATATATACGAAGAATACTCCAATATATGGAATCCTCAAATATGCACATAAGCTATAAATAAAATAACTACAGGCCAGAATAACATAATCTAATCTCATCACAGCTCAACACAGAAGATAATAGAGTCCAAATAAATAAATAAAAGTATCAAAAGATAGCCGGGTGAACATACTCACTCCGAACAGCTATGAAAAATAGTCTCACAAGATAGGAGTCCAACCTCCGCAAATAGAAAGAAATGAGATATAAAATAATGTCTACAACTGTCCCAGATAAGGAATAGACTAGAAGTCAAAAGGTACTGCCTCATCATCAATGTAGGATAGCCCCAATGCTGCTCCGTACTCCTATAAAAAATTGTCTAAACCTGGAGAGATAACCAGGTTCTCAGGAGACATAGCAAGATACAAGAAAACACCATGTCATATAAACTGTGATAATATAATAAGAGAAAAGGTATACATGCAATCGGGTTCCTGACCATTCTACTGTGAATATGCAGTTGAGATACAATCCTTCGACGCATGAGCCCTGGCTGAAAATAGGATCCGGTATAGTCCCCTCTTTGGCACCAGTGACCAAACGCATGACGTTCCAAGAACGACAGTGGCCAACCTGAAAGTCTAAACATACCCGTTCCAGCGGAGCTTCCAGGTTACAAGGGAAGTGCAATCGAAGCCCATACATCAGATATTGTTCTCCCCATCCAATGCCTAGTATCATCATCTCTATGACTGACATGTACCTCTAGTAACCGCCAAGTCTTCTAGCATGCAATTCTGTTGGCAGTTACTCCTATCCGCCGCACGCTCCATACATATCGGTGGCCAGCCGACTACGCGGATACGTGTCCTGCATGTGACTCACATCACGTGATACAACAAGTGTCAAGGCCGTATGAGATATACCAATACCTCAACATCAATGGGTGGTCACTAGACTAAGTCAATGCAAGAGAAATAAATAAGACGAGATAAACGACCGATAGAGTCGCTTGCACCCAAGTGTGACTTGGACGCACAGTTTAAATATCAAGAAATAAAATGCTAAAAATAACAACTGAAAATAAGAAATATAATAATCACAGAGTAAGGTGGCAAGGTATCTTGCCTGATGGTACAAAGTGGCAAGCCCAAGAAATCACAATGTTAGCCAAGAAATGTCACAGTCTCCAAACAACTCTGGACGCTAAAACAAACATAAAAAATGCACTCGATGTAAAAGATATACCTAGGAAATGCCTATCCAAAAGTCAAATTCTGGAACAGGGACAAAATCGTAATTTCGGGTCAAAACGATGTCCGCCGTTGGACCCGCTTTGCACCAAAATGCGTGCCAAAGTCTATGGTCTCTAAAGTCATCAAACTACATGTCTACGGTTTTAGTTTGAGGAGAGGAACTCAAGGGTATGTCCAGTTTTGGATTCCGATGAGCCGTGTACAAATTCGCCCGTTTGAGTGGGTCGCGGGCCCGCCAAAACGGGGTTCCGGTTCGACCTTCTCAGAATCGAACCAAACTTGGCACATAGGACCAGAATTTTGATTCGGACCTGTTGGCGTAAGTTTCATCTCGATTCGACGACTGTACACGAAGTTATGGGCAAGTTTGCAAAACGCTGATACGGGGGTATCTCGACGGATACGCGTTGATTTCGTCGCGCACACGCAACGAAACTGAGTTCCGTCAGCTCCCACACGTCCACAACGTCCATATGCGCCTTTCGATGCATATAGAGTACGACCACGTCGCCCGGTTTGTCGAGGCGCACGTCGTATCGGAGAAAATTCTCTAAAATCTACTATTTTGAAAACAGTTTTTTCGCACAAGTTTAACATGGATTTAATTCTTGCACAGAAATCAAAATACCGATCTACTAGTTGCGTTTTAGTCGTGGTTATGTTGTCTTCACACGTGTTCAATTAGTTTCTGAAAAATCTCGACAAACAGATCGAAATCTGGCTTCTAAGTTGTGGTTTTGGACTAGGTTTAAACTTCTGTTTTCGACAGTTTTTGGGGCGACTTTGCCTCAATTTTTCGAGCAATCCCTTGGGGTTCTCAGGATTCTATTTGAAGGAGATTGGAGGGGTTCATATAGGCTACACACAGGAGTTTACGTTTCGAGAATTCATCGAGCGAGCATGAAGAAAAGAGGATTGGAAGAAGGGTACCTCGCTGTTGACAAATCTAGAAACGTTCCGAAGTGTGGTCGGCCTGGACTCTCCGGCGGTGTTTGCGCGGTGGTACGGTGTCGCCAACGGCCAGGTAGTTCGCCTGGGGTTCGAGATGGGGAGGAGATATGAAGGTGAAGAATTTTGGTGGGTTAGGGTTTCGATTTTGACGAGCAGCGTACATATATACGACCGCCACTACTCCTATTTGTATTAGGACTCAATATGGGGGCTCGGGTTGTATTGCAGCAGTTGCAGCTAAAAATGCTTTAGGGGGTCGGGTGAGGTGGACCGGCCCCACGTGGGTTGGTCCCCTCATCTCTTCACATATATATATATATTTTACAAAAAGTCCCCCCCCCCTGAATCTTCATTTACTATGGCTGGCCGCCCCACTGATACTTTTCTTTTTTTTTTCTTTTTTTTATAATAACAATTACATATATATTTTATATATATATATATATATATATATATATATATATATATATATATATATATATATATATATATATTATAGTTTGATATATATATTTTTTATAGTTTGATATATATATATATATATATATATATATATATATATATATTTTTATATATATATATATATATATATCAAACTATAAGTATATATACATTTTAGGCTAGTAAAAGTTCCTAAAAATATACAAATAATTTCCTAAAATCCTACATTCTATTATTCCTTATTTAATAGTAATACTAACGTGCACACATATAATATATACACACATGCATTTATTTATACTAATAAGCTAGTAGCAATAAATTCATAATTAATAAAATGTATAACAACAATAATTAATTTATAAAAAATCAATTAAAAATTATGGGGGTTTACATCCTACCCAACTTAAAGAAAATTTCGTCCTCGAAATTAAACTAATGTCGGGGAATCAAATGCAATGCAAGGGAATTGATAGTACTTAAAATGCAGGACATACCTTCGCCTTCGAACAAATGCGGGTAGCGGTTTCAGATGTCGTCCTTGCGCTCCCAAGTAGACTCCCCTGACGAGTGATGCTTCCATGCCACGCGAACCAATGGAATAGATTGATTCCGCAACACCTTCACTCGGTGATCGAGGATACCTACTGGTTTCTCTTCGTACGACAAACTCGTCCAACTGTGATCTCGGAGTGATCAAGCACATGATTGTTGTCCGCCACGTACCTCCTCAACTGAGATACATGGAATACGTCATGCACTCCCTCTAGCGACGGTGGCAAGGCCAATCTGTAGGCAACCTCTCCAACACGTTCCAAGACATCGAAATGCCCGATGTACCTTGGACTCAACTTGCCACGTCCTCTGAATCGAATCGTGCCCCTAGTGGGGGATATCTTCAAAAACACATAGTCGCCCTCCTTGAACTCCAAGGGTCGACGACGATTATCTGTCCACTGCTTCTGACGATCCTGCGCTGCTCGCAGGTGGTCCTGAATTTTCTTCACTGTCTCCACTGTGCTCAAGACCAACTCGGGACCCAATAGCTGTCGCTCTCCTATGTCGCTCCAACAAACAGGAGAGCGATACTTCCTACCATACAACGCTTCAAACGGAGCCATCTGAATGCTCGCTTGATAGCTATTGTTGTAGGAAAATTCTACAAGATGAAGATGGTCCTCCCATGAACCGCCAAAGTCAAGAATGCACGCTCTCAACATATCCTCTAGCGTTTGAATGGTACGCTCCGACTGGCCGGCTGTCTGTGGATGGTATGATGTGCTAAACTTTAATCGGGTGCCCAAACTCTCCTGCATGCTCCTCCAAAAGTGCGAGGTAAATCTTGAGTCACGGTCCGACACAATACTAACAGGCACACCGTGTAGTCTCACAATCTGCTCCATATACATCTCTGCCAATACCTCTGTCGACTGGCCCACTCTAAAAGGTAAGAAATGGGCTGACTTTGTAAGTCTATCCACAATCACCCACACTGCGTCATGTCCCCTAGGACTGCGAGGAAAACCCGTGACGAAATTAATAGTAATGTGCTCCTACTTTCACTCGGGAATGGGTAGCGGCTGTAATAATCCGGCCGTCCTCTAGTGCTCCGCCTTCACTTGTTGACATACCAAGCACTTGGCAACGAAACGAGCTATCTTCCGCTTCATTCTATGCCACCAATAATACTGCCGTAAATCACGGTACATCTTGGTTTCTCCGGGATGAATAGAATATGCCGAATTGTGAGCCTCTGCCATCAGCTCTTGCCGTAGCTCTCCATTGGGAACATAAATACGATCACCACATTGCAATATCCCATTGGGGTGGATCCTCAGTCCCGTCTGCTCTCCTGCTTCAGTCCTCTCTCTTAGCCGTCGAAATCTAGCATCACTGGGCAATGCCGTCTTGATGTGCTCTACCAATGATGATTGCTCTTGGAGGTTGGCTAATATTGTCATGACCCGCACCCGCTTTTCAGACGCGAGCACGTGAGCAAGCCAGCTACGCATCCAGCGGACTCCAGCCCGACTCGAATACGTAAACGCTGTCAAGGCTACGGTATATTGCCAAATCATGGCAAACAAATCTATATCTCAATCCACAATAAGAATACGAAACATGAATGAACACTATGGGTCATTGTCTGCAGTCCACTAGCATACATGTCCGATAAGACTCTAAAGAAAATAACAAGAGTCTACAACTGAAACAAGAAACAGGATATCTCATGATAAGGAATGAAAAGCACGAGCGGATAATAAACACAATAACGATACCTGAATCCCGCAAGAACCGCAAATCCTCCGCCATCCAGAACTACTAGCTAACTCCATACAATTGCTAAACCTATGGAGATCATCAGGTCCTCAGAGGACATAGCAAGATACATAATATACATGCCTATCTAGCAGTTTTATCATGCGCAAGAAATAAACAAGAAAGAACAAGGACAAGACAAATGACTACGAATACGAACACGAACACGAATACGAATACGAACACACGAACACTAGAACAACTACGTATAAATGAACTGCCGGATGAACGAAACATGAGATCAATGGAAGAACCAAACCCTCGTCCCGAGTGTGGACTCTCTGGTTTGAACTAAGCACTAACCCTCGTCCCGAGTGTGGACTCTCTGGTTAGCTCACGGTAAGACACCCTCGTTCCGTGTGTGGACTCTCTGGTGTAATTGGTCAACCCTCATCCCGAGTGTGGACTCTCTGGTGCCAATGATCACGACAAACACCCTTGTCCCGAGTGTGGACTCTCTGGTGCACCAAACAACCCTCGTCCCGAGTGTGGACTCTCCAGTTGTGTACAACAAAAATCAAGGCTATGGCAGTTCACTACACGTACTCGTTCTATGACATGACTCAAGCAAGGTACTGACGAGAAACTCCAAGGGTGAAATACAAGGCCAAAACATGAACATGGCTATAAACAATAAAAACAACTCCACAGAAAATAACACGAAAAAGCACATGTCTATAAACAATCAAATGACTGAAAAACAAAAAGAAATACATGTAAATAAAACTGTAGAGGGAGGCAAGGTATACTTTCCTGGAGGTTGCACGCAGATCCAACAAATCTGTCATCAACTGATAAGCCATAAAATCTACATCATCACAACTGTCTCCGAAAGCTGAAACAGACATCGTCAACATTCTCAGAATAGTCAAATTAGCTAGGATTGTCTGTCTTTAAGTCCAATTCTGGACACAGGGGCAAAACGGTAATTTTGGACAAAAAATAATATCCGCCGTTGGACCCACTTTGCACCGAAAAGCGTGCCAGGGTCAATGGTCTCTAAAGTCGTCAAACTATATGTCTACGGATCCGATTTTCTGTTACGAACCCAACCGTATGTCCAAAGTTGGATTCCGGTGGGCCGTGCACCAAATCACCCGTTGAGTCGGACCGTAGGGCCCGCAAAATGGCAATTTATCAACTGTCTCAGAATCCGACCAAACTTGGCATACATGACCAGAAAAACGATACGGTCCTGTTGGCGCAAGTTTCGTCTCGATCTGACGAACGTGCACAAAGTAATTGAGAAATTTGCATCGAGGCCGATACGATGAATTTCGACGAATACGCATCAAATTCGTCGCGCACACACGACCAATTTGAATTTCGTCAAAGCCCACACGACCATGAAGCCGTTATGTAGCTTTCGATGCCTTCGGTTCACGACCACGTTGCCCGAAATGGTGGGATGCACGTCGTGTGGATGAATTTTTATGGTTTTTAAAACAGGTTTTTCTCAATATTGGGAAACCAATTTCTCGGCGCACAGTGATCAAAATTAATTTTTGTAAAAAGGGTTATCTAGCCCTAAATGTTGGGTTTAACTTCTGTTCAGAAGGTTTTCTGATGCGAAGAATAGATTGGTAGGAAATTCGACGTCAAGTTGGGTGTTTGGACTGTTTCATGCTCTGTTTTCGGTCAATGATTCGATCAACTTTGTGTCGATTTATCTAGCAATCTAGGGCTCCTAAATTCAACCTAATAGAAGGAGATCGAAGTCGTATAGGTTAGGATTGTACCAGAGAAATCGGTTTGGGAAATCGTCGAGCGATGCGACCACAATCCTGCTACGAAGTTGGCTCGGTACCGCTGCTGCCTTTGCCCTGTCCTCGTGCATGCGCGCGCGCGGCCCTCTGGTCGTCGTCCGGCGGCCCCCAGCGGCGCTCCGACATCAAGGTGGCCGCCCCAAGAGTGGTGAAGGCGCAGGAGTGGGTGGCGGGACCTTAGGGTTAGGGTTTTCTTCCTCTCTCTCACGCGATCTCTACTTATACCATTCGACGTGTATAACAGGGGTCGGCCCCTGCTGCTCGGGTTGGGGGTGTCTCGGCCTAGCTGGGGAGTTCGGCTGGGAATGAGTTACTACGGTGGGTTGGGCCGCTGCTGGGCTGGGATTGTAGTTGGGGAAAGAATTAATTCGAGATGGGCTGGGGTTCTCGGGTTAGGATGGTTGGCCCGGCCAGCATGGTTGGGCTGGGAGTTTGTGGGCCTAGGATTGGTTTGGGATCTCCATTATTATCATAAATACACATATCCTCATATATAAATATATGTATATATATATATATATATATATATATATATATATATATATATATATATATATATATATTGGTATATACATACGCATATACGCCCATATATATGTATTTACATATACATGCACGTATACGTCTCTATATATATATATATATATATATATATATATATATATATATATATATATATATATATATATATATATATATATATATTTTATATATATATATATATATATATACATATAAATATATACAAATACCTATATACATACATATACATATATAAATGTATTCACACACAATAACCAATTAATACCTATATATACACATTTATATATATACATATATAATATTTATTTATATATATATTCATGCCCAAATATAATATATTTATTCATATATATTCGTAGTCACATACACTTATACACATATATTATATCAATAAATACTAGATTAACCAATAATAATAATAATATCTAATAGTAATAAATATATTTATTTAATCACCAAAAATAATAAAATAATACTTAACTGGTGGTTTGGTGAATCCATACTACTCACCCTTATCCGAGTCCATAAAATTGTACAAATATTGTAAAACAATATTAAATAATAAAAATACCAATTTTTTTATAAATATTTAAATAGTTAAAAATGCATATCAATACCTAAATTAATTTAATAAAATATTGTACACACATAAAATATGCCTACATGGTCGTCTTTGGTCTCACTACATACCTACAAATGCTGGGATTTGGTTCAGGCCCCGTTCGGACTAAATTGACACAAACTGTCTCCTACAGGTCAATACTATAATTAATAAATAATTAAAACGTTCTATAGGGTTAAGTCACAACTTGGCCTGGTTTTCTTAGTTAGGATATCACTATGGCTCGACCTTCCCTGTCATGGCTGAAATACTAGTCAAGGCACACCACTGCACTATCCGTGCCACGATTCTTATTTATCCTGCACTCTAAAACTTAACCGTGACTAAGGCCTTCTAAAATAATTATTTATAAAATCTTAAAAATCACCATTTAACTCAATTAAATAGAAAATATTTTCAAAAATTTTTGGGAAGGGAGGCTACAAATACTCCGTCTGCTCTCGGCAATACTATCTCAATACCAAGCTGCTCCAAGTCTCTAATCAACTCCTTCTGCATAGTCAAAAAGTGTGCCATGGGCTTACGACTTAATGCGTCTGCCACGACATTAGTCTTGCCCGGATGATAATGAAGCTCGATCTCATAATCCTTCATCAACTCCAACCAACATCGCTGTCGCATATTCAACTCTTTGTGTGTGAACACGTACTTGAGGCTCTTATGATCAATGTAGATGTCAACCTTCTCGCCGTACAAGTAGTGTCTCCATAGCTTCAAAGCAAAGATAACCGCTACAAGCTCAAGGTCGTGGGTCGGATAATTCTTCTCATGCACTCTCAACTGTCGTAATGCGTATGCTACTACTCGACCGTCCTGTATTAATACACATCTTAATCCCTTCCCGGATGCGTCGCTGTAGATCACAAATCCTCCTGGGCCCGATGGTAGTGTCAAGATCGGTGATGTGGTCAATCGCTTCTTCAACTCGTCAAATGCAGCTTGACACTCGTCTGTCCATACAAACTCCTGATTCTTGCAAGTTAATCGAGTCATAGGCCCCGCTATTCGAGAGAAATCTTCCACGAACCGTCTGTAGTAACCCGCAAGTCCGAGGAAACTTCTCACCTCAGAAGCTGATGTGGGAGCGGACCATGATTCGACTGCTGTGATCTTCTCAGGGTCTACTGATATACCATCGCCCTTAACAACATGACCAAGAAATGATACCTCCTTGAGAAAGAAATCACACTTGCTAAGCTTCGCGAAAAGTCACTCATTACTCAATGTTCCCAAAACTATCTGTAGATGCTGCTCATGCTCCTATAGACTCTTAGAGTAAATCAAGATATCATCTATAAAGACTACTACAAATTTGTCCAAGTATTGGTGAAAGATCTTGTTCATCAAATTCATGAAGACTGCGGGTGCATTTGTAACACCCAGTTTCTAAAATGAGGATAATTTTGAAATTTTATATTTTAATTTATTTAATTATGATATTTAAATAATAATATAATTTTTTGTGATTTTTAATCATTCAAAACTATTTTAAATCATGACTTATGATTTTGGTGTTTTGATAGTGTAACCTTGGAGACTGGTTGACCTAGAGCCTAACCATGTTATTGGGATACTTATTTGTCATTTTAGCCCCGAGGGTATTTTTGTCTTTTTTTTTTGAATTATTTGAATTTAATATATATTATTAGGAATTTTTAAATAATTTAATTGAATGGTGTGATTTAAATACTAGTTTAATTATTGTCATGTGATTTTGGTTAGCCTAACCTAGATTGGACCTAACCTAGATGGGTCATAACTAATTTAGTGAGCCACTTTGAGAATTAGATGGTTTTGGTTAATGGGTTAAGTCAAGTCTAGTTTAGTTAAGTGATTTGCAAAAGACTAGGAAAGAACCCTTTGTTCTAGGCCACCCATTATCCTTGATTCATTCCTAGCCATAGGATGAAACCTAAAACCCTAACCCTAACAAAAGTGACCAGCCAAGACCCCCCCTTGCCTATATAATGCCTCCATAGGATTTTGTGCCTCTTTTTAATTAGCTCTTCATTTTTCTAAAGGATAGGTAAGCCTTTATTATTTTCTTCATAGTTTAATGAATAGGACTCCATTTTAGTTGGGATTTCTTCCATTGTGATCTAATCCCTGTCCTCTTGCTGATTGTGGAGTAAAATCGCAGATTTGAATCAATTTGAGAGATTGGGTGGCTTGTGGAGATTCCCTCATTGAAGGAGTTTTGTGTTGAAGAACAACCCTAGGTAAATTCCTAACCAACCATTAAAATTAGGTTTTAATTGCATGAACATCTAGCCCTAGGTGTCCTAGTTCTGTAGGTATAGGGATTTCCAATTTTCATGTCCTGTACATGTCCGTATCGGACACGTATCAGTGACATGTGCAGGTGTTCGACGAAATGCCACAAAGGGCATTTCGTTCGAGATTTCAAATTGTGTTTGAATAGAAATTCGTATTTTTGGGCACTTATAGGTTTCTATTGGTCTGGGGTGATTTCGAGTCATGTCCGAGTCACACAGGACTCGTGGACACGCCTGCGCGCACGCGGACAGCAGTGTCCTGCTGCTCGCAGGTTCGTGTGGGCTATTTAGGACACGTGGGCGCGTGTCATTTGACGTGGAGCTCGGGGCAGTATCTGACACGACACTCCCCAAGTCTCGTGTTGCCTTGTTGCGTGTCGGGTGCGTGTGGACACGTGCACAGGTCACTTGAGCTCGTGCAGCCTCGTGCGTGTATGTGCATTGGTCTGGACACTTGTGTCTAGTGTTTGTGGACACGATACTAGGTGTATAACACGTGCACACATTGAATGTTAATTACCAACTATATGTTCTTCACGAATTGCTAAATTGCAGTATGAAATTGAAAATGGATTGGTTAATCATTCGACTGATACATTGGTGTAACAGTGTATGTACTGCTCTCTTTTCCTGTTTTAAATTCCTGTTATTAGTGATTAATTGATTCCTAAATTAAGTCCTAATCATCCCCAAATCTCTGTCAGTATAAATTATTTATTATGATGGGATAATCGAGTAGGATTTGGGAAATGCTAGGTTGACCGATACTTAGTATCAGTGAGGGTATCACTGATTCTTATTTTTCGAATTTCATTCAATGTTTAATATCATATATTATGTTATGATTTGATTTTTACTATACATTAAATATCATGTTAGGATATAGGAGATTCATGTTTTGTGTAGAATTGATTGTAAGGGAATTCGAGTTTGGAATTAGTGGTAGCTGTCGAATTTTTGGTACATGGGTGAATGAATGGTTCATGTTTCAGTTTCAATTGTGTAAGAGTTTCTAATTAAATGTTACTCACTGATTACATGTCTATTTCTCCACTGTTTGATTTCTGAGAACCTTCCCTGTTGGCATTCCTGAGAATTGGAATTGGGTGTCAATTAATGGATGTGATCCATGAATGGTTACATGAATTGATTTTCTATTCCTTTGCCTAACTGTCAATGGGTAAGTAAAATCTGAGACTACATTTCATTCCTGTAATGCCAAGGTATGCCCTGTACATTCCTGTCGATGTTCAGATTCATGAGAACACTTGTTCAGTTCTTTTGATTAGTTCCTGCACACAATTCATCATGTCACACCCATTTTCCCTCACTGAAAATTTTGGGGTACACTGTTTTACATTATTGTCGCATGTTTCATCCCTTCATGAGATTCCTGTACACAGAATACTATGACACACACAGGGTTTCCTGGAACATACACACACTGTTGTAGAACTGAATTGGGTTCCTTTCATATAGTTTTCTTTTTATAACCTGAGATGGGATTGGGATGAACTGTTTTTACATGAAAAATATGAGAACTGCATTTGTATTTTTACTGATTTGGATGTTTTAATCCTGAGTTTGTTTCACTGTTAAATCCTAAGATTCAAATCTGAGAACCATGAAGTCACACTATCACCAGCTTACATATTTTTATTCCACCCACCTATACTTCCTGTACACAGTTCACTGTTGTGATTTCTGAGGCATAAGTAACCTGAGAAATATGGAATCCTGAACCTTGACTGTTTACACAATGGCCCAACCACACAGGCTTTTCCCTTCCTGACAAAGCTCAATCCTTGAATTGGTTTTGTGTTGATTTTTGACATTCAATCTATGAATCTAAAATCATACACACTGTTGGCATGGAGGGAGACCTTGGCATGATGTAGGCTTCAATGCCAGGACTAAAGTGTGTTAGGTATATGAAAAATCTGAAAACTCAATTAATGTGAAATGTTGATTAATTGGGTTCCTGCCTATTTTGCATTTACCTGTCACATGTTGCTAAACCCCATTGAATGTTTACACAAAACCTGAGATTCATTACCCCTTAATATGTTAACCTGTGAACTATTTCAAAAACTGAATTGGTTTTGTGTTGAAATTCTGAGATTCAAACCTGAGAACTTATTTGCCTACACTATACACACACATGCCCACATGCATGTTTCAGCCCCTTCATGAGTTCCTGCACACTGTTTCCTATACACTATACACACATGTCTTTTCCTCTTCACACACATTCATAACTTATATATACACACATGGTATGTAGACATGGACACACAAGTTGGCACTGTCACACTATCACATGATCACATATATTCCTACACACACAGTCACATTCCTCCTATCACACACACACATGTTTTCTCTCTAACAACACACACATTTCATAAGTATACACAAACACCCTCAAACCCTTGACACACACACAGGTACATATGTCACGCCCCAGAACCAGAATACTGGAGAGCGGGGGAATGACTCAGTCAGCTACGTATTACGGGTAGATGAATACCGTATAATACGATCAATGCTGTCTAACCAGACGAGGGGGTGCATACTACATGAAAGTCTTACTATGGTCACTTCACATCTATTGTCTCAATCATTCAAATAAGAAGCAGAAATAGAGAACATGTAAGATAAAGCAGTGAGGCGTCCCAAACGCTCGGTCAAAATGTTCTTGATATCTGGCTTTACAAAGCATAGCCAGATGGTATAGTAACATATACACAATTGTTATCAGCTGTAGTCTGACTTAATTACAATCATGTAAAAGCAAGTACAAGACAATCCGACTAACATGTCGGTTCTAAACGGCTAAGTATAAAGTAAATAACAAAACGAGTGGTGAAGTAAGGAACCCACTCGAGTCCTCCTGCGATCATCCCTCTAGTGTTGACCATCTTGGAGGTAGAAGTAAACTGGATCCTCGGGGACCGGCTCTAAATCTGGCCATGCAAAACCAGAGAGGTTAGACCTCTAATAGCAAGTACCACAAGGAAGGACGATATGAAGGATTAAACCAGTAAGTAAGAGAATATAATAATAGATCTTTGCTTTCCACTAGGATTCACATAACATCACGACACTTCGAACCAACCTCCCAACCAAACAAGGACAGAAGTTGGCCCGTCATGTCCTGACATTCTGATCATCTCAGTTAGGCAACAGAGTAGGTACAGTACACAAACAAATCATCTTGAACGGCCAATCAGCTACTACGGCTTGCTATTGTGAGTCCCAAGTTATCCTGGAATTATGCAAATAGGGATTCCTCAGTTCTTACTATATACGAGCAAGGCTAGTCTATCCAATCAATCAATTGCGCCAATCATGTAATTAGACGAGTCCCAGCGGGACGCCCGCCGTTAATATAGCATGTACAATTTAATAATATAAGCAGATACCGTTCCCTGCCCGTGTGACAGATTTACAGTATCTGTGGGAACCAGCCGGCCTGTCGGGCAATACTAGTCCCAAGAGGGCTGCCATATAAGAACTCGGGAATCCATTCTCTCCATGCCATCATTATTTTATTTAACTTAATAGTCCCTACGTTGAGTGAAGTTCCATGCCGTGGATCATGGTCATTCAAATGAGTACTTTCGTACGGGGTACGATATGCGCAACTCTACAATGATACCCGTGCGGCTAGGTTGTAGGTTTTACATAGCGTGATGAAACAATCAAGTCTAACCACGGGGTAATCATGCCTTGACCATAAAGTACACATGCTGTTTTTGTAAGATAAAAATAAATAAATAAATAATTTGAAGCCTGCATGTGCCTGTATGTCAATATTCGGGATCAGCCAGTCGATTGCAATAGTTCATTACATGAACGTGTCTCATTCATTTCATTCAATAAGACGACTAGCCAGTCTCTTAGTTCCAACTAGGAACGCATGATCAATTTTAATCAAGATAACCATTATTATCAATGGTATCAAGGCATGAAAGTCAATTAGTATTACATGGGGTCGAGTCTATATTCTCAAGGTTAAGTTCCAGTCATACTGGGTATCCATGGATCAATCAAGACACATGACACATTCCACATAACAACTTGTATTAATGATATTAACATATCATGATTAATCAAGTTCATGCAAAAAGGCGTAAGGATATAATAGAAGAATTATCATGCCATCATTAAATGAATAATTTATAGAGCAAATAGTAACACCCAGGTTAGAAAGTCACGCCAAGTTTAGTAGGTTATACTAAGGCCAACAAGTCATGCCAACAAGTCTAGTCGGAGTGAGCGTGAAAAGTAATTCACGTTGGCACGCACAGTGTGAACGTGAAAGGAAATTCACGTACGCACAATGTGAGCGTGAGGGAAATTCACGCACGCACAGCGTGAGCGTGAAAAGTGAGCGTGGAAAAATGAGCGTGAAAAGTGATAAGAAATTCACGCACGCATGCAAGGATGGTGCGTAACTCAAAATTCACGCTGACATGTAAGGACGTGTGCGTGAGTAAAATTTACGCTGACACGTAGAGACATGTGCGTGACTGAAAATCCACGCACTCATGCAAAGATGTGTGCGTGACTAAAAATTCACGCACGCTCGTCAAAACGTGAGCGTGACTAAAAATACACGCTGGCATGTAGGAACGTGAGCGTGACTCAAAATTCACGCAAACACGTAGAGACGTGTGCGTGACTAAAAATACACGCAGACACGTAATAACGTGTACGTGACTAAAAATACACGCAAACACGTAGAGACGTGTGTGTGACTAAAAATGCACGCAGACACGTAATAACGTGTGCGTGACTCAGGAACCTTCGTCCCAAGCCAGAAATGAAGTTCCCATGGTTCAGAACCCATGGACAACCAAGAACACAAAAACTTAGATCTGGGAGAAACAAGCCAACGAAATCAAAAATACTAAGTACTAAACTCTCTCAGGATCATGAGAGGAAGAATAATGAACCATAAAAATGGTTCTCCAGGCAAGAAGCAAGATTGTACTTGCCTGCTGATGGGTTGGTGGAGAGAGTGCTGAGAGGAAAAAGAAGAAGTAATGGTGAAGAATGAAAGTTATGAGGAGAGAGAATGAGATGGAAGCTTTAAATAGGGAGGGTGGTGGTAGGTGGGGTTATTGGGCCGGGTTTGATCGGGTCCAACCCGAAAGCAAGCAGAGAGATTTAAAAGCAGAAAATAAAATACAGAAATAGATTGCAGGAATAAAATTGCAGGAAATAAAATACAGGTAATTAATTAATATGAAATTAAAGAAATTTAAATACAGGATAATACATGATAAATACTAAATAAATATACATGAATTGTACATGTATAAAAAATACGCATTCTGGGAACGGGGAGTGACATCTCTACCCACCTTAGAAAAATTCCGTCCTCGGAATTTCAAATCTAAGCAGGTAGAAATATCGGAGCTAAACTAATACAAGCAATTCTAGTGAGCAAGCAATCATTTTACCATATCAAAAGCAAGTATTATATATGTAAATTCATCAATCCATGATATCAAGTAGCTCTACCCATAAGGTGACAAGCATGAAGAATCAGGACAATCAAGGTATACAGAAAGAGATATACCTTGTGAGTCAAACAGGTGTGGATACCGTGATCGGATATCATCCTCACGTTCCTACGTTGACTCTCCCAAGGAGTGATGACCCCAAGCAACACGGATAAGACTAATTGTTCGGTTCTTAAGTATCTTCTCTCTTCGGTCCAAAATGGACACAGGCTGTTCCTCGTAAGACAGGTTGGTACCAACAACCAGCTCAGAATGATCGAGGACATGGCTTGGGTCCGATACATACCTACGTAATTGAGATACATGAAACACATCATGCACCTCTCGTAACGAAGGTGGGAGGGATAAACGATAAGCAACATCGCCTATCCGATCAAGGATAACGAATGGGCCCACGTACCACGGACTCAATTTCCCGTGAACGCCAAATCTAATGACCCCACGAGTAGGTAAGATCCGCAAGAATACGTGGTCCCCAACAGAGAACTCTAACGGCCTACGATGCTGGTCCGCCCAATGACGATGTCGGTCCTGCGCAACTCAAAGTCGTTCTCTAATTCCCTTAATCACTTCAACTGTCTGAACAATCATTTCTGGGCCTAACATTTTCCTCTCCCCGATATCATCCCATGCAAGCGGTGACCTACACTTCTTACCATATAATGCTTCAAATGGCGCCATCTGGATACTGGCTTGATAACTATTGTTGTATGAAAACTCGACCAAGTGCAGGTGACTATCCCAAGACCCTCCAAAATCTAGAGTGCAAGCTAGCAACATATCTTCCAAAGTCTGAATCATCCTTTCTGATTGCCCATCCGTCTGCGGATGGTAGGCCGTGCTAAACCTTAACTTGGTACCCAGACTATGATGTAAGCTCTTCCAGAAATATGATGTAAAGCGGGTATCTCGATCCGACACAATACTGACAGGGACTCTATGCTGCCTGACTATCTGTTGCATATACAACTCTGCCAACTTTTCTGTAGATTGCCCTACTCGGAAAGGAAGAAAATGCGCTAGCTTCGTAAGTCGGTCCACTATTCCCAAATAGCGTCCTTACCACTTGGTGATCTCGGCAAACCGGTCACAAAGTCCATTGTAATATGCTCCTATTTCCATTCCGGAATAGGAAGCGGTTGCAATAGCCCAGCTGGCCTCTGCTGTTCTGCCTTCACTTGCTGACATACCAAGCAACGGGAAACAAATCTAGCTATCTCCCTCTTCATCCCGTTCCACCAGAAATGCTGCTTGATATCTTGGTACATCTTGGTCCCTCCAGGATGAATAGAATACTTGGAACTGTGAGCTTCTGCCATAACCTCCTATCTGATATCTCCACTAGACACACATAGACGTGATCCAAACCTAAGTGTACCATCTTCATGAATTTTCATCTCCTTCCTGAGTCCTGACTCACATTCTGCCCTAAGCTTCTGAATCCTTGGGTCTTGTGCCTGAGCTGCCTTGATTCTGCCTACCAAGTCGGATTGAACTTGCAGACTTGATAGAACTCCTACATCACTAGGAAGTATAACTTCGATGCCCATCTCCTGAAGGTCTTCTAAGATATGCCTCTGTGTTGTTAACATAAATGCGCCGCCTCTCCTGCTGAGAGCGTCTGCCACTACATTAGCCTTGTTTGGATGATACTGAAGCTCCATGTCATAATCCTTAATCAACTCCAACCATCTTCTCTGCCTCATGTTTAGCTCCTTCTGAGTAAAGATGTACTTCAGACTTATCTCCACTCGGTCACCATATAAGTAATGCCTCCATAGCTTCAAAGCAAATACTACTGCCGCCAACTCCAAGTCATGAGTTGGGTAATTCTTTTCGTGGTCCCGAAGCTGCCTAGATGAATACGCTATCACCTTCCCATGCTGCATAAGGACACATCCAAGTCCTTTACCTGACGCATCATAATATACTGTAAAACCTCCGGGTCCAATTGGCAATGTAAGAATAGGTGCTGATATCAACCTCTGCTTCAAAGTCTCGAATGATGCCTGACATTCTGCCGACCAAACGAATGGTACATCCTTCCGGGTCAAGCGGGTCATGGGTGCTGAAAGCCTTGCAAAGTCTGACACAAACCTTCTGTAATATCCTGTCAATCCCAAGAAGCTCCGCACATCTGCTACTGTCTTGGGTACTGGCCAACTTTCTACTGCTTCTATCTTCTTGGGATCTACTGCTACTCCAGCTCCTGATATGATATGACCCAAAAATGAAATATGATCCGACCAAAATTCACACTTACTGAGCTTGGCATACAACTGGTTCTCTCTCAGAACCTGCAACACTTTCCTGAGGTGATCTTCATGCTCCTCTTCACTAGCAGAGTATACGAGAATGTCGTCAAGAAACACAACGACAAACTGGTCTAAGTATGGCATAAAGATACGATTCATCAAATCCATGAATATTACTGGAGCATTGGTCAAACCAAACGACATTACTAAGAACTCATAATGCCCATACTTCGGCCTGAATGCTGTCTTGGGAATATCTTCCTTCCGAACCCTCACCTGATGGTACCCTGAACGAAGATCTATCTTGGAGAAAACTCTAGCTTTGCTCAACTGATCAAATAAGTCGTCGATCCTGGGTAATGGGTACTTGTTCTTCACTGTTGCCGCGTTAAGCTTCTTATAGTCAATGCACAATCTGGATGACCCATCCTTCTTCCCCACAAGTACCACTGGTGCTGCCCATGGTGACACACTAGCTTGGATGAACTTCTTCTCCTTTAGTTTCTCTATGTGCTGATATACCTTGGCTTGCTCTGAATCCGCCATTCTATAAACCCGATCTGATATCGGTTTAGTTCCTGGTGCCAATTCTATACTGAACTCAATATCTTTGACTGGTGGTAGACCTGGAAGTTCTTCGGGAAATACGTCTAGAAATTCTTCAACTACCTTCGGAATCTGAACTTCTTCCATTGCCGTTATTACTCCCTGCTCTTGCTGAGTTACCTCTGATCTGACTAAAGTGAACCGCTCCATGCCTGGAATATCAAAAGATACACTCCCTCTACGACAATCTATTATCGCATGACTGTCTTTCAGCCAGTCCATGCCTAAGATAACGTTGAAATTTCCAACAGAAAATTCTATCAACCGGACGGGTAAGGAATGCCCGCAAACTACAACGCTACATGCTAAAATAACTCTACTAACTCCTACAAGCCCATTACCAGTGAGTATATTCAACCTTCCTGGCAATGCCTCAAACTCCATTCCTAGTCGTGACGCAAAATGTGCAGATATAAATGAATGGGATGCTCCCGAATCAAACAATACTACTGCGGGATATGAGGCGACGAGAATGTTACCTGCCACAACATCTCCCGATGCCAATGCCTCCTCCAAGGACAGAGTGAATGCTTGCCCTCGACCTCCTTGCTGGTTCCCATGCTGCGGCCTAGCCTGATGTTGTTGCTGGCCCCTGCCTTGATGATGCTGGGGTGGTCTATGCTGGTGTTGCTGCATCGGCGGCCCCTGCTGCCGAAACATCTGAGCCTGCGGTAGTAACGGACGCTGTGCCAACGGCCTTACTGCCACCGCTGGTCCTCAATACTGCCCTGCCCCTGGTGCTGGCAGAGCAGAAAACTGCTGTACTGGTCCTCCTGACCTCGAATTCATGGAACATGTGGTAACCCGATGATCTGGATTTCCACATATCAGACACAGTCCATTCAATGTCCGACACACATCTCTAGTGTGCCCCATCTTTCCACAATAAGTGCAGCCCGTCGGGGGTTGCTGGTTCTTCCTCTGTTGCTGTCTGGGTGGTGGTGCTGGTCCTCGTATCGCCATATCGTGGATACGAATGCCAGGGGATGGTGTTGTTGTTCGGGGCGTTGCTCCCCCTCCTCCTTCAATCTGACTGTGGGATCTCTTCTGACCCCCAGTCCTTACCGCAAGCCTCTGAATGGTGATCTTATGCCTTCGAGTCGCCGTCAATACTTCGTCAAAAGTCTGGCAATTATGCCCCTCTATCAATTGCAAGAGTTCAAGATGAAACCCTTGCTGAAACCTCATGGCCCTCTGGCTCTCTGTTGCTACCATCTCTGGGGCGAATCTACTCAATCTGCAGAACTCTGCTGCATAAGCATCTACAGTCTTGCCGGCCTGCCTGAGGTTGATAAACTTCTGTTGTAGCTCAAACCGTGCCACAACCCCATAGTACTTGGTCTTGAATCTGGCAGTAAAATCGTCCCAAGCCACAGGACGTCTGATGCCCACTTCCTCTGATTCCCACCAATCACGTGCGAGATCCTGAAGTAACAACTTCACTAGATCCACACGTTCTTCTGCCGGTACCTTAGCTGCTGTCAGAATAGCCTCCATGTCCTTAAGCCATGCATCTGCTGATATGGCATCCTCCGTGCCCTCAAAACGGTGGGAGTTGTACTTGCAAAACCTGGCTGATGCTCCTGAATCAGGCCTCACTCCTCTTTCCAAAGCCGTCTGCAATCCTTGGTTGAGCAACACATTCTGCTCTTGTAGCTGAGTGTGCATGCACTGCTGGGCCAACATCTGATGTTGTTGAGTAGCCATCATTCCTCTCATGATCTCCAGAAGGGCTGGTGTGTCCACTTGGGTAGGTAGAACTGTTGGTGGTGGTGGAACATCCGGATACTGCGATCCAGCTGCTGGTTCCACTATCACTTCTTCCTGGGTAGCCTCTTGAGTTAGTACTGGCCCTTGTTGCTGACCAGCAGGGTCAGGTTGTCCATGCTGCTCCTGCTGTTGTCCAGCTCTGACCGATGCAGACGAAGTGCCCCTAAGAAAAGGGACAAGAGAACAATCAAACAACCGGACATGAAGGATCAATGAAGTCAAAGGATACTGGAATTTCAAGCAAGGGATGAGAATAACGAATTATGAGATCAAGGGGGGAAACACGTGTGATTGAGACATCCTATAAATCAAAACACCCCACAAGTCTGAAATCAGACCTGCATGGGCCACCACTAAAACCTTGTCACGCCCCAGAACCAGAATACTGGAGAGCGGAGGAATGACTCAGCCAGCTACGTATTACGGGTAGATGAATATCGTATAATACGATCAATGCTGTCTAACCAGACGAGGGGGTGCATACTACATGAAAGTCTTACTATGGTCACTTCACATCTATTATCTTAATCATTCAAATAAGAAACAGAAATAGAGAACATGTAAGATAAAGCAGTAAGGCGTCCCAAACGCTCGGTCAAAATGTTCTTGATATCTGGCTTTACAAAGCATAGCCAGATGGTATAGTAATATATACACAATTGTTATCAGCTGTAGTCTGACTTAATTACAATCATGTAAAAGCAAGTACAAGATAATCCGACTAACATGTCGGTGCCAAACGGCTAAGTATAAAGTAAATAACAAAACGAGTGGTGAAGTAAGGAACCCACTCGAGTCCTCCTGCGATCATCCCTCTAGTGTTGACCATCTTGGAGGTAGAAGTAAGCTGGATCCTCGGGGACCGGCTCTAAATCTGGCCATGCAAAACCAGAGAGGTTAGACCTCTAATAGCAAGTACCACAAGAAAGGACGATATAAAGGATTAAACCAGTAAGTAAGAGAATATAATAATAGATCTCTGCTTTCTACTAGGATTCACATAACATCACGACACTTCGAACCAACCTCTCAACCAAACAAGGGCAGAAGTTGGCCCGTCATATCATGACATTCTGATCATCTCAGTTAGGCAACAGAGTAGGTACAGTACACAAACAAATCATCTTAAACGGCCAATCAGCTACTACGGCTTGCTATTGTGAGTCCCAAGTTATCCTGGAATTATGCAAATAGGGATTCCTCAGTTCTTACTATGTGCGAGCAAGGCTAGTCTATCCAATCAATCAATTGTGCCAATCATTTAATTAGACGAGTCCCAGCGGGACGCCCGCCGTTAATATAGCATGTACAATTTAATAATATAAGCAGATACCGTTCCCTGCCCGTGTGACAGATTTACAGTATCTGTGGGAACCAGCCGGCCTGTCGGGCACTACTAGTCCCAAGAGGGCTGCCATGTAAGAACTCGGAAATCCATTCTCTCCATGCCATCATTATTTTATTTAACTTAATAGTCCCTACGTTGAGTGAAGTTCCATGTCGTGGATCATGGTCATTCAAATGAGTACTTTTGTACGGGGTATGATATGCGCAACTCTACAACGATACCCGTGCGGCTAGGTTGTAGGTTTTACATAGCGTGATAAAACAATCAAGTCTAACCACGGGGTAATCATGCCTTGACCATAAAGTACACATGCTGTTTTTGTAAGATAAAAATAAATAAATAAATAATTTGAAGCCTATATGTGCCTGTATGTCAATATTCGGGATCAGCCAGTCGATTGCAATAGTTCATTACATGAACGTGTCTCATTTATTTCATTCAATAAGACGACTAGCCAGTCTCTTAGTTCCAACTAGGAACGCATGATCAATTTTAATCAAGATAACCATTATTATCAATGGTATCAAGGCATGAAAGTCAATTAATATTACATGGGGTCGAGTCTATAATTCTCAAGGTTAAGTTCCAGTCATACTGGGTATCCATGGATCAATCAAGACACATGACACATTCCACATAACAACCTGTATTAATGATATTAACATATCATGATTAATCAAGTTCATGCAAAAAGACGTAAGGATATAATAGAAGAATTATCATGCCATCATTAAATGAATAAGTTATAGAGCAAATAGTAACACCCAGGTTAGAATGTCACGCCAAGTTTAGTAGGTTATACTAAGGCCAACAAGTCATGCCAACAAGTCTAGTCGAAGTGAGCGTGAAAAGTAATTCACGTTGGCACGCACAGTGTGAACGTGAAAGAAAATTCACGCACGCACAGTGTGAGCGTGAGGGAAATTCACGCACGCACAGCGTGAGCGTGAAAAGTGAGCGTGGAAAAATGAGCGTAAAAAGTGATAAAAAATTCACGCACGCATGCAAGGATGGTGCGTAACTCAAAATTCACGCTGACATGTAAGGACGTGTGCGTGACTAAAATTCACGCTGACACGTAGAGACATGTGCGTGACTGAAAATCCATGTACTCATGCAAAGATGTGTACGTGACTAAAAATTCACGCACGCTCGTCAAAACGTGAGCGTGACTAAAAATACACGCTGGCATGTAGGAACGTGAGCGTGACTCAAAATTCACGCAAACACGTAGAGACGTGTGCGTGACTGAAAATATACGCAAACACGTAGAGACGTGTGCGTGACTAAAAATACACGCAGACACGTAATAACGTGTGCGTGACTAAAAATACACGCAAACACGTAGAGACGTGTGCGTGACTAAAAATGCACGCAGACACGTAATAACGTGTGCATGACTCAGGAACCTTCGTCCCAAGCCAGAAATGAAGTTCCCATGGTTCAGAACCCATGGACAACCGAGAACACAAAAACTTAGATCTGGGAGAAACAAGCCAACGAAATCAAAAATACTAAGTACTAAACTCTCTCAGGATCATGAGAGGAAGAATAATGAACCATAAAAATGGTTCTCCAAGCAAGAAGCAAGATTGCACTTGCCTGCTGATGGGTTGGTGGAGAGAGTGCTGAGAGGAAGAAGAAGAAGTAATGGTGAAGAATGAAAGTTATGAGGAGAGAGAATGAGATGGAAGCTTTAAATAGGGAGGGTGGTGGTAGGTGGGGTTATTGGGCCAGGTTTGATCGGGTCCAACCCGAAAGCAAGCAGAGAGGTTTAAAAGCAGAAAATAAAATACAGAAATAGATTGCAGGAATAAAATGGCAGAAAATAAAATGCAGGTAATTAATTAACATAAAATTAAAGGAATTTAAATACAGGATAATACATGATAAATACTAAATAAATATACATGAATTGCACATGTATAAAAAATACGCATTCTGGGAACAGGGAGTGACAACATATCTCTCATATGCACACACACATTGCTCCTATAAATCCACACACACATAGATGCACCCTATATATATATATATATATATATATATATATATATATATATATATATATATATATATATTTATATATATATATATATATATATATATATATATATATGTGTGTGTGTGTGTGTGTGTGTGTGTGTGTGTGTGTGTGTGTGTGTGTGTGTGTGATTATATATATATATATATATATATATATCAATATATGTGGGTAAATAGATATACTGGCCTATGTGTTGTGTGATAGCTCATGTGCTAGGCACATGTCTATATGTATATGAGGATATACATATACATTCATATGTGATAGTGGTATATGTATATATGTGGTATTGGCCTTTGGTGTGTCTATTAGACTAGTGAGGGCTTAGTTAGGCTGTTTAGTCTTGGTTAAGCCTAGAATAGACTAGTTAAGCCTAGTTAGACTTGTTAGACCTAGTTTGACCATAGTTGACCTAGGTTTGACTTCTAGGGTTGACCAGAGTTGACCAAGAGTTGACTTTGGTCTAGAATGACCTAGATTCATGTAGAATGCATAGTAGAGCTTCATTTTATCATTTTAGACTTGTTGTGACTTGTGCTGTTCTGATTAGGAGCCAGACACCACTCCTCGGACAGTATATTCACCTTGTACATTCAGATAGCAGGCGAGTACATTCTCTGATCATTTCATATCATGTTTAGGATTAAATTTCCTGTTTTAGATTATCTTACTTGATGCTGACACGTTGGTAACACGGATTAGTACTATATGGATCCCTTCATGAGATGTTATCCTTCTCGGGAGCATCAGATACTTTTGTCCAGTATGTTTCACTTACATCACGTATCTTATGCTTCTATTAGCATGAATCTTCGGGAATCAGCTAGTGACTCATGTACTCTCATGATCACCGAGCCTTCACGAATCAATTCATGAATCACCCTATACGGATTAGTAGTTTAGTCACGAATCTTAACGTAGCTTGACTGGATCCTTGTGTATTGATTAGGGTACGGGGGAGTATGAATGGTCATGTGAATAAATATCCAAAGTAGTGTAGTCATGAATCAGTCCTAAGCCATTCACATGTTCGTCTGTACTCTAAATCACTAGCACTGTCTCTCTTTTATATATCATAGATATTTACTTACTGTCTCTCTCTTACATTATGCTATTCTTCAATTTTCTGTACTTTATTCTCTAGCATGATTATATTTCCTCTCCTGCTATGACTTGTTGAGATGTATTGTGCTCATTCCTGTCCTGACTGGACCTGTTGAAATATTACAGAGGATGAGGACGAGGCTGGCTGTCCCACTTATTATGGGGCTACTCTAGATGATAGTACAGACTTGGACCAGCAGCAGGAGCCCTTAGCTGTGGACGACACTCCTCTAGACTAGGATGTCTTCTTTTATTTTCATTCTGGATGATTGTATTTATTGATACTTGGGATTTGGGATATGTTTTATCTTAGACACTTAGACTCTCAGTTTGTACTTGGGATTTCTTTTCATTTCAGCAGTATTTATCTATCTTTCATTCCATCTTATCTTCTGCCTTAGTTTGTGATTGAGTTTACTTCTGCCATGTCACCCCCATTCGGGGAGTATAAACTGTTTAGAATTTATATTGTTAGATATTATGACCTAGGACAGCGTTCTACCGCCGACACTGCGGCGTAGGCTGGACGTACCCACTTCTCGTGCCCTTACTCTAGGGTGCGGGTAGTAACACATTTTTAGTGGTGGCCCATGCAGGTCGAGTTTATGTAGTGGTATTCGAATTAGAGTATCACTACAGCCTGCTGTAGGATTAGGATTCTTTTGAAGGTACTCAATCACATTAGGAAAAACTCTTAACTGGATCCCTGCCATCTAAATTTCTGATACTTCTTTGAATAACTGTCCTTCCTTGAATTATCGTTTCTATCTCAGAATTGATTCCTTGTTTGATCTGTCTTCAGGATGGTTATGGAGACACGATCTCATCGTCTCGATCAGGAAGATACCACTGAGGGGTCTACCACTCCTCGTCCTGATCAGCAGGGCCCCGAGACTGCAGTTCTTGTTATGCCAGCTCAAGCTGGAATATCTGCAGCTTATGGGAGTGCACCTCTTCCTACTCCGAGATTTTCTCTTGTCATCCCGAACGTTCTTCAGCAGCAGTCGCCATCAGGATCAGAGGACATGGCACGGTTGTTCTCCCTCTTCCAGCAGATAGTGGAAACTCAGCGGCAACAGTTGTTCAAGAGGGGACGGGACGCTCACGGTACCAGCAGCAGCGGAGGCCAGGCCAAGAGGCTCCATGTGCAGATTCAGCAGACGTAGACACTAGTAGGAGTTCAGCAGGTACAGCATCAGTATCTGGGTCAGGACTCGAAGGCGATCAGTTGTCCCTACTGCAAGAAACTGGGACACATCTGGGAGCAGTGCAGGAAGAGGTTGAAGATTTGCTATTTCTGTGGGTCAGGTGCCCACCAGAAGATGGATTGTCCCATTGCACCTCCTTTTGAGGAAGCTAGTAGCAGTGCGGGCCTGGCCAAGATACCCCTCTTACAGATTCAGCATCAGTATCAACAGAGGCCTGTTCAGCAGCAGTTCCAGGGTCAGGGCCATCAGCAGGGACATCAGCAACACAGACAGTATCAGGCACCCAGGCAGCAGACAATCAGTTATCCCTACTGCAAGAAGCCGGAGCATAGATGGGGTGAGTGCAGAAAGAGACTGGGCATGTGCCTAGTATGTGGTTCAGCAGACCATCAGATAAGGGAGTGTACCTTGACCACGGGACAAGTAGTTCAGGGAGCAGCACCAGGAGCAAGAGCTAGGGCTCCGACAGAGCAGCCGAGGGGACCACCGTTACAGACGCAGTAGATTACCAGTTGCCCTTCCTGTAGGAAACCAGGACACGATTTGGGCGAATGCCGAATGAGGATAGGTAAGTGCCTACTTTGCAGAGCATCATATCACCCGTTAAGAGAGTGTCCCAAGTTTCCTAAACGGACAGCTCAGAGAGCAGGAGCGAGGACTCCGGTAGGCTAGCAGGAGAGACTACCCTTACCGACTCAGCAGCAGAGGTACATGCAGCATCAGCAGCAGGCCAGAGGAGGCCAGCAGGAGCGAGCTTTCGCCAGGACAGTCGAGGATGCTCATGCCGTTGGAGATCTAGTTGCAGGTTCCATTCTTTTGATTTTATTTTCGTAATAGCCTCTTATAACTGCCTTGAAAATTTTGATTCCCTCTGTTTCTTGTTTATTTATCAATTCTTTCCTGTTGTTCTTATGTTATGTTTAATTTTTCTGAGATGAATCATATGGGCTAGGTCACCCAGTTATGGAATCTAGAATCTTTGATGGTCGTATTTAGCTGACATAGTGAGGACATATAGTCAGATTTAAGACATATTTCTCGGGTGTAGGAATTTAAGGTTTTCGCTGCCAAGCATGCGGCAATACGAAAATTTTAAATAATATGATTCTAGAGGTATGTTCCTTAGTCGAGGACTCTGTGATTATCGTAGCCTTGCTTACTAGCACGACAAAGATTCTGAGTATCATAATTTTGGACAGACGTATATGATTATCTGACGGTATGTTTGAGACTTTGATTGTAGGGTGTTTGACCTAGAAGGACTACTACCATTTTAATTTCGAAGACGAAATTTTTCTAAGGTGGGTAGACTTGTAACACCCAGTTTCTTAAATGAGCGTAATTTTGAAATTTTGTATTTTAATTTATTTAATTATGATATTTAAATAATAATATAATTTTTGGTGATTTTTAATCATTCAAAACTATTTTAAATCATGACTTATGATTTTGGTGTTTTGATAGTGTAACCTTGGAGACTGGTTGACCTAGAGCCTAACCATGTTATTGGGATACTTATTTTTCATTTTAGCCCCGAGGGTATTTTTGTCATTTTTTTGAATTATTTGAATTTAATATATATTATTAGGAATTTTAAAATAATTTAATTGAATGGTGTGATTTAAATACTAGTTTAATTATTGTCATGTGATTTTGGTTAGCCTAACCTAGATTGGACCTAACCTAGATGGGTCATAACTAATTTAGTAAACCACTTTGAGAATTAGATGGTTTTGGTTAATGGGTTAAGTCAAGTCTAGTTTAGTTAAGTGATTTGCAAAAGACTATGAAAGAACCCTTTGTTCTAGGCCACCCATTAGCCTTGATTCATTCCTAGCCATAGGATGAAACCTAAAACCCTAACCCTAACAAAAATGACCAGCCAAGACCCCCCTTGCCTATATAATGCCTCCATAGGATTTTGTGTCTCTTTTTAATTAGCTCTTCATTTTCCTAAAGGATAGGTAAGCCTTTATTATTTTCTTCATAGTTTAATGGATAGGACTCCATTTTAGTTGGGATTTCTTCCATTGTGATCTAATCCTTGTCCTCTTGCTGATTGTGGAGTAAAATCGTAGATTTGAATCAATTTGAGAGATTGGGTGGCTTGTGGAGATTCCCTCATTGAAGGAGTTTTGTGTTGAAGAACAACCCTAGGTAAATTTCTAACCAACCATTAAAATTAGGTTTTAATTGCATGAACATCTAGCCCTAGATGTCCTGGTTCTGTAGGTATATGGTTTTCCAATTTTCGTATACTGTACGTGTCCGTATCGGACACGTATCAGTGACATGCGCACGTGTTCGACGAAATACCACAAAGGGCATTTCGTTCGAGATTTCAAATTGTGTTTGAATAAGAATTCGTATTTTTGGGTCGCTTATGGGTTTCTATTGGTCTGGGGTGATTTCGAGTCGTGTTCGAGTCATACAGGACTCGTGGACATGCCTGCGCGCGCGCGGACAGCAGTGTCCTGCTGCTCGCGGGTTCGTGTGGGCTATTTAGGACACGTGGGCACGTGTCATTTGACGTGAAGCTCGGGGCAGTGTCTGACATGACACTCCCCAAGTCTCGTGTCACCTTATTGCGTGTCGGGTGCGTACGGACACGTGCACAGGTCACTCGAGCTCGTGCAGCCTCGTACGTGTATGTGCATTGGTCTGGACACTTGTGTCTAGTGTTTGTGGACACGATACTAGGTGTATGACACGTGCACACATTGAATGTTAATTACCAACTATATGTTCTTCACGAATTACTAAATTGCAGTATAAAATTGAAAATGGGTTGGTTAACCATTCGACTGATAGATTGGTGTAACAGTGTATGCACTGCTCTCTTTTCCTATTTTAAATTCCTGTTATTAGTAATTAATTGATTCCTAAATTAAGTCCTAATCATCCCCAAATCTCTGTTAATATAAATTATTTATTATGATAGGATAATCGAGTGGGATTTGGGAAATGCTAGGTTGACTGATACTTAGTATCAGTGAGGGTATCACTGATTCTTATTTTCGAATTTCATTCAATGTTTAATATCATATATTATGTTATGATTTGATTTTTACTATACATTAAATATCATGTTAGGATATAGGAGATTCATGTTTTGTGTAGAATTGATTGTAAGGGAATTCGAGTTTGGAATTAGTGGTAGCTGTCGAATTTCTGATACATGGGTGAATGAATGGTTCATGTTTCAGTTTCAATTGTGTAAGAGTTTCTAATTGAATGTTACACACTGATTACATGTCTATTTCTCCACTGTTTGATTTATGAGAACCTTCCCTGTTGGCATTGCTGAGAATTGGAATTGGGTGTCAATTAATGGATGTGATCCATGAATGGTTACATGAATTGATTTTCTATTCCTTTGCCTAACTGTCAATAGGTAAGTAAAATCTGAGACTATATTTCATTCCTGTAATGCCAAGATATGCCCTGTACATTCCTGTCGATGTTCAGATTCATGAGAACACTTGTTCAGTTCTTTTGATTAGTTCCTACACACAATTCATCATATCATACCCATTTTCCCTCACTGAAAATTCTGGGCTACACTGTTTGCATTACTGTCGCATGTTTCAGCCCTTCATGAGATTCCTGTACAAAGAACACTAATGACACACACAGGGTTTCCTGGAACATACACACACTGTTGTAGAACTGAATTGGGTTTCTGTCATATAGTTTTATTTTCATAACCTGAGATGGGATTGGGATGTACTGTTTTTACATGAAAAATATGAGAACTGCATTTGTATTTTTACTGATTTGGATGTTTTAATCCTGAGTTTGTTTCACTGTTAAATCCTGAGATTCAAATCTGAGAACCATGAAGTCACACTATCACCAGCTTATATATTTTTGTTCCACCCACCTATACTTCCTGTACACAGTTCACTGTTGTGATTTCTGAGGCATAAGTAACCTGAGAAATATGGAATCCTGAACCTTGACTGTTTACACAATGGCCCAACCACACAGGCTTTTCCCTTCCTGACAAAGCTCAATCCATGAATTGGTTTTGTGTTGATTTCTGAGATTCAATCTATGAATCTGAAATCATGCACACTGTTGGCATGGAGGGAGACCTTGGCATGAGGTAGGCTTCAATGCCAGGACTAAAGTGTGTTAGGTATATGAAAAATCTGAAAACTCAATTAATGTGAAATGTTGATTAATTGGGTTCCTGCCTATTTTGCATTTACCTGTCACATGTTGCTAAACCCCATTGAATGTTTACACAAAACCTGAGATTCATTACCCCTTAATATGTTAACCTGTGAACTATTTCTAAAACTGAATTGGTTTTGTGTTGAAATTCTGAGATTCAAACCTAAGAACTTATTTGCCTACACTATACACACATATGCCCACATGCATGTTTCAGCCCCTTCTTGAGTTCCTGCACACTGTTTCCTATGCACTATACACACACGTCTTTCCCTCTTCACACACATTCATAACTTATATATACACACATGGTATCTAGACATGGACACACAAATTGGCACTGTCACACTATCACATGATCACATATATTCCTACACACACAGTCACATTCCTCCTATCACACACACATGTTTTCTCTCTAACAACACACACATTTCATAAGTATACACACACACCCTCAAACCCTTGACACACACACACAGGTACATATCTCTCATATGCACACACACATTGCTCCTATAAATCCACACACACATAGATGCACCCTATATATATATATATATATATATATATATATATATATATATATATATATATATATATATATATATATATATATATAAATAATAAAAAAAAATAAATATATATATATATATATATATATATATATCCTAATATATGTATGTGTGTGATTATATATATATCAATATATGTGGGTAAATAGATAAACTGGCCTATGTGTTGTGTGATAGCTCATGTGCTAGGCACTTGTCTATATGTATATGAGGATATACATGTAGTGCCCCGTCCCGCTCAGTCAATCGGAGGAATCGAAACGCCGACGGCATTCGGACTTCGCCATGCAACGGCGACTCGAAGACAGCGCTCAGGTGGGGTAGTTTCGGTGAACTTGCCTCATCTTTGCCTTCACATAATAAATCGCGTGTTTTCAACTTGCACAAGTAGGCTTAATAATAAAAGCTACGAATCCACATAGCTAAGGGAATAATCCCGATGGACCGAATCGAGTTAGAACATGGAAAAACGTCCCATGGTCGGCTTAGAGCTGGTGCACGACGTGCTTTGAAAATGACACTCGGTCCTTCGTCCCGTGGCTTGGGAGAAGGAAAGTTGGTCTTCGACACAAAGTTATGAAACAGCCTAAATCATGGGCGTCGCCTGCGTGAATGCTTGTTAAAGCATGCACGGTCCCGTCGAATTGTCCCGACACTTGAGTTGGCCTAAGTCATAGGCGTTGCCCGCGTAAATGCTCGACAAAGCATGCATGTTTCTATAATACAAGGCTTGGAATAGCCTTTGCTCGTCCCTTGAGTCAAGTTATAGGCTCGATTAAGTTAGGCAAAGTTACGCCGATCGACCTAAGTCATTTCTAGTGTTGTCCCGCTCTTTCTGCGGTTGTCAAGTTAAATAGTCCCACGATCCCAAGGCCCGTCATATGAAGTATGACTTGGGCGATAGCGTCGCGTAGATCGGAAGTCGGTTTGAGACACGATGGCACGGTCCTAGAGTTTTAAGGCACGGGCCACGGTTGATTCATTGAGTTTCGAAAGTGTTGTGAATAGTTGTTCTTGAGTTGAGTAAAAATGATAGGGCAAAAAAGAAAAATGCTCACGACTATGGGTCATCGAGGCAAGATCTCAGACGTGAGACGTATTGAACTAGGCCCTGAAAGAGATAATAACACAAGAGATGGAATGACTGTGTGAGACGTCAGTTGAGTCGAGTCTTGCATGGTCATGGACAACTTGTCGACAAGAAAGAGTTTCCTCGAATGGTAGCCCGACAAAAGGGGACCGGTTCTTGAGAAGAAGTATTAGCACGTGATGGATGACCGCACAAGTTAGCGCAAAGGCTTGCCAGCGGGGCTAGCTACCCACCTGGCAAGGGCGGCCGCCTAACAAACTAAAGGAGTCCAGGATGGCTCTGGGAGTCAGTGACCAAGTTTATATAGATGTCGGCAAATAGCGGCTAACCGCATGTATGCCTTTGGATTGAGTTGAGTTGAAGGTGTGTACAGTTAGAACATAAAGCTTGGGCCTAAGACTGGGTTTCAACATAGGCGTCGTGCTTCGGCACGAGATGTGGCGTCAAGTCTTGAGTTGTCGACATATAAGTTGTTTAAGTTGTTTGAGTTTATGTCGGGAAACCGTCGTAAGGCAAAGTTGGTTGAGTGACACTAAGATTCACGAGTCTTGATTGGGTCGGTTGGTGATCAAAGTAGCACGGGCTGCGAAGCGGCAATATGGTTAAGTCTTAGTGAGTTGCGAGGCATGGTCTCAATATGGATTTCGTAGCACGGTCGCATGGAAAAGGAGTCTATCGTGTAGCTGCGTCTCTGATTTTGGCCGTAAGGCAAACACGACTTGATAGGTTAACGTTGTTGGCACGAGAAGTGGTCTAGGGATAAAGTATGAGTTAACGTTGACATTGCAAGCACGGGATGGTTCTGATACACAAGTTGCGCTAAGGCGCCAGTCCTAAAACTGATCCTAAGGCAAGAGTAGAAAGACAATACAAAAGGGGGCAATGTTGCACAAAGTAAAGTAAACGTGTTGGTTTTGTATGGGTAGACGAGGAGCTCATTCCACCAGTACCGTTGAGTACTGACACCCACATAGTTTACATGTGCAGGCACAGGTAGAAGCTCGTGGCACGGAGCTCGCTTGGATGCGTCGAGGCACGGAGTTCCTTGGTGATTCGAAGTGTACGGTCGTGCGGATTGAAGACTTATACAGGACATAATGTATGGACATCGCCTTCCGAAGCTTCCGCTGGATCGACAAATGCATTGAGAGATGAGAGAGAGAGAGCTGAGTGACATTGTAATGTGGGCTTGAGTGAGCATGAGAGACTTATAATCTTGGCCTTGCGCCTCCAATGTAACCTTTGTTCAATATCAATAAAAGAGTGTTTTGAAATGACTCGTGTTTTCTTTCTAAATTCCGCTGCTATTATTCATGTTTTCTTTCTAAATTCTGCTGCTATTATTCAATGTCTCTGCTCGGGACTTCTGTGCGACGACCCCGTCGCAGCCGCTGAAATCGGCCGTTATAGAACCCGCCTTGCACGAGCGCAATCTAGGCTCGTGCGGCATCACACCTTAGCGAGGACGATCGCTCCTACGGGAGCGGGGCGTGACATAATGGTATCAGAGCACGGCTTTACGTCCTTGGACTACCGATTGAATTCTTTAACTCGTTGTTTTTGCGAACTCTGTTGCTTCCACAAGTTGATATCGTTGGTGCGCTCTCTCTCAATTGTCCCACGGGATGTTCATACAATAAGTCTAACTATTTTGCAAAACATAAGAGAACAGTTTTTGATAAAAAACAAAAGATGGTTTGCGTAAGCACGGTTGGCTAAGTCGGGCTGGGCATATACACCAAAGTTGCGTCGACCTTGGAAAAGTCGAGTATGGGAATTGAATTGTGTCGGACGAGAATGAGTTGAACTCGATTGAGTAAAAGTGAGATGGCTATCGATAGGGGTGCTATCGAACGGCGATATCGTCAGTACGATATAAATGAGCGTGCTTGGAATTTGAGGAATGGTTCGAACGGGATTTGAAGAAGTAGATTTTGATTCGAATGATAAGTTGAGGATTTGTGAATGACTTCATCCTTGAGTGGTGTATGCGATAGCCTCAGGGATGTTGATCGATTGATTGAGGAAATTGATGTTGTGAAGGATTCGAGGGATAATGATTGAACTTGAACTTGAATGTCGAGAAGATTATCCAGTCGGACGATAGCATCATTCCCACGACTCAGAATTCGTTACAAACAAAGATCGTCAAGTTACGTATATCGTCGATGGTATTGAGGCGTATCAAAGATGATATGCGATAACTCGGGGGTACTCTGACTCGGCGAATGACGATCGTACAAGTGTTATTGTTCGATTGGGTGTTATACTTAGGATTTGGATTGAAATGAATGTTGGATGAAAATGATCGTGTCTTGAGGGTTACGTTGATAGCCACAACGTCGACGATCTTGTCTTATGCGAGCGCAACTCTAAGCTCGCACATGCGTTGCGTCGGATTTGGGACGATTGTTCCGCGTGAGCGTTGACATGGTGATTCATGTCGCAGGAATGATCGAACTCGGAGAATCAGGACGCGGCAACTTTGATTGTCTTGACTTGTTGGCTTGACGCGAAGGTAAATTCGAGGATTCGTAGGGCTTGCGATTGATGATTGAATAAACTTGAGGATGGAGTAAGTCTAATCTGCGCATCAAGAACGAATTAGTCTAGACACAAAACAAGAGTTACGTCCCGATGAGAATGATTATCTCGCGGGAGCGTGCATGGTGATTCGTACCCACCGTGGATAATCTGACTCGCATGAGATTGGGGCACAACGTATTGTTAAGTCAGATGACCTCCTGATCGAATATGTGAATTGGGATGAATGACTTAGAAAATATGAAATGTGAATTATAGTTTAGCGATGGATTGTGTCGTAGCGTGCTTAACTTGGAAGGATTGATAGGCAGATTATGTCAAACGTGTTCGAAGAGATAGTCTATGCAAGATGGTTTATTGAACGAGTGATATTGATACGTCGTGAAATTTGGTTGAACGTAAGTTGAAGTAGGATGGCTTTGCTGAATGACTCAGACCCCATGCGACGAATGTTGGGATGTACGTAGGGAATCGATGCTCAATGTTTAGAAATCGGAGTGATGCGAGCTTGGGTAGAAAACCCGTACTATCAACTTGGTTTGACCTTAGGATAGGGTCAGTGTTGATATTGTTGTTTGGGAACTATGATTCCAATGCTGACGAATAACCTTAGCCAAAAGACATAGCCTAGCGGTTAGGCAGACGTCCGAGCACGAAGCAATAGGAGTTATGGAGGCACCACTCACGAGTCTCGGTTGACATGTACGTATATCATGGACGCCCGAATATATGCACGATCCGACTCGAATGGTGATGGTGGATTCTCTATCACGAGACTTGGTTAAAATGCATGTATTTTGGGGATGCCTAAGATATGTGCACGATCCATACTAAGTGATACATTGAATCAAGTGAGACTTGAGGAACAGAAAAGTGTCGAAGATTTTGAGATCGTGAGTTTTGAAGAAAGGATTGAGGATAGTGCGAGCGTGGCTCGGATTGAGGAAACGAATAGGCGTAGTGTGTGCGAGAGTTCTTGAATGTCGAGTAAAGTGAAAAGTAAATAAGTAAGTACTCAGTTAGTTTCGAGGACGAAACTTTTTCTGAGTGGTGTATGATGTAGTTCCCCGTCCCGCTCAGTCAATCGGAGGAATCGAAACGCCGACGGCGTTCGGACTTCGCCATGCAACGGCGACTCGAAGACAGCGCTCAGGTGGGGTAGTTTCGGTAAACTTGCCTCATCTTTGCCTTCACATAATAAATCACGTGTTTTCAACTTGCACAAGTAGGCTTAATAATAAAATCTACGAATCCACATAGCTAAGGGAATAATCCCGATGGACCGAATCGAGTTAGAACATGGAAAAACGTCCCATGGTCGGCTTAGAGCTGGTGCACGGCGTGCTTTGAAAATGACACTCGGTCCTTCGTCTCGTGGCTTGGAAGAAAAAAAGTTGGTCTTCGACACAAAGTTATGAAATAGCCTAAGTCATAGGCGTCGCCTGCGTGAATGCTTGTTAAAGCATGCACGGTCCCGTCGAATTGTTTCGACACTTGAGTTGGCCTAAGTCATAGGCGTTGCCCGCGTAAATGCTCAACAAAGCATACACGTTTCTATAATGCAAGGCTTGGCATAGCCTTTGCTCGTCCCTTGAGTCAAGTTATAGGCTCGATTAAGTTAGGCAAAGTTACGCCGATCGACCTAAGTCATTTCTAGTGCTGTCCCGCTCTTTCTGCGGTTGTCAAGTTAAATAGTCCCACGATCCCAAGGCCCGTCATATGAAGTATGACTTGGGCGATAGCGTTGCGTAGATCGGAAGTCGGTTTGAGACACGATGGCACGGTCCTAGAGTTTTAAGGCACGGGCCACGGTTGATTCATTGAGTTTCGAAAGTGTTGTGAATAGTTGTTCTTGAGTTGAGTAAAAATGATAGGGCAAAAAAGAAAAATGCTCACGACTATGGGTCGTCGAGGCAAGATCTCAGAGGTGAGACGTATTGAACTAGGCCCTGAAAGAGATGATAACACAAGAGATGGAATGACTGTGTGAGACGTCAGTTGAGTCGAGTCTTGCATGGTCATGGACAACTTGTCGACAAGGAAGAGTTTCCTCGAATGGTAGCCCGACAAAAGGGGACCAGTTCTTGAGAAGAAGCATTAGCACGTGATGGATGACCGCACAAGTTAGCGCAAAGGCTTGCCAGCGGGGCTAGCTACCCACCTGGCAAGGGCGGCCGCCTAACAAGCTAAAGGAGTCCAGGATGGCTCTGGGAGTCAGTGACCAAGTTCATATAGATGTCGGCAAATAGCGACTAACCACGTGTATGCCTTTGGATTGAGTTGAGTTGAAGGTGTGTACAGTTAGAACACAAAGCTTGGGCCTAAGATTGGGTTTCAACATAGGCGTCGTGCTTCGGCACGAGATGTGGCGTCAAGTCTTGAGTTGTCGACATATAAGTTGTTTAAGTTGGTTGAGCTGTTTGAGTTTAAGTCGAGAAACCGCCGTAAGGCAAAGTTGGTTGAGTGACACTAAGATTCACGAGTTTTGATTGGGTCGGTTGGTGATCAAAGTAGCACGGGCCGCGAAGCGGCAATATGGTTAAGTCTTAGTGAGTTACGAGGCATGGTCTCAATATGGATTTCGTAGCACGATCACATGGAAAAGGAGTCTATCGTGTAGCTGCGTCTCTGATTTTGGCCGTAAGGCAAACACGACTTAATAGGTTAACGTTGTTGGCACGAGAAGTGGTCTAGGGATAAAGTATGAGTTAACGTTGACATTGCAAGCACGGGATGGTTCTGATACATAAGTTGTGCTAAGGCGCCGGTCATAAAACTGATCCTAAGGCAAGAGTAGAAAGACAATACAAAAGGGGACAATGTTGCACAAAGTAAAGTAAACGTGTTGGTTTTGTATGGGTGGGCGAGGAGCTCATTCCACCAGTACCGTTGAGTACTGACACCAACATAGTTTACATGTGCAGGCACAGGTAGAAGCTCGTGGCGCAGAGCTCGCTTGGATGCGTCGAGGCACGGAGTTCCTTGGCAATTCGAAGTGTGCGGCCGTGCGGATTGAAGACTTATACAGGACATAATGTATGGACATCGCCTTCCGAAGCTTTCGCTGGATCGACAAATGCATTGAGAGATGGGAGAGAGAGCTGAGTGACATTGTAATATGAGCTTGAGTGAGCATGAGAGACTTATAATCTTGGCCTTGCGCCCCCAATGTAACCTTTGTTCAATATCAATAAAAGAGTGTTTTGAAATGACTCGTATTTTCTTTCTAAATTCCGCTGCTATTATTCAATGTCTCTGCTCGGGACTTCTGTGCGACGACCCCGTCGCAGCGGCTGAAATCGGCCGTTATGGAACCCGCCTTGCACGAGCGCAATCTAGGATCGTGCGGCATCACGTCTTAGCGAGGACGATCGCTCCTACGGGAGCGGGGCGTGACAATACATATACATTCATATGTGATAGTGGTATATGTATATATGTGGTATTGGCCTATGGTGTGTCTATTAGACTAGTGAGGCCTTAGTTAGGTTGTTTAGTCTTGGTTAAGCCTAGAATAGACTAGTTAAGCCTAGTTAGACTTGTTAGACCTAGTTTGACCATAGTTGACCTAGGTTTGACTTCTAGGGTTGACCAGAGTTGACCAAGAGTTGATTTTGGCCTAGAATGACCTAGATTCATGTAGAATGCATAGTAGAGCTTCATTTTATTATTTTAGACTTGTTGTGACTTGTGCTGTTCTGATTAGGAGCCAGACACCACTCCTCGGATAGTATATTCACCTTGGACATTCAGATAGCAGGCGAGTACATTCTCTGATCATTTTATATCATGTTTAGGATTATATTTCCTGCTTTAGATTATCTTACTTAATGCTGACACGTTGGTAACACGGATTAGTACTATATGGATCCCTTCATGAGATGTTATCCTTCTCAGGAGCATCAGATACTTTTGTCCAGTGTGTTTCACTTACATCACGTATCTTATGCTTCTATTAGCATGAATCTTCGGGAATCAGCTAGTGACTCATGTACTCTCATGATCACAGAGCCTTCACGAATCAATTCATGAATCACCCTATACGGGTTAGTAGTTTAGTCACGAATCTTAATGTAACTTGACTGGATCCTTGTGTATTGATTGGGGTACGGGGGAGTATGAATGGTCATGTGAATAAATATCCAAAGTAGTGTAGTCATGAATCATTCTTAGTGTAGTCATGAATCAGTCCTAAGCCATTCACATGTTCATCTTTACTCTAAATCACTAGCACTGTCTCTCTTTTATATATCATAGATATTTACATACTGTCTCTCTCTTACATTATGCTATTCTTCAGTTTCATGTACTTTATTCTCTAGCATGATTATATTTCCTTTCCTGTTATGACTTGTTGAGATGTATTGTGCTCGTTCCTGTCCTGACTGGACCTGTTGAAATATTACAGAGGTTGAGGACGAGGCTGGCTGTCCCACTTATTATGGGGCTACTCTAGATGATAGTACAGACTTGGACCAGCAGCATGAGCCCTTAGCTGTGGACGACACTCCTCTAAACTAGGATGTCTTCTTTTATTTTCATTCTGGATGATTGTATTTATTGATACTTGGGATTTGGGATATGTTTTATCTTAGACACTTAGACTCTCAGTTTGTACTTGGGATTTCCTTTCATTTCAGCAGTATTTATCTATCTTTCATTCCATCTTATCTTCTGTCTTAGTTTGTGATTGAGTTTACTTCTGCCATGTCACCTCCATTCGGGGAGTATAAACTGTTTAGAATTTATATTGTTAGATGTTGTGACCTAGGACAGCGTTCTACCGCCTACACTGTGGCGTAGGCTGGACGTACCTACTTCTCGTGCCCTTACTCTAGGGTGCGGGTCGTGACAGCATTGGTCAAACCGAAGGACATGACCAAGAACTCGTAGTATCTATACTTTGATCTAAAAGCCGTCTTTGCAATGTCTTCCTTCTGAACCTTCAATTGGTGATAGCCTGATCGTAAGTCAATCTTGGAGAATACTTTTGCTTCACTCAATTGATCAAACAGATCGTCTATACGCGGTAAGGGATACTTGTTCTTCACCGTCACTGCATTCAATGCTCTGTAGTCGATGCACATGCGCACTGTCCCGTCTTTCTTGGGCACAAAAAGAACGGATGCTCCCTACGGTGACGCACTGGCACGAATAAATCCCTTTTCTAATAAGTCATCAATCTGAGTCTTCATCTCTACCAACTCCTTGGGTGCCAGACGATATACTCGAGATGAAATAGGCTCGGCTCTGGGAATAAGCTCAATGGAAAACTCAATATCTAGGTCAGGTGGCAGTCCTGACAATTCCTCAGGGAATACGTCCTCGACCTCGGTGATGATAGGGTGCTGAGGGGTGTCATGCGTCATCATATGAGTCCCCGATGCGGGTGCATCACAACTCTCTCCGTCTTCTTTGGTGAACTCAAACGCTACTGCATTCGGTTGTCTAAAGATAATACTGCTCCTATAGCAGTCTATGAGAGCGAAATGCTGGCTCAACCAGTCCATTCCAAGTACCACATCAAATATCGGCATAGGGAATACAAGAAGTCGTGCCGTCATCTCTCTGCCACTAATCACTACAGGACAAAGTCTACAAACGCCACTAACAGGTACAACTCCTCCTCCAATGAGGATTCTAACATGCTTAGCTAAGGGTGTAATGGGAATGCTGTGTCTCGTGGCAAAACTAGTGGCTATAAATGAATGTGTGGCTCCAGTATCAAATAATATAATAGCAGAAAAAGATGCAACTAAAACCATACCTGCTATGACCTCTGCCGCTGTCTCTACATTCTTAACATCTAGAGAGAATGCCTTTCCATGGTTCTGTCCTGGGCCTTGAGCTCTGGCCTTGTGGTATTGTGCTGTTTGTGGAGGTAATGGTGGACGAGGTGCTGGTGCTGTGGGCCTCTGGGCCTGATGTGCCTGAACTAGAGCCTGCTGCTCAGGACAATCTCTGGCCAAGTGCTGTCCTGATCCACATCTCATACATAAGCCCAAACGAAGTCGACAGTCATCTCTGATATGTCCCTGCTTCCCGTAAAAGTTGCATGTGGGCTTCTGATAAGGTGTGGTCCTCTACTGGTACTGTCCTGTGGTCCTCCTGATAGGTCCTCCCTACGTAGCTCGGGCTGGTGTAGCTGCTGAGGTGTGGCGTCTCAACGTCTGCTGCTGCTCCTTGCGAAGAATCTCCTGAGCACGAGCTTCTTCCAAGACAGCTGAATGGGAGACTCGAGACTGGGTAGTCGTATAAGACTTGAGCTCTGGTGCCAGCCCCTGGTGAAATCTCCTCGCCTTCTCTAACTCCGTCGGAATCAATCCCGCACCAAATCGACTCAGGCGATTAAACTCTGAGTCATACTCATCAACTGTCATATTCCCTTGCTTCAGATGAAGGAACTGGTCATAGAGACCATCTCGAACATGTATAGAGAAGAATCTCTCATAAAATGCATCATAGAACTGCTTCCAGGTGATCCCAGTGCCTAGTCGTCTCTCTTCCGCCTTCTACCAGTGGTGAGCATTATCTTCTAACAGTAGGTCCATTGCTGTCATCCAATCTCGAGCTGGCAACTAGGATGCCTTCAGTAGCTTCTCTGTACTAATAAGCCACTATGACACCTTTAATGGCTTCTCTGTTCCTCTAAAGGCCTTGGGGTTCATATCTGTGAAATTCTTGATAGAGCCTTCATAAGGATGCAGAGCCGGTGCTGGTGCTGGTGCTGGAGGTGGTGGTGGAGGTCTAGCCAATACTGCCATCATCGTCTGTCTCATCAGCTCAGTCTGCTGCCACTAAGCCTGCATCATGGCGTACATAAACTGAGTAGTGGAGCTCCCATCAGTCGGTGGTAGAGGCATCTGAGGTCCCGACTGTAGGAGAAAGTGCTGAGGGAATGGTGGTGGTGGAGGCAGTGGTACATTCCCTTCTGGTGGCATGGTAGTGGTCTGTCCAGCCTGGCTGCCTGGGGTGCTGCGATCTCCGGGTACTCCGTCGTCGGTGTTGTAGTAGGCTGTGACTGTCCTGGCTGGTATGGTGTCACTGGAGTCATGGAAGGATTCTGTCCTTCCGGAGTAGCCTTCTCACCAGATGTAAGGGCCAAGGCAGAAGTGCGTCCGCTTCTTAAATGCATATTATTGGCACGAGAAAGATAAGTTGATATTAGGAAAGATTAGATATGAGATAAATCAAATAATCAAGGAAGTTTCAAAAAGATCGGAAGTCAAGAGGTAGTAGTAGTTCTGGATGAGATATTTCTATTCCTATATGCAGGCTTGTTAGGCACAGTCATGTAACCCAACAATATTAACGTAGACCTGCATGGGCTACCACAAAAACATGTAACGCCCTAGTCCCACAATACGTAGAACCAAGCACGTGAACATGCCAGCTGAACATATACGAAGAATACTCCAATATATGGAATCCTCAAATATGCACATAAGCTGTAAATAAAATAATCACAGGCCAGAATAACATAATCTAATCTCATCACAGCTCAACACAGAAGATAATAGAGTCCAAATAAATAAATAAAAGTATCAAAAGATAGCCGGGTGAACATACTCACTCCAAACAGCTATGAAAAATAGTCTCACAAGATCGAAGTCCAACCTCCGCAAATAGAAAGAAATGAAATGTAAAATAATGTCTACAACTGTCCCAGATAAGGAATAGACTAGAAGTCAAAAGGTACTGCCTCGTCATCAATGTAGGATAGCTCCAACGTCGCTCCGTACTCCTGTGAAAAATCGTCTAAACCTGGAGAGATAACCAGGTCCTTAGGGGATATAGCAAGATACAAGAAAACACCATGCCATATAAACTGTGATAATATAATAAGAGAAAAGGTATGCATGCAATCGGGTTCCTGACTATTCTACTGTGAATATGTAGTTGAGATACAATCCTTCGACGTATGTGTTTTTCATAAATAAATTGGCGACTCTGCTGGGGAAAGTTGTCTCCTCCAACGAGATAGCAACAACTCAATGCGATACTTCGTCGATCGGCTTGACGAAGAAGACGATGGTTGTACAATTCGACCAATCGGCTTATAAAGAAATGCTCAAGGCGAAGGAAGGCCGCACTACTTCCTCCGCTCTTCCTGCTGCTAAGAAGAAGGGACGCTCTGTCTATGTCCCTAAGTCTTCTTCAACAGCCCGAGACGTTTCTGTCACTTCTCATGTTGACAAGAACACGTCTTCAACTTCAACTAAGTACACTTCGGCTTCTCTCAACACGGCAACAGTGGCTTCTCCTAATCACGCTGACAAAGTTGGTTCTTTAACCAAGTCAGCGTGTACAAGGAAAACCATCTCTGGACATGTCAAAGTCCCTTCTCCCTCTACTCTTACGATAGCAGTCGGCTCTTTAGCCATTGATGACTCTGAGCGTATGGCATTTCAAGGGCAGCGTACGGCAAAGGCAGCGTACAAAAGCCAACATCAGGCAGCGTACGCTAAGCCAAAGCCAACGTATGCTTATTCCGAATGGGAGTCGGTAATAATCTATCTTTGGAGGAATTAGCCAAAAGGCATTTTTTTTTGTTTGATCTAGTAAAAGTACTAGTCAAATTAACTCCAGAGGTAAAGACCTTAGGAGTAGAGGAGTTGACTAAAGAGTCTTTCTCCTTGGTTGGCACAAGATGTGCAAGTTGAGGGGGAATCATTTGTATGTTCTGTGGAAGAGAACCCCCAATTTGTTTTCCATAAATAAATTCACTTTATTTATTGTGTATCTGAGAAAATTACAACTGTAGGAATCTAATCTAGAAGACGATTACTTTATCCCTTGGACGATGCGATGAAGAAAACTCGAACTTCGAAGAACTTGGACAGCAACTGGGCAATCTCTCTGTTCTCTCTGAAATTGACTATCGTGTCTGATGAAGATGAAGAAACTCTCTTTTATAGAGTTCAGGATAACTGTCCTTAAGCATACGCTCAGGTAGTTACTTGACGTGTGCATAACTGCAGGGATGCGTGGCAAATTATGATGGAGACACATTAGCGTGCGGTTGAAAGTAGTGGAGCATATTCAGGAGAGATTGATGGCATGAATGCCAAGTTGCATAACTTCTGAAGAAGTTGATAACTGAGTGCAGGACACGTGAGAACGTGTGTTAACTGCACGTTGAAAATCATTCTGGACACAATTGCTGTAATACGCTGCCTTAGAAGAAGAGTCATACGCTAGATTTTGAAGGCACATGTCTTGCATACGCTTACTTGGACAACGTAGAACCATATAAAGCTGATACGCTCAGATTATTGACAGGGAGTCGTATGGAAACTATACGCTCACTTGACAAGGAGTTGTATGGAATCCATACGCTCACTTAATTGGGAAAGAGTCGTATGAGATCCATACGCTCACTTAGTTGGAAGAAGTCGTATGAGATCCATACGCTCACTTAGTTGGAAGGAGTCGTATGAGATCCATACGCTCACTTAGTTGGAAGGAGTCGTATGAGATCCATACGCTCACTTAATTGAAAGGAGTCGTATGAGATCCATACGCTCACTTAGTTGGCAGGAGTCGTATGAGATCCATACGCTTACTTAATTGAAAATGAGTCGTATGAGATCCATACGCTCACTTAGTTGGAAGGAGTCGTATGTTGAAATAAGTAGACACGTGGCATGTTTGAATAAGTAGACACGTGGCCATCATCAATCTTCTTTGATACGCCATATCCTTCAATAACTGACAAAATCTTCTCGAGCGTCGTGACTGCGGATATGATGGCTGATAGACTGTCAAAACTGACAGTAATGATGGCTTTTACATTTATGAGAGATGCTGAGCTGTCCTCGTAAAAGACAAAACCGACTCTTCGAAAACCTATACGACGGCCAGTCTTCATTGAACAGCTGTCTTTGCACGAAAGACGAAGTATCAGATTCATTCTTTATTAAATACATGCTGTGCTGTCATCTCAGAAAATAATAAAATATTCACTGTGCGTATGGCCTTTAGATGAGCGTATGGCCTTGACTGAGCGTATAGCCTTGAGCGTATGGCTTGGACTGAGTCTCATGACAGCGTGTCATAATTTTCACACCCTACAATATGAGCTCTGGCTGAAAATAGGATCCGGTATAGTCCCCTCTTGGGCACCAGTGACCAAGCGCATGACGTTCCAAGAACGACAGTGGCCAACCTGAGAGGCTAAACATACCCGTATCTCCAGCGGAGCTTCCAGGTTACAAGGGAAGTGCAATCGAAGCCCATACGTCAGGTATTGTTCTTCCCACCCAATGTCTAGTATCATCATCTCCATGACTGACATGTACCTCTAATAACTGCCAAGTCCTCTAGCATGCAATTCTATTGGCAGTTACTCCTATCCGTCGTACGCTCCATACGTATCGGTGGCCAGCCGACTACGCAGATACGTGTCCTACATGTGACTCACATCACATGATACAACAAGTGTCAAGGCCGTATGAGATATATCAATACCTCAACATCAATGGGTGGTCACTAGACTAAGTCAATGCAAGAGAAATAAATAAGACGAGATAAACGACCAATAGAGTCGCTTGCACCCAAGGGTGACTTGGACGCACAGTTTAAATATTAAGAAACAAAATGCTGAAAATAACAACTAAAAATAAGAAATATAATAATCACAGAGTAAGGTGGCAAGGTATCTTGCCTGATGGTACAAAGTGGCAAGCCCAAGAAATCACAATGTCAGCCAAGAAACGTCACAGTCTCCAAAAGAGATTGTATTTGAAGGAGATTGGAGGGGTTCATATAGGCTACACATAGGAGTTTACGTTTCGAGAATTCATCGAGTGAGCATAAAGAAAAGAGGATTGGAAGAAGGGTACCTCGCTGTTGACAAATCTGGAAACATTCCGAAGTATGGTCGGCCTGAGCTCTCCGACGGTGTTTGCGCGGTGGTGCGCCGCCGCCAACGGCCAGGTAGTTCGCCTGGGGTTCGAGATGGGGAGGAGATATGAAGGTGAATAATTTTGGTGGGTTAGGGTTTCAGTTTTGACGAGCAGCATACATATATACGACCGCCGCTACTCCTATTTGTATTAGGACTCAATATGGGGGCTCGGGTTGTATTGCAGCAGCTGCTGCTAACAATGCTTTAGGGGGTCGGGTGAGGTGGACCGGCCCCACGTGGGTTGGTCCCCTCCTCTCTTCACATATATTTTTTTTTTTACAAAAAGTCCCCCCCCCCCCCCCCCGAATCTTCATTTACTGTGGCTGGCCGGCCCTGCTGGGTGTGGCCGCCCACTAATACTTTTCTTCTTCTTTTTTATAATAACAATATATATATATATATATAATATATATATATATATATATATATATATATATATATATATATATATATATATATATATATATCAAACTATAAGTATATATACATTTTAGGCTAGTAAAAGTTCCTAAAAATATACAAATAATTTTCTAAAATCCTAGATTATATTATTCCTTATTTAATAGTAATACTAACATGCACATATATAATATATACACACATGCATTTATTTATACTAATAAGCTAGTAGCAATAAATTCATAATTAATAAAATGTATAACAACATTAATTAATTTATAAAAAATCAATTAAAAATTATGGGGGTTTACAGCTTAAATTTTTTGCTGCTATTATTCAATGTCTCTGCTTGGGACTACTGTACGACGACCCCGTCGCAGCCACTGAAATCGGCCGTTATGGAACCCGTCTTGCACGAGCGCAATCTAAACTCGTGCAGCATCACGCCTTAGGGAGGACGATCGGAGCGGGGCGTGACATCGGACACGGAGGAGAAAAACTGTAAGGGTATGCTTGGATTAAGGGAAAAAAATAAGCAAAGTTAAGTGCAGTTAAATGAGGGGGAGTTAAGTAGGGGGAGTAGAGTCAATACATAGAACCTTGTTTGGATTGGAAGGAGAGTTAAGTGGAGGGTATTTAATAACTCTTGCTTGGATTGGAGATAGGGGAGGATTAATAAAAATATAATAGTTACCAAAATAATTGTCACGTCCTAAAACCAGAATGCTGGAGAGCGGAGGACAGACACAGCCAGCTACATACATTGAAGTACAATCCACTCGTAATACGATCACGGCTGTCTAGATGCATGAGGGTTAAACTACAATCCATCAGTCTTTTATGGTCAAGAACAAGCCTAGTGTCTCAATCTCAAGCAAGCAAATAGTTGTTACAAGATGTTAGATCATCAAACATACAAGGCAAGGCGTCCCAAACATTACATATTCAGATGATCATGAAGCTAGTCATACAAAATACGAAGACTAGCAAGAGTTAAGTCATACATGATCAACCCTAGGATTTGTCAATCATGTTACAGCCCTTAGGCAAACAGAAATTAAGTTTCAACACGAGCTAACACTTGCTCGACGACTAAACGTCTCAAATGAATAATTTACAATTGAGTGGAAGAGAAAAATAAGAAACTCACTCGTTGCTAGGGTTACGCCTGGTGTTCACCATCTGGCTGGAAGGCGGGTAGATCCTCGGGTGCTACTCCAAAATCTGGCCATACAAAACCAGCTGGGTCAGACCCCAGAAGAGCAAGTGCCACAAGGGAGGCTCCACTTAGGAACTAAAACCAGCATATAATAAAAGAAAAACTGATAAAAGAGCATAGTTAAATAACATGAAAGACTGAGTTAACATAAAACATAAGCTTGCAGTAGGAGGAACAAGAGGTGGAATATAATTTCCATTTAATCATGAGATAATTCATTCAAGCACGGCCAATCAAGTCATACGGCTTGCTATTGTTAGCTAACTAGGATTATCACAAGCTTAGTTACTAACAAGATGCAATAAGATATTCCTGTAGTCACAAGTCCTGCAGACTATCCAGGTTATCCAGGCGAGGGTTACAAGTGTTACAAGAGTTATCAAGATTACTAGTGTACTTTAGTGCTTATGATTCAAGAAGTGTAACACATGACAGCGTGTTGGTAATGCGCCCTACTCTTCGGCAGGCTACAAGTCCACAGGTGTGGTCGGGATAACGGGATCGCTTGTAACTGGAAAATCTCTCTATATGAACTACTTGATCAATCTAGTTATTAACCTAGTCAGATTCGTTATGAATCCCTGACCGTGGTAACCAGAAATCCATGTCCTAGACATGATGCAAGACGAGACATGTAGCTTGTACATGCACAACCAACCACGAGATCAAGGCAAGATTACACTAGCAAGCCAGGAATAGCCGTCGCAACAACAATCAAGATTATACATGTCATGTCAAGTTTACTTGTCATGTCAAGAGTACTTGTCTAGAGTGCGCCTCGACGGGCCACTATCAAGAGTTATCAAGACGGGTTCATATTATCATGTTCAAGCAAGATCTGATTATAGTTAAGTCTATCGTACTCAAGTTCCAGTCAAGTACAATACTAGCAAGTCATATTCATGCTCAATAGTAACAAGTTATCATGTCGGGTCGTCACAAGTTAGGTCAAGTACAAGACACATGCAAGGATCAAACATACACAAGAAGGAGTGCGGGGAGTAAGCATGGAGACATGCGCAGCAAGGTGCACACACAAATTGGAGCTAGAAAAGACATGGTGTTGGTCAAATGGCGCATGGGCCAAAGCGTGCTAGGTGGCCCTGGGCCAAAGAGGACTAAGTGGTGCTGGGCCAAAGGGGCGCTGGGCCAGGTGCTGCCAGGCCAAGTGGCGCAGGGCCAGAAGGGCACTGGGCCAGGTGCTGCCAGGCCAGAGGGGCGCTAGGCCAAGTGGCACTGGGCCAGAGAGGCGTTGGACCATAGGGGAGCTGCGCTAAAGAGTGCGCCACCAGAATAGCACGACGTTAAGGAGCGTGCGCACAACGAGAATGACACAACGCTAAAGAGCGCGCGGACACTCCTCATCTCCTCCAACCAGCACAGAATGTTTAGTTGAACCCATAAACTTCAAAATGTCATAACTTTCTTAAAACAAGTCAGAATCGGGACTTCCAAGGGTCTAAACTGGGTAGAACGAGATTTTCTACAGCCTGGGACAACTGGTTTTAGAAAATACCAAGTTTTAATAGTTCAAAACCAAAAAAAAAGAAAAGATCAAAACTTAGATATACAAAAATGGATCCAACAAAACCAAAAATGCCAAGTTCTAAAGAGGCTTAGAATCAAGTAAAGAAGAGAATGGAACAAAGAAACTTGAGATCCATCATGAAGCAAGTTACACTTGCCTAGAGCTTGGTAGGTGGGAGGAGTAATGGAGAAGAAGAAGAAGAGTTAATGAGAAATAATGGAGGAGAGAGAGAGAGAGAGAGAGGAGTTTGATATAAATACCAAACCTCTCCATCTCAAACCAAACCAAGCCAAGTTGAACCAAACCAAAATAAACTAAGTCAAGATTAAACTAAGACTAGGCTAAGCAAGACAACTCAAAATATGGGTCACCTGACAAAAGTCAGAAATTCGTACACGTATACTGAAAATACGTATAACGAAAAACGGGAGTGACAACAACCTTATGACATATGTCATAAAATTAAATTTGATGGAAATTTAAATTATAACTTGTCAAAAATCTTCACAAATTAGGAAGCTACAGATTAACATGTTGAAAACAAAAAAATGAAGAAAAAATCATGATATTTTATAAAATAAATAAGTGATATTTATTACTTTTTAAACAAAATTCCTCAATCCCCTTCGTTAACCCTCCGATTTGGGGGGTTAAAAAATGGAAAAAATAGGGTGAAACAAACCTCATTTAACCCTCTATAACCCTCCCTCCTAAACCCATACCCTCAAACCAAGTATGATTTTATTTTCCCCTCACTTAACTCTCTTAACCTCAATCCAAGCAGACTCTAAACGTAAGATGAATAGTGGAAAGGGATGGAGGACACGGACATGATGCACAATGGTTGTGATGGTTGATGGAATTGCTTGGTGGTAATGGCTATAAGATGGATGCTAGTATGATAGTATTTTATTCGGGAAAAGCTAGGAAGGGGTCCTCCTTAAATAGAGGGTGAATTCCAAATTGGATAAGGAATAATAGTCCTTGTAGATAAATCGCCCTTTTAGTTTAAATCAAATAAAATTTTAAAACAAATTAGTCTAATCATAATCCATGATTAATTTAAATCGATATTTGATATTATCAAGTAAGTAATTTAAAATCTTAATAAATTAAGTGATCACTATAATAACTCAAAATAATATTCAATATTATCCAATAATTTAAACCATAAATTCAAATTAAATCAATAACTGATTACCACTATAATTTAAATAATATTCGAACTATAATGTAAATAATATTCGATGTCATCGAGTAATTGTTAAACATACTTTTATTAATCCAAAATCCCATACAAATATTTATGATTTTCAAAACCACTTTCAAAGCCAATATTTTGAAAGTCCAAAAAATAATAACCAACATCTTTTGTAATGCCAATAATATAATTTAATAAAATACTTTACTAAAACAACTTTTAAAACATTTAATTAAAACTAGTTTTTGATAACAGAATTAACCAAAATATCTTTCACAAAGTTTCGACAAAAAAAACCTTTTAAGCACAATAATTAAAATAATAAAATAATTTTGAAAATCTAGGAAGAGGGGTTACATAGGTCTATGTGACAAACTATCATAGCTAGGAGTATCAAAGAATTTGAAATAGTATAGTAAATATAGTTTGTGCTGAAGTTGAATGGCTCAAATATCTTACTATGTATATATCAAATAGATCAAGGCCAATTTTACTCATGTTACAACTTCATTATATGACTGAATAGATCAAGCATCTTATTATGCATATACATTGTAAACCCCCAAATTTTTATGGATTTTTTTAATATTTTGCTTAAATAAAATAGTTTTGATTATTATTTTTTCTTTAAGAATATAGTCTTAGTCATGGCTAAGTTTTGCTGTATAGGTTGACTAGAAAGCATGGCACGGCTATTGCGACCGTGTGCCATGACTAGTATATTAGCTAAAGATATCTCTAAATTTATTTATTTTAATATTTAGTTGGCTACAAATTATTAAGCCATATTATGGTTAGCTTTCAATGTTTTAATATTTATTTATTAATTTATTATTTATTTATTTAGTTTTGGAAAATTTTTAAAAATTAAATATTGTTTGTAAAATAAAAATATAAAAATAATAGTAGTAATATATGTACTCACCCAAATACCATATTATTTGTTGGTTGTTTTATGATTATAATTATTTTCATTATCATCATTATTATTATTAGTATTCTTTTTATTATTATTGTTATTAATATTAACATTATTTTGTTTAATAAATTCTTAGAAAGGATTCTTAAAATATATGTATATATATTCTACACTAGGAAAATATGTTACAACAAAGTTTAGAAATTTTAGAATTTGTTTTTAAATATTTTTAGAATAAGTTTTTGTATGTATGTATATATATATATATATATATATATATATATATATATATATATATATATAGCTTGTGGAAAAAAAAGAGAAAAAAAGAGAGAGCATGGAACAGTGCAAAGCACTGTTCCTTCCTCCTCTCCCCCCAAACTAGGGCCGAGCCCGACCCCCCCTTTTCCGCGAGAAAAAAATGGATTCAAATCAAACTCTCTAAATCCTTAACCAAATCATCTCAAATCTTCTCCATTTGAATCCCTATTGGATTCTCTACGGATTAGATCAAATATTTAATCTAAAATCTATCTGATTCCTATCAGAAATCAACATAAAAAATCTATATATACATGTAACCAAAATATTCCAGATGAATTCTTCAAATCTCTCCAGCAACCCCAACATCTTCCCATAGCCACCTCCCAACCCAGAGCCTCGTCGACAAGTCCTCGACACCGAGCGCCTCCTTCCGACCGCCTGCGACCGTCGGAGCGCCACCGAAAACTGCGCAGTCGCCGAAAAACTCAATAGGAATAGGGTCCCCTGTTCTGAGTCGAACAGTGAGGTATGTATCTTCGCACACCAAATTCTTTAATTATGTTCAATAAATTTTTGATCTATAAATTGCTTTAGGAAGTCTACCTAACCACCTAGCAATCCATGTAATTAGTTTAGGTTAAATCATGTAGTAATCAATATTAATTCTGACCCAAAGATTCGAAAAAAACTGTTTTATAAACAGTTTGCAGACAGGCCAACCACCCAAGTTTGAGGATTGATTCCTATCAATCTGTTAACATTTTAGCAAAACCACTTGAACAATCCTATAGAAAACCTGTAGCACTCAAAAACCCTTTATATAGTTATTGTTTTAATTAAGTATATGCGAAGTTATTCATTTTCAAAAATTCACAAAAAAAATAGTTTTCAAAACAGGATTTTTTTTAGAAAATTTCTCCGATACGGGGTCCATCCCGACAAATCGGACGACTTTGTCGCAAACCGAGGGCATCGCAAGGTGCATACGGATTTTGCGGACGTGTGGATTTTGACGAAATTCGAATTGGTTGCGTGTGCGCGACGAATTCGACCCGTATCCGTCGAAGAACGTCGTATCGGCCTTTTCCTAAAAAATCAATTACTTTGTGCACGATCGTCATCTCGAGACGAAACTTATGCCATTGAACTCGAATCATTTTTCTGGTCCTGTGAGCCAAGTTTGGTCCGATTCTAAGACAGTTGACCGGATCGCCGTTTTGCGGGCCCCGCGATCCGATTCAACGGGCAATTTTTTGTGCCGCTCATCGAAATCCAAAATTGGATATACCGTTGAGTTCGTCTCGAAAAATAGGACCCATGGACATATAGTTTGACGACTTTAGAGACTATAGGATTTGGCACGTATTTCGGTACAAAGCGGGTCCAATGGCGGACATCGTTTTGACCCGAAATTATGATTTTGCCCCTGTGTCCAGAATTGGACTCTTGGGTAGGCATATCTAGACATTTCTTTTATTACAAAAATGTTTGTGATGTTTGTTTCAGCATCCGAGGACGTTTGTGGAAGTTCCATCCTTGTAGCCTCTCTGACTTGTTGATTTCCTCTACTGGACGTCGTCAAAACACACAACAATCACCAGGCAAGTATACATTTCTATATTTATTGTCATATTATTTATTTTCAGCATTTATTTGTTTTGTTTCATATTTGTTAGTTTCTTATGTTAGAAACTGTGCATCCAAGTCATACTTGGGTGCAAGCAACTCCATTAGTCGTTTTTCGTTGCTTTCTTTTATTGTATGCATGTTGACATAGTTTTAGCAGACTACCTTGTTGTTGTGGGGTATCATTATATCTCTTTTAGCCATGACACTCACATGCCACAGTTTGAGACATTTTGCTAAGGGCATGACCTACGTATTTGACTGATCATCAGTACGTAAGAGTCGTGTGACGGTTAGATGATCGTAACTGCTATGATTAGGATATAGAGACTCAAGCTGTTACAAAACTGGACGAGTTATGGACATGACTTGGTCAGTATGGAAAATCTTGGGGGAGGACAATCACTAGTGCGTATGGGAAGCCAAACAGGTAAATCATAGTCTCTGGATAACACTATAGCGAGATACATTTGCAGTTACCCTCTGACGTTTTGGACGTTACGGCCGGATACAGATGACTGGATGACAGTTATGTACACATAGCCTAAATCCCACCCATTCATGTGAAAGTTGTCCTTTAATTGCACAATAGATGGCTAGGATACCCTTTTGCATATTTCTTGTCTAGGATAGTCTTTGCACCTTTATTTATATATACCATGACAGTTCATATAGCATGATATTATGTATCTTGTTACGTCCCTCTGAGGGCCTGGTGATCTCTCCAGGTGTGTGTGTTTTCGTGACTTTTAGTAGGTATTCTAGCCAAGGCCTTCTCTATTCCTTCGAGGATGACTCGCTCTTGGATCGTGCTTGCTACTTTGACACATCCTTTTATTTGTCATGTATTACTTCTCTTTTAAATAGTTAGTAGTAGATTTGTCTCTGCCCAAAAAACTTGTAAAATGATAATTCATAGTTGATTTATGATATCGTTTATTCTTTATTTTATGGATGAGATTAGTTTGCCATGGTTAAACTGCATTTACATCTTACGTATATTTATTGTACGGCTGACATGTCTACGTACCTAGTCCTACGTATTTTAGAACTGGGGTATTACATACATGATCTACATATTTCTGTACCTGTCATTTGTTTTTAAAATTATGCTAAAAGCATGATCTTGTGAATTCTAAGATGAACAGGTACCTGTAGTTGCGTTCAAGATATTAAAAAAGCGTAAAAGGCAAAAATATTGTTCTTGACTATAAAAGTCATAAAAAAAATTTACAGATCTCTTGACAAAGAATCTGTTTACTCTTGACAAAAATTTTGTCTAGAAAATTAATCCTAGAACCATCGAGGGGGTTGGAATAAAGTCCATAAGTTAGTCACCAACAATGACAACCCAACCGAGTCTGACTGGAGATCCCAAAAAGCCGATTCAACGGGTAGAAACAAGCTGGAATTTGGTGACTATTATGGAATACTGACCATGAGATTATAAACTAATGTCCAAGAGGTTATACGATGTTGTACATGGATACCCCACCCCTATGGTTAAAGTGTTCCGATGTGATATGGTTATGATAGTTTTAACTCTTAATAGGTCCAAGCATGATGTGCATGGTTGACTTCTATCACAAACCCTTGAGGACCTACCTATATGAGAGGTCGTGAAGATCATGGCTATAGGATAGGCAATCCTAGACAACTGTCATGAATTTAAAAAAGTGCGCATAGTCAATCAAAAATGCCACCCGATAGACCCAAGAACCTCTAGCATACTATGTGTATTATTTTCTGAATCTGGTTCAAGAAGGTTGATTCAAGGCGTAGTTCATCAGGACGTCTTCAGATAAAGACAATAGTCACTAAGTGAAATTCAAGGTTGTATTCCATATCATCTATGCATACTATATACCTGCCCAGAAATTCTTTGTTCTTTTCATCCTATTACTTCGAAACTTGATCAATCTCAACTTCCTTTACTAATAATATTCCTACATGGGTTGTGCATTATATTGTGTAGTGCTCTTATTGCTTTACTCCATTTTGCTTCAATGAAGACTTGTGTGGGCAGCCCAATAGGCCACACACACGCGTGCCATCGCCGTCCGGCCCAGCTCGGTTCGGTTCGGCCCATAACAGGTGCGGGTACGTGCCCACATCTGCGGACGCCGAATGCACTATTGGATTCCTTCTTCGGATTCAGATACTTGAGACCCTAAAAACTTTTTTTTGGTGTTTATTAATTTCTTTTAATATTTTGAACGTTGGAACATTTAATTTATGTCCAGGTTGATTGAACCACTTGTTTTTCATATATTTTTTCTGTAACGTATGATTTAATTATCCTTTATTCTCCTGTCTGATTTAATTGTCCATTATTCTCTTGTCTGTTGGAGAGTACTCACATTTGCCTATAAATTGAGGCATTTTTTTTATCACACAATTTTTTTTACTTAAAATCTCTCTCAAATTCTTGTGAATCTATTTCTGTTCTTCTCACTATTGCACTGGGCAGACTAAGTTCGGGTCAATCTTTCCAAGTTGTGTACGACGACGGAATATCGGTAGAGCAGAAATTTTACTACTAGGAGCTTTCGAAAAAGTTTGCACATAGATCCTGATTAACTCTTAGGACAATGTTTCATGCGCGACTTCTCCGAAAGGCCGATAATCTTAAATTTTTTTCTTTTGTTTACATTTTATTAAAAAAGAAAAACAAATATTTTCAACACTCGTTTGATTGTAATCCTACATTATCCATAAAGCAAACACCATGAGCTTAATAGAAAGACATGTTAGTTCAAATACTATCACTTTGAGAGGATGAGTCTACGGTTCAAGGGCCAGTGCCGGTCTTAATTTGTTGTTATAAATGTCTCAAGTATTATTATACATTGAGAATTGATGGATTAATTGTAGCATCAACATCAACATAAGGTCACCAGTGATGCATGCGCACTAATATAGTCAATAACTTAACACTACATCGCTTTGAAAAATCCTTTTTCTTCCCACTTTGCCAGTCCTATATTCATTTTTTTCGTACAATGTTCACCTAATTAATGGCAGTTGGATATGATATCATGTGTCCTTCTTTTCTTTTTTTTCCTTTTTTACTTTACCTCCAAAATTAACAATTGCATCCCATGGCAATACAAGATTGTCTACTCATTCTAGGTAATCTTACCTTCCAAATAAAGACATTTCAACTCACAATTCATGCAAGGCTAATTATAAGGGCACATATCTTTTTGATCGGGGCTAGCCAGGATTAGGGCTAGCCAGGTTGGGAGAAACTTTTACTAGGACTATCAAAATATTTCACTCATGGGGCTGTCCAAAGCCCACAGCCCCCCAAACCAAAAAAAAATCACTCTCATTTCTAAATTTTACTCTCTCTTCACAAACCCTAACTTTATTCTTCTTCTTCTATCCATCTTCTTCTTCTCCACCATTTTCATTCTCACATCTTCATCAAAACCCTAGTTTTTTTTATCATCATCATCTTCTTCTCCACCATTTTCATCATCACCATCTCCATCAAAACCCTAGTTTCCTTCTCTTTTCCAATTTCGATGGCACCCAAAAAATTAAATAAACCCTAAAATGTACGAAAATAAAGGTTAAATACTTCTTTCCTCACAAAGAATGCATGAAAATAAATCCTAAAATGTATATTTCACTCTATTATCAAGATTGAAATAAACCCTAACATGTTTTTTTTCATTCGGGAATGTCGACTTTAGGACTGCCAGAAATTGTGACAGTCCTAAAAGGAACTTGCTGTACAACAAGTATCTTTCAGGACTGCCTCAATTTCTGGCAGTCCTCAATTTGTCTAGGACTGCCAGAAATTGTGACAGTCCTGTTGTAGAGCATGTCCCTTTCAGGACTGCCACAATTTCTGGCAGTTCTCATTACTTCTAGGACTGCCAGAAATTGTGGCAGTCATGTTGTACATCGAGTCTATTTCAAGACTGCCACAATTCCTGGCAGTCCTCATTACTTCTAGGACTGCCAGCAATTGTGGCAGTCCTGTTGTACATCGAGTCTATTTCAAGAATGCCACAATTTCTGGCAGTCCTCAATACTTCTAGGACTGTCAGAAATTGTGGCAGTCCTGATATGAACCCAATTATTCTACAACTAGGATTTCTTCCATAGTTTTCTTCTACAACTAGGATTTCATGAATAATTCTTCTATTGATAAAGAAAAATTGGTTAATAGACTAATAGATTTGATAACCCAATTTATTCTACAACTAGGGTTTCATCCATAATGCCCAAACAAGAAGAAGAAAAATAAAGTAGGGTTTGGAGAAAGAGATCTGAGAAATTAGAAGAGAGCAAAAAATCAAAATAAACTAGGTTTGCAAAAATTGATGTTCTTGTTCTTGTTGTTCTTGTTTTTTTTTCTTCTTGTTCTTCTTCTTCTTGTGAGGAATGGAGAGTGAGGAAGAAAACAAAAATTATAACACTTATCTTTTATACCTACCACTTGGATAGCCCTGAGCAATTTTTTCAGTGGCAAACTTATAAATAATGGAAAACTAACACTTGGACAGCCCCGATCAAAATGTGCTGTGCCCTTATAATTAGCCTTCATGCAACCTAACACAATACTTTGTATTTGTACTCGAATTTATTGGTCACATACTATTCCAACCAAACACACAGATTTGGGATTACAATTTTCGTGATTCCGAGTTCATTGAATCCTTTGGGCTCTGCTTGGGTTGAGGAGGAAAAATAAACAAAGTCAAGTGGAATTAAGTAAGGGGAAGGAGAATTATATGTGAATTTTCAATTCTGTATTTAGACTTTGAAATTAAAATATAAAATAATAATCTAACCGATATCAGATTTGAACTTGGTTCAATATCCTTAAGACGATATTCGTTCCGCACTGGTGCTTACGGTTTAAGGACGATTAGTCTCCCAGGATACAACGATTCTTCTTCTTCGGTAGCAGCATTTCACACCGCAGGAACTCGACAAAATAATGTTGGTAGTCCCTCTCTCTTAGACTTAATGCTAGATGGATGAATGAGTTATTTCAATGCTTCAAACACTTACGCTTTTATAAATAATAAAGAGACACAATGGAAATGACACACATTTCCAATAGATTGGTTGAATAAATTAGTACACTTTTCCAATAGATTCGTTGAATAGATTCATTGCCATAGATTTGTTGTAAGAAAATAATTATTAATATTAATTAATATTTCAAATATACATGGGTAAAGTGCAAAAATCCCCTCGTTAAATATGTGCCTTTTGCACTAAAAGACCCCATGCTCTTAAAATTCCCAAAAGTATGAAATATGCTCATTTTGCCCCCAAATGACAATTTTACCCCTCTCTTCCCCCTCCTTCTTCGGCTGTGTTCGCCGGCGACGGAGGCGGAGGGGGGGGTCGGACGAGGGGGGGTTGGGCGGGCGGGGTGGGGGGTTAGGCGGGTGGGGGGGTGGGGGCGCGGGGTCGCTTGCCGGCGAGGCGGGGCAGGGGGGTCGGGGCCGGCGAGGGAGCCGGGGGTCGGGGCCGACGAGGGAGCGGGGGGGTCGGGGCCGACGAGGGAGCGGGGGGGTTGGGGCCGGCAAAGGAGGAGGAGGGGGGGTCGAGGCCGGCGAGGGAGGAGGAGGAGGGGTGGGTCGGGGAGCGCTCGCCGGCGAGAGGGGGGGATCGGGGGGGTCAGGGGGGCTGGGGGATCACCGGCGGGGGGTGGTCGAGGGGGCTGGGGGATCGCCGGCGATGGTGGGGGGGGGGGGGGGGGTTGGGGGCTCGCCGGCGCCGGCGCCGCCGGAAAGGGGGGGGGAGGGGTATTTTTGGTATAAATTTTTTAAAATTTGGCTGGAGGGGCCTAATCGAGCGGATATATAATCTAAGGAGGGGTAAACTGACAAAAAATTCTAAAAGGTCTTTTAGTGCAAAAGGCACATATTTAACGAGGAATTTTTTGCACTTTACCCAATATACATTCAATTTTCCAACATCATATACATATAATCTTAAAAAATTAAAATGGGTGTTTTAATAAACCTTTTTTGGATTTGAGACTTTGAATGGAAAGATAAATTAAACAAAATATAGAAGTTATCAAAATATCCTTGTTACATGTGGCATAAAATTAGATTTGATTGAATTATTAATTAAAACTTGTCATTTAAGACTTTTCAAACAACATGTCCTCACTCCCCCTTGTTAATTCTCTGATTAGTGGGTCAGAAAAAAAAAAAAAAAAGACAACAAAATTAAACCTTTCCTCACTTAATCATTTATGACTCCCCTCATAAACCTCAATTTTCTAACAAAGCAAAGTGTTTTTCTCCTTCACTTAACTCTCTTCACCCTCCATAACCTTAAATATTCATTTTCATGACAATTACCAAGGGGTTAGACAATCAACTGCACCGTAGGCCCATGGTATAGAGGTTAAAATACTACCAAAGTGTATATCTTATATATAATATAAAAGGTTATAGATTTTGAGATAAAACTCAATATTTCAAAAATGTCATTCTCAAACCTTACGGATAAAGTGCACAAAAAATAAAAAAAAATCTTATTGGATGAATATATTCTCAAACCATATGGATACAAATCTAAGGAGAATCTTCTGCACTTTACCCTAATCTTTTATATATATATATATATATATATATATATATATATATATATATATATATATATATATATAATTTTTAATAAATACTTCTGACTATAATAAATGTTCACCATCTCAAAAGTAAATTTACTTCAAAATATTTTATACTATTTTAAAATAGGTTTATTATGCAAGTATATATTTAAAAAATACATACAAAATACATGTGCAACGCATGCGTATGATTTCTCTAATATATAAAAAAGAACCTAATATTTGTTTGGTATTTCTTAAAATTTTGGACCCTAAATGATTGTCCGGTCTACCATGGATTGTGACTGACATGGATAATAAATTACAGTCAGAACTGAGATTATATATTTATATTCGAACAGAATCCCACGTATCTAAGTTCTATATTCGGAAAAAAAGGAAGAAGCAAGATTAACAGTGAAAGTGGTCTACTATTTTTTAACCCACATGGAATACATGATTCATAGATTGTATGTTAAATTTTTTGCATTGCACTAGCACTCCAAGGGCATGTTTGATTCGCGAAATCAGAACATTGACAAAAAAAATTGGAAAAGAAAAATAATTTCTTTTCTATATTTAGATACCAACAGAAATGGATAGGAAAAGAAATAATTCTCAAGTGAAAGAAAAATATGGAAAAAAATGGTTGCATCCCATGAGTTTACTTTTCCATCTTTAACTATTTAATTTTCTTTTCAGTTTGTTGTGCCGGAAAAAATGTAATTTCTAAAGAATAAATAAATAAAAAAGGATTGATTTCATTTCCTTTCTTTCCCTTCTTTTAAACGAGGCCTAGAAGTAATTTTTTTTTTTTTTTTCACAAGCTATCTACTAGCTCAGTGACCAGAACTTTGGAAGGATATGGGTCATTCTCAGTTTCCAAGGCACCAACTCGCTTTAAGCGGTCGTACTTTTTCTGTTGTTACAAACATAACACTCCGATATATATCAAAGTATAACGTAAAATAAATTTACACGACATAGTAATTTTTGCTCCAGATGGTATCTAAATATAAAGTACTTTAGGCTAACTTTACTCTTGCATTTTTTGTGTTCAACTAGGAATACAACTTGGACGAATTGTGTCAGATTTAAGTTCAATTCGAACCCAATTCGATGAATCATAAGTCTAATCTGAGCCAAGTTCGACCCAACCTAAGTCCAAGATCTAGTCCGAAGAATTAAAAAAGTATCCAAGTTCTTCGGATTGTATATAGTCCATCGAATTTATTAGTCTCTAATATAATATTTAAAATAATTTTAAATAATATTAATACTAAACAAATAATTAAATAAAATCATGTCTCAATTATTACAAAATTTATATGATTTTAAACTTTTTATTTAAAAGTGTAAAAGAGTGTATATAAAAGAATATAGATTATACGTACGTTGGTTTCTGGGTTCTTTGGGTAGTCCGACACATAAACTCGAGTTCAATCCGATTTTTGATCGATTTCAAATATTTTCACCAAACCCTAATCTGAGCCCAAATATTTTCAATCCAAATCCAACCCATTAACAAATTTATCCGATCGGACTCGAATTTAGTTCATTCGTGTTGCACCCATATGTTCAACAACAGCAATAGCTTATTTGATTTAAATTTTTTAGTAACTTCTGAAAGCAGAAGAAAGGAAGAAGATTATTTGTTCTCAAAAGCTACTTTTGCGTTTTGGAAAAAAAAAAAAAAGGTACCCGAACTCCGGCCTAAATTTGCCTACATTGCAACCGATGCAAAACCAAAATGTGCATACAAATATTACAAATCAAAATTATTGGTTTAGAAAAAAGAGAGTACGAATATTACCTTAAAATTTGAATTACTATTTTATTGTGCGTCTTCCCGATTTCCTTTATTATCCAACCTCGTCAATATTCAACTTTTAAGCAATATTCAATATTAATCCAACCCTGTGACAACTCTGAAAGTTTTTAAGTATAATTTTCAGATTTATAAAACTAGCATATATGCACGTGAATTCCATATATATTTTAACTATTTTTTTCGTATTTGGGAAGAAAAAAATGTACCATAAATGCAAATTTGGGAAGGGTAACATGTGCCATAAGAGCAAATTATATATATATATATATATATATATATATATATATATATATATATATAAAATTTGCTCTTATAACATGTGTGTGTATTATATATATACTAGTCATAACCCATGCCTATAGGGCATGGTTCATTTAAGGTATTCCCCCTCAAAATTTTGGACCCCCAATATTAAACGAACAATAATAATTATGAGGCCCCAATCAAAATATTAAATCCCAACCACTGCTGGATGTGAATTTTCTTTGGATTCTCCATAAAACCCCACTCTCAATAATGCTCATCCACAACCATTATGAGTGCAAACCCCACTATTTGGATTCCCCATAAAATTCCACTCTCAATAATGCTCATTCCCCATAAAACCCCACTCTCAATAATGCTCATCCACAACCATTATGAGTGCAAACCCCACTCTTTGGATTTCCCATAAAACCCCACTCTCAATAATGCTCATTTTCCATAAAATTCCACTCTCAATAATGCTCATCCACAACCATTATGAGTGCAAACCCCACTCTTTGGATTCTCCATAAAACCCCACAACCGTTGATTCACCAAGATTAAATCCCAACCACTCTTTATCTTGGCACAGTCAGCCCTAGGATTCAAAAACCTTTGTGTTTTGTATAATATATATATATATATATATATATATATATATATATATATATATATATATATATATATATATATATAATTTGCTCTTATAACATGTGTGTGTGTATATATATACACACATGTTATAAGAGCAAATTATATATATATATATATATATATATATATATATATATATATATATATATATTTTGTTGGTGTTTTCTTTACATGGAGAGAGCTAGCTCTCAACATGTCTTGTAAAATTTTAGTCCCACATCGGAAATGCACCATGAGTTATCTCAACATATATACTTGGGTGTGTTGTTGAGAGATGCACATGGGGTGGTGACCCTAAGGAGGGAACCATGTGGGTGATTTTACTAGGAGGTAAGAATAAGGCTCCAAGGATTAAGCATTAATGCTTTTGTCATTCTCTTGGATTAATTTCATTTGGAGCTAAGCGACTCGGACTCGGGCTCATGAGGCGTAATGTGGCATTTTGTTGGCGCACTTTGCACTTAGCACGTCAGCAGTCATGCGGCTCATATGCGGCACATGCGGCTCATGCGGCCCATGCGGGAAAGACTGATTCAATGCGATTAATTCAAATCCACTTTTTGTGGGATTTGAATTAATTTCGTTGCTATCTTTGTGGGATTTGAATTAATCTCGTTGCTATCTTTTTGGGATTTGATTCAATCTTTCTATAACTGAAGAGGCGGCTAGGGTTTCCACCATTTCTCTATATATACTCTTTTCTGGCCTCCTTTGTGGGTACTACGAAAAAATAAGTCAGAAAAGGAGAAAGAGAGAGAGAGCTGCTGCCGCCATTGCAAGTCCATCCGAGGAGTCAGAACAGAGGTGACTTCGAGCGTTCCACAAGTTCTTCAAACTTACTGGTTCCTGGAAGCAGTTCGTGTGGGGCAAATCTTGCTTTGAGCAACGGTGTTTTGACACCCCAGCATTTTTTTCTCATCTTTCTCTAGATTATTGTTGTTTTCCATAAATAAATTCCTTTATTTATTGTGTATCTGGGAAAATTACAACTGTGGGAATCTGATCTAGAAGACGATCACTTTATCCCTTGGACTATGCGAAGAAGAAAAGCTCTCAAAATTTTGACAGTAGATAACTATGTATCCGTACAATGAATGAGAAAAAGAACTCTATTTATAGAGTCAAAAATAATAACTGAAAAGATAACTGTCTTCACAGCCTGTGCTTAGTTGAAAATCACGCAGGATTTAACATACGCAAGACTGTGAGCAGTTACTGGACGTGGCCTGTAACTGTTGGACACATGGCAATCATGCATGAGTCGTGTGCAAGTTACAGGACACGCAGGCGAGAGATCAGTGGCATGGCTGCCACGTACTCCAATTTGATGAAATCCACGCAGACTCGGGGTAGAAAGCTTCAAAATCCATGCAAACTTGGGGCAAGAAGCTTCAGAATCCACGCAGACTTGATGAAGAAAACTTCAAAATTCACGCAGACTTGAGGAAGAAAACTTCAGAATCCATGCAGATTTGAGTGAAAACTCAAAGTACACGCAGACTTGGGATAGAACTACCAGCTGTCTTGATTCAGCGTGCCTCGACTGACACAAAATCTCTGGCAGTGATTGCTTTTGTCAGTCACATTAAATGACAAGAAGCTCTTTTGGTACGCCAACTTGACGAAGGTTGAGTCTTGTTATAGAAGATTTCGAAAATCACGCAATAGACGGCTGTGATCTCTCGAATTCTGTGCATACGTGGCATACGAAGAGACATTCTTCGACTGTTGTGCTGTCAGTCATAATTACTCTCTGACAAATGATGAGCTGTCTCCCCAGCGTGATTTGTAAATATTGTCTGGATCAACTGAGCGTGACTTTTGACTCTGTCCTGATCAACTCAGCGTGACTGTCATTTTTAAAGGCCTACAAGACCCCCTTCAAAGTTTTCGAAAAATTGAAAAGACTTCAAAATTTTCGAAATACTTTGAAAATAAGATGATAAATTGAAATCAGTCACGCTGAGATGACTTCAAAAAGATATTTTTGGAAGTCGGAAAGACTTCGAAGTTCTTTGAAAATATCCAAATGAACTTATTAAATGTCATGATGACTCTTCATTTTCCGAGACTGATTGCATCCAGTTTATGGTGGAATATGAACCGCCGGCGAGCTCTGTTATATAAACAGGGAGAAGATTCATTTTTAATCTTCATCTTACGTCAACATGACACCAAAGGAGAAAGCTGAGGAAGAAGCACGCAAGTTGGGCTTTTATTCCCATGGTGACCCCACTTTTGGGGGTAAAGAGCCAGAGCCCCTTGTCTTCGAACTCAAAGATGATCCCTTGCAACTAGCCAAGAATTTCTTGAGCTATTTTGGCTTGGATGGCTCGTCCTCTTCTGGTGGGCGCAGCCTTATAGAGCAGCGTGAAGTATTTAAGGCTCTGTTGCACCGTCTGGGAGTTAGGAGCGTAGAAGAACTAGGTACCAAGCTCAGTCGCTCTGGAAAATAGAGTGTGTCTGTTGTGCTTTTGTTGCACTCTTTTTGTTTTGTCTTTTGTAAGGCCATCAGTGCCTGTCTTGAAGAATGAAGTACAACTTCTGTGTTTAATCTGCGTGCATTAATGAAGAATATTAACTAGCACCCTTTGACTGTTTCTAATGCTGCGCTGTCTTCCAAAGCACACGTGACACTCATTCCACGGTTTACGAGCGCTATTTATGCGGATCTTTTCCAAGAATATACTTGTACTTTGCCCTTTAAATAGATAGAAGAGTTTCACAGATATTCATCTCCCATTCCTCTTCTTCTTCTCTGAGAATGAAATTTTTGGGAGATTTCACTCTCAAACAGGAAAGCAATGTTTTCTAATGTTCGACTTCTGCGCACTGTATCAAACATGAGTTTGCCAATCCTTAGCACCAAACTTGAAGGTAAGTCAGTGTAATACGTGTACTATTTTTGCTGTTTGAAGATAAGCTTTCTGTTTCTGATTTGAACAATACACGCCTGTCTCTGTTTGATAAATGCACGCTGAATGATTTCTGTTGATACTTTCTGCAGAAACTTGGCTGAAAATTTTCTTCAGAACTGGCATTGGGGATGTGGATGCTGTGGAGAATATCCTGCTGACATCTATATCAGGGAGCTCATACGCTTTTGACGCATAAATCAAACAACTCAGAACTCTTCGTAGGATAGAAGGGTCTTCCTCAGATGGTAGGAAGAGCCTTTATACACGAGAGTTGGATGGTGGAGTCAACTCTACCCCGAGAAATCGGGTAGTAGAGTTCCTTTCACGGGAGAACTAGGAATTGTATCCCAAGGTTTGGATACATTCCTGTCTTCCTTGAGAGGTTACCCCCAATCCACCAGTTGTATTGGCAGCACCACGACTTCGGGCTGCCATCCTCTGTGGTTCTCCTCTCGTCTGAGAGAGAAGACCAGAGTTTGATTCCTGCTGATCTGGTCGTGACTGGGACCCAGACAGTCAGGAACTGCCACCAACAACGAACCTGACGGAGAAGGTCCGACGGAGAAGATCCAAAGAAGAAGATGGATCTCTATTAGGTTATTGTTGTGGTGTAGAATGAAAATCCAAGATTTGTAATAGATTTCCATTATGATTTGTAAGAAAGTCTAAGAAAATGTAATAGACTTTTTGTGGTGAAATGAGAATGGAAATGATAATTCTTCTATGCTCAAAGATTTGTATTTGTGGATGAATTGTGGACATGATAGATAATGAAATCTTCTTTTTTGTTTTAGAGTATATGATATTATCAGAGGTATTATGGACGTGATAATATGTATGAACTCAAAAGAAAATAGATTGATTTCTATGCAGAGGTCAAAAATGACAAATGAGCAAGTAGATTCGGAATTGATTCAGAGGTTATGAAAACATGATCAATAACGAATCCCTACTTTAATAAATTGATAGAAGATCATGAACGGACGAATAAATGAATGGATGAATCGTCGGATGAACGCAATTAATGGATGGATGAACCGTCGGATGAACGTGACGTTTCAGTATTTGTAGAACTTATGCCTATAAATATAGCAGAAATTTGACAAGAACGAACACTTCTTCTTTCAAACATAAAAATGTCGTCTGAAGAAGCATTCAAGAAAACTGGAATTGCCTCAAAAGTTCAGAAAAGCACTGAAGAACACCTTGCTGATCCAGTTCAATCGAAGAAGACGGAAGCAGGTGAAGGTTCGTCTGCACCCAAGCCACCAAGGGACATTCTGGATTTCCTGCTCGAACCAGGAAAGACTGAAGAAGAAGAAGCCATGAGGATGGCCGTTTGCAAGTTCCTCGTGGGTTCTAGCAAGGAGGTTCTCGACTCTTTTGCTGATCACGTCTTCGAGAAGGACGGCAGTGGACCACATCCAAATGTAGAAAAGGATGATAGTGATCTTCTTTAATATCATGTATCATCATTCATGATAAAAATAAAATAAAAATTTTATTTCTAAACATGAAACTGTCTGATGATTACAAGCATTTACATTTATACATAGTACTTTTTAAGGAATTTGCCATTAATAGGCATCAAAACTTTTCGACCATCCAATTCTGAGAGTTGATAAGCTCCATTTGAGAAAACTTTGCTCACAATATAGGGTCCTTCCCACTTTGCGTCAAATTTGCCCTTGCTCATATGAGTCATAGTCATAGGACGTCTGACAGTTAGAACAAGTTCTCCTTTTTGATACGCCCGAATTCTGACTTTCTTATTAAAAGCTCTTGAAATTCTAGCTTGATAGAATTCAATATTCTGTTGAGCAGATAATCGCTTTTCATCCAGAGCTTCTAATTCTTGAAGTCGAAGACGATCATTATTTTCTGCAGTGAGTTCATTAGCGATTGCTATCCTTAAAGAAGGAATTTGAATCTCTAATGGAAGAACAGCTTCGCAACCATATACCAGAGAGAAGGGTGTACATTTAGTAGCATTACGAACTGTAGTACGATAAGCCCACAAACATTCACCGAGCTTCTTACTCCAATTTCGTTTGTTAGTAGAGACAAACTTCTTTAGGAGTTTGATGATGGTCTTGTTGAAAGCTTCTGCTAATCCGTTAGCTGCTGGATTATATGCGGTAGAAGCCACATTGTTGATCCGGTGATCGTCACAGAATCGAGTAAACTTCTGACTGACGAACTGTGGTCCGTTATCATGAATAATGCGTCGAGGAACACCAAATCTGTAGATGACGTGGTGCTTAATAAAGCAAATGACATTGGACGTCTTAACTTCAGACAAAGGAATGGCTTCGGCCCATTTGGAGAAGTAATCGGTTATTGCAAGAATAAACCGATGACCCTTGGATGACGGCGGATTGATCGGACCAATAATGTCCATGCCCCAAGCTTCGAAGGGCCATGATGCTGCCGTCGGATGTAAGAACTCCGAGGGTTGATGAATAAAATCCGCATGGATTTGACAAGCTTTACACTTCTTTGCATATTCGATGGCATCTGATACCATAGTGGGCCAATAATAACCCATACGTCGAATACGGTCTTGAAGTTTTGGTCCTGGCTGATGCGCTCCACAGATTCCATCATGTGCTTCACGAATAATTTGTTGAGCCTCGTCACCGGCAACACATCGGAGAAGTAAACCATCATAGGCTCGACGATATAAGTTCTTTGTTGTATGATTATAATAGAATCGGAATGATCGTCGTCTGATAGATGCTGCTTCACTCGGATCATCCGGAAGAATATCATACAATACAAAATCTAAGAAAGGAAGTCTCCAATCCGTATCCGTATTTTGATTCTCGGCCGAATTACTGAAGATGAATTCCATGCTGGAATCAGATGAAGATGATGAAGATTTACGACTAAATCTAAATCCTCTTGTTGTGTTGACGTCATGAGATGTTGATTCTTCAGTGTCAACTGGAAGTCCTAGGGTCAGGTTATTTTCAAGATGGAATAATTCTCGATTGTGAACAATAATCATTTGTTGTCGTCTAATTGGGATAGCCAACACCGCTGCAAGATTAGCTAGAGCATCAGCTTCTGTGTTACATGCTCGTCTAACATGTTCGATGAAGAATTCTTCAAACGAAGAAGCCATAATTATAGCTAATCTATGATAAGGAACCAGATCTTGATGGCGAACTTCATAAGTACCCCTTATCTGATTGACAATGAGTTTAGAGTCTCCGTACGCCTCCAAATGTTGAATATTTAGATGTTTAGCGAGTTGAAGACCAATGAGTAATGCATTGTACTCAGCTACATTGTTTGAACATGGCTGATCGAGAGAATAAGCTCTTTGGATAGCAAGACCTTCTGGCGATACAAGAACGATTCTAACTCCAGCGACAATATCACCATTAGGACCTATCCTTGAAGCTCCATCAAAGAATAGACGCCAAGTAGGATCTTCTTCAGCAATTTGGTTTGAATCTAGGACTTCATCTGGAATTTCGTCATAGAGTTTTGAATCTTCTGGAATTGAATGAGCAGCCAGAAAATCAGCTAAAGCTTGTCCTTTGACTGACTTCTGAAGAATATAATGCATGTCATACTGAGCAAGTAGGATTCCCCAGTTAGCTAATCGAGAATTCAAAACACTAGGTTTCTTCATCATGATCCGTATAGGATTGATCCTGGAGATGACATGAATAGTCTGGCCAATGATATAATGTCGTGTCTTTTGAACATCGAATATCAAGGCTAGACATTCTTTTTCGACCGGTGAATATCGAGGTTCAGCTCCGGTCATAGTACGACTGAGATAGTAGATGGCTTGTTCATGACCATTTTGATTATTTTGAGCGAGTAATGCACCCAATGAATGACTCATTGCTCGAGTATATAGGAGAAATGGAATTCCTGAAACGGGAGGTACCAATACTGGAGGGCTCATCAGATATTGTTTTATATCATCGAATGCTTTCTAACATTCATCATTCCAGACAAAAGAAACACCTTTCTTCATAAGTTTGTTGAATGGTCTGCAGCGTCCTGAAAGCGATCCTTCCTTGAAATCCTCGTAGCTCTTTTAAGGTGCGTGGAGGACGCATCTCTTGGATGGCTTTGATCTTCTCAGGATCCACGTGTATACCTTTAGAGGTAATGACGAAGCGGAGAAATTTACCACTAGAGACGCCTAAGAAGGACTTAGTAGGGTTCATCTTTAATTGATGCTTACGCATTAGATCAAATATAGTCTTCAAATCTTGGATATGATCCTCCTTTTGTCGACTTTTGACTGCAATATCATCAACATAGCATTCGACTGTTTTCCGCAAATGTTCACGAAATATAGTGCTCATAGCTCATTGATAAGTTGCTCCTGCATTCTTGAGACCGAATGGCATAACTGTATAACAGTATGTACCGATCGGCGTTCTGAAAGAAGTGTGCTTCTCGTCGTCTGGAAACATTTTAATCTGATTGTATCCAGAATACCTGTCCATGAACGACATCCGTTCAAATCCACAGGTATTATCAATCATGACATCAGTGATTGGTAGAGGGAATTCGTCTTTAGGACAAGCCGCATTGAGATCGCGGAAGTCTATGTATACTCTGATCTTGCCAGTCTTTTTAAGGACAGGAACTATGTTAGCCACCCAATCGGGATGTTGTTCCTCTCTAATAAACCCGGAGGTTATGAGTTTATTGACTTCAGCTTCAATTGCATCCATAATATCTGGACGAAATCGTCGCTGTTGTTGTTTGACCGGTTTAGCATTCGGCAAGATATTGAGCTTGTGAGTTGCAATTTGTGGATCAAGTCCTGGCATATCTTCATAACTCCAAGCGAAGACGTCGATGTAGTCACGAATGAGTTTGATCATGTCTTGCTTATCAGGTTCAGAAAGACTTTCACTAATGAATATTGGTTTGGGAGATCCCTCTTCACCAACATCTATTTGAACAAGTTTGTCTTCAGTCGGAGGTTCTTTTTGCTCGAAATGGAACTCCCATTGATTATCTAATCTTTGGGCCCATTGTTCCGATTCAGGTGAGATTTCAAACTCTTCTTCGTCTTCATCACTTTCTTCAGAATGGTCAATGAAAACCATGTTGGAAGACAGAATGTTGCAATAGAAGTCCCCGATACTTGTATCAGAATCCCAAGAAGTGGTACTAGAAGAATCAGATCTCTTATCTTCGTCAGACTCGGGATCTTCATGGATAATATTGATAAAAGGAGTAGGAGCTATATAGCCCAATCCGCATTTCATCCTTCCATATTTTAGAGAAGGAATACGAACAGGCATTTTTCTTCCTTTTCCACTATTGAGGCCAGTCCTGAAGTCATAGCCCATATTTTTTATGATGTCTTTAGATTGCTGACTATAACGACGTAGTTGTAATCTTCCAGTGTCATCATTTTTGTCTTCATCTTCTAAATCAGAAGGACTTTGGGGCCCTTTATAGAAGAATATTGGAATGTCTCCTGGCTTTCTGCTGGAAACTAGAAAATATGAAGATTGTACAGGTTCTAGGGATACATCTGTATGAACAGTCTGTACAACCCCTATGGTTATTGCGTTCAAGTCATCTAACAAATGTAAATAACTATGAACATAATTACACACATCAGCATACTGCAAAGATGGAGACTTTTTATTAAATGTAAAAGCAGCAGTATTTACATTGGGAGAAGGCTGAGCCTTAGAGATTTTAGCCAAGTCAATGACTAAAGGGGGAGAAGAAGAACGAGAAGAAGCGTTGTTTCGATTAAGATCGATAACAAATGGCTCAGAAGAGGTGAGCTCCCTTGAAGTTTGAGATGGAAGAATAATTTGCCCTCCAACTGGAATTAGCAGAGTATCCTGTTTCATATGTGGAGATGCAGGAATTACAGTACACCCACTGACAGGAATAATCATTGTGTCTTGAGCAACCGACTGAGGTAACGGAGAAATTCGTCCACTCACCGGAATGATGAAAGAACCTTCTTCAGAGAGTTTGGAAGATTGTTGCTGAATAGTTCGACCTTTAACAGGAATTATTAAGGTCTCACTTTGTGAATCCTCTTTCTCCATAGCTTGTATAACCCTTGTATACTCTTCTTTGTACATTCAGAAATCATTGAAATAAGCTTCAACTCCATGGAAGGGATTTATATCAGCAACTTCTTTTTGTACTCTTCCATTGCTATCAATGTATTTAAAACACTGATGAAGAGTAAAAGGCACCACATTATTTTCATAAAGAAAGGGCCTCCCCAGAAGAAGATTATAGGATCCCACGATCTCAATCACATAGAAAGTGACTTTGGATCTGAAATCACCTATTTGAAGCTTCAGATGAATCTTTCCCAAAGGCTCGCTTCGGCTTTGATTGAATCCCAGGATAGTAGTAACCGTCTTAGAGAGCTTGTGAAGAGGGATTTTTAGTTTATCCAGCAGACTCTTTGGCATTATGCTTATAGCAGACCCTGGATCAATGAGGATACGATCTATCTTCATTGTGTCGATATAACCGGTGTAGTAGAGAGGCCGATCATGTCGATTATCCTCCAATAGCATGTCGTCTTATGTAAAGGTGATATTTGGGATAATTTCCAATACACTGTTGCAATGTAAGCAAGTGGCAGGTTCTGCATCTGGCTTCTTCAATTGTGCAAGACAAGAGTCAGCTTGTAGAAGTGCTTCACTTAATGTCTCCCGAGTCTCTTTGGAAAGACGTAGAAGTTCAAAGAGGGACATTCTAGCTGGAGTATTAGCAAGCTGAGCTAAAATGTCGAAATTATAAGGCTTCTGAAGTCCAAGAGGAGAGGACTTCTTGATTGGCTTATCAAACCGAGCCTGTTGTTTGTCTTTCTCCAGATCTGTAGGCTTGGGAGGAACAGGTTCAGTGGATGATTCTTCTTCAGGAGGAACATTAGAAGCATCTTTATCAGCTGGAGGGATATCAAGAGGATCCTCAGGACTTTTAGAATAATCCTTTAGATAAGGTTTCCCCGTTCGAGTAGCACTAACAAGTGCTTCTTCTTTCTCTTTTGGCTCTGTGTCAGGAATAGATCCAAGAGAAGTCATATGACATGATTTAATCTTTCCAGCCTTCTTGGACTTTCGAGAAGTAGTCTTTTGAGGAGAAGGCGATTCAAAATCTGCCACTAGATCAGGATGGATCCACATGATTTCTCCAGTTTCCAAAGTGATTGGCACTAATCCTTCAGACCGTGGAGGAGGAAGATTCACTATGTCAAGGGTTGTCTTGGGAATAGGAACGATCCCACTTTCAAGGAGTTAAGGAGGGAAATCTCCGAATTGCATAGAGACGACGTTGGAGGTGACGATCTTCTCTTTTGGAGTAAGAGAGATAGCTCCAGATTTAATCATTTCTTGGATCTTTCCTTTCAGTACATAACATGTACGAATTGTATGACCCAGCATTCTGTGATATGGGCAGTATTTGGGATGATCTGTTTTACCAGCTTCATCAGGTTTCTTGATCTCAGGTAATTGTATCTTATTACCTTTCAGCAGACATTCAAAGATACCAAGGACATCGTCGTCATCGAAAGAATATTTTTCTTTGGGGCGAGGTGTTCTTGGTTGTTGAGTTGTATGAGAGGTTTGAACAGTTGATGCATCTTTGCTCTGAAGATTAACTTCAAGAGTTTCTTTTCCCTTGCGAGCATTGTTTTTATTGTTAGTACCTTGACCTGTTTCTTTAGGAGTCATCTGCACTCCCAAACCTTTGAAGGTTTCAGCACTAATTTTTGCGGCCTTGGCACTAACTATGAAAGAAGGCCAGTCTTGGAATTGAGTGGATCCTGTCCACATGCTGATGATTGGCAACAAGTTTGATTTGCATGTGTCGATGGTGACAGCATCAGGAGTTCCAAGAGGCATCTTCAGAGCTTCTCTTCGAAACCGTTCAATGTATTCTTCTGTAGTTTTATTATTTTTCTGCTTGATTCTAATAAGAGCAGATATAGTCATGTCATTAAGCCCTTCATAGAACCGTTCAAGAAACATCTGTTTGAAACCGGAAAATGAGGTAATGCTCCCATCTGGGAGACTTCTATACCATTCATAAGCCGTTCCCTTGAGACATCCAATAAACACCCGAGTAAGGAGGGCGTTGCTTGGTTGCAGCTGATCAGTCATTACTTCAAAGTGATTAATGAACTGACTTGGAGAAGTGGTTCCATCATAGAATGAGATAGTAGGAGGCTTGTATTTAGGAGGATACGATACTTGCTTCCATTCTATCGGATAAGGTTGTTTGATGCCTAACCTTTGTAAACCATCTTTCTGTTTGAATGCCTCGAATTGAGTTCTGAGATTCCTCAATTCTTCATTAACAATTCTAGAAGATTGTGGGGTTGTAACTTGTAGAGAATAGTTGGGAGGAGGAACAGCATTGTAAGCACTACCCCCAGCTCCAGAGAGACTAGGGTTTGGTTGAGCTGGTCCAGGAGTATTAGATTGTATTGCTGGAGGAACTTGTACTGGACTCATATCAGTGTCAGTTGGTATGGCATCTGGTACAGTCTGTCGATTTTGCATCTGTGTTGCCATGAGTTCATACATCGACTTCATAGTATCAGCCATAGACTTCATTTGTTGTTCCAAAGAAGCAATTCTTTGATCTTGAGGAGTCAAGGAAGAAGAAGGTTCATCAGTATTCCCATCAACCATATAAGTTGTGACTGTACGAGGAATTATTGATGAACTGGTAGATGTTGTTTGTTCTGAATCATTGCTTTGTGCATCAAAGTCAATTATAGGAGAACTACCCCCAGTAGGAAGAGGTGGGAAGTTAGATTCCCCAAGAAATTCAGAATCATCTTCAGAGATCAAATTTCTTTGACTAGAGGCCAGGACTCTTGCTCTGGTATTTCTATATACTCCATCTGGACTATCAACTCTACCCCCAGCATCCCGAGAGGTCATATTGATAGAAGCAAACAAAGGCTCATCTTCATCAGGCATAGGTTCACACTGAATCCGATTGAAGACAGATTGTCGTTTTGTTTGACATCTGCATTGCATTGTGACTCTTGGCTGGAAGTCACATTCATGATCAACATGATCATGAGCCATTGATTGACATCTGCATTGAATTATGACTCTTGGATAGAAGTCACATTCAGCATGGTCTTTTGACACAGAATCACTTCTTCTCTTCTGTTGAAGATATTCTCGTAAATCTGTTTATGAAGATTGAGGAGTATATTTCCTATTCTTGGGTCTTGATGGCTCTTGATTATATAGAGAATGATTAATATGAGCCACATAGTTTCTTGCATACTCTGCATCTGGATCTCTTATCCTTGTTTCCAACTGGTATGGTTTCTTAACACCAGAAGTGTTAATTTTTGTTCTTAGATCAGTTGGAGGTAACACATTGGTTTTGGACACATGGAGTTTTCCTTCCATTGATCTGGATATTTGTAGAGAAGGAAGAGTTGAACCACCCCCTTGATTAGGAGTTGGTAACAGACCTTTTCTAGACAAATTCTGTACCCAATTCGAAGAAGTCATAGAAGAAAACATTAAGGAATGTTTCTTCTTAGACTCATTCAAGTTTTGAGACATAGAATGTCCAGAAGGAAGAGTAGTCAAAAGACCATCTCTTTTTCTTTGACTAACAAAATTGTCAGTCAAAGCTGTTCCTGAAGTAAAAACTACAGGAGCAGAAGAAACAACTAAAGAGTTATTTCTTTTCGAAGGGACTTTGTGTGGAAGACCACCCCCAGTTCTGGTAGAACTTGGCAAAGAGGAAGAGATAGCTAAAGAGCTATTCTTCTTAGATGAAATACACGCTGAAACAGGATTGGTTAAAGAACCAGTGCTGTTGGCGTGACTTTTGACTTTGGAAATACACGCTGGAACAGATTTGGCTAAGGAGCCAGTATTGTTAGCGTGACTTTTGAGGTTGAAATTGCACACTGGAACAGATTTGGCTAAGGAGCCAGTACTGTCAGCGTGACTTTTAAGGTTAAAATTGCACGATGGAACAGATTTGGCTAAGGAGCCAGTACTGTCAGCGTGACTTTCAACTTTGGAGACACACACTGGAACAGATTTGGCTAAGGAGCCAGTACTGTTAGCGTAATCCTTGATTGCTGTCATCTTCGAGCGCACAAGAGTATGCGTGCTTGCAGTAGAGTTCTTGCCAGTGTTAGGAGCAGACACTGTGGCAGAGACTTCACCATTGGCTGCCAACTGATTCTTAGGGACATAGATAGAGTGTCCCTTCGACTTGGCAGTGATGATGGAGGCTATAGTGGGCTTACCACTCTTAGCCCGCTGTATTTCTTCATAGGCGAGTTGATCGAATTGGATCGTCATCACCTTCTTCGTCGAGCCGATTGACGAAGTATCGCATTGAGTTGTTGCCATCTCAGAAGAGGAGATGGTAGTCCCCAGCAGAGTCGCCAATTTGTTTTTCATAAATAAATTTCTTTATTTATTGTGTATCTGGGAAAATTACAACTATGGGAATCTGATCTAGAAGACGATCACTTTATCCCTTGGACTATGCGAAAAAGAAAAGCTCTCAAAATTTTGACAGTAGATAACTATGTATCCGTACAATGAATGAGAAAAAGAACTCTATTTATAGAGTCAAAAATAATAACTGAAAAGATAATTGTCTTCACAGCCTGTGCTTAGTTGAAAATCACGCAGGATTTAACATACGCAAGACTGTGAGCAGTTACTGGACGTGGCCTGTAACTGTTGGACACATGGCAATCATGCATGAGTCGTGTGCAAGTTACAGACACGCAGGCGAGAGATCAGTGGCATGGCTGCCACGTACTCCAATTTGATGAAATCCACGCAGACTTGTTGAAGACGAAATCCACGCAAACTCGGGGTAGAAAGCTTCAAAATCCACGCAAACTTGGGGCAAGAAGCTTCAGAATCCACACAGACTTGATGAAAAAAACTTCAAAATTCACGCAGACTTGAGGAAGAAAACTTCAGAATCCACGCAGATTTGAGTAAAAACTCAAAATACACGCAGACTTGGGATAGAACTACCAGCTGTCTTGATTCAGCGTGCCTCGACTGACACAAAATCTCTGGCAGTGATTGCTTTTGTCAGTCACATTAAATGACAAGAAGCTCTTTTGGTACGCCAACTTGACGAAGGTTGAGTCTTGTTGAAGAAGATTTCGAAAATCACGCAATAGACGGCTGTGATCTCTCGAATTCTGTGCATACGTGGCATACGAAGAGACATTCTTCGACTGTTGTGCTGTCAGTCATAATTACTCTCTGACAAATGATGAGCTGTCTCCCAGCGTGATTTGTAAATATTGTCTGGATCAACTGAGCGTGACTTTTGACTCTGTCCTGATCAACTCAGCGTGACTGTCATTTTTAAAGGCCTACAATTGTACCTCGTTCTGTCCCAATTGTAACACATTTGCAAGGAAGAACGAGAGATCTTCTCTTCTCTATTTTTCTCCTCCATATTGTAATCGGGTTATGTAACACCCATATTCTGAATACGTATTTTGTCAAGCTTGCATGTATTTCAGACCTGTATTTATTTTCTCGGATTTTGGCATGTACTTATAATTGGCTTGACTTGCAGATGTTGGTTCTCGTAATTGGGTTTTACCTGGCTTGGTTTATTTTGTGGAGGAGAATTGGTTTGATTTGGTTTGGTTTGGTTTAACATGCATTGGAACACCTTAGCCTATGTTCAACCCTCATTCCACCACAACCCACCCTCTTTATTATCCCCACCTAACACTCTCTCTCCTCATTACTTCCCTCCATTAATTCCTTCTTCTTCTTCCTTCCTCTACACAACACTCCACCCATAGGCAAGTGCACCTTGCCACCACATGAGAACCATATTTTATTTGTCCATTAGCTAGATTAGGCCATGGAGATCAACATTAGAACTTGACATTTTGTGATTTGGAGTCTCCTTTGTTCTAGATCTAAGTTTTCTCTATTTTTGGATTTACATAGTTTTGATCTATTTTAGTTGGGTTTTTGTGGGTTTTGATGCTTCCATGTGGAAGAGAACTCAATTTTACTCAAGTTAGACCTTTGAAAATCTAGATTTGGCTTTGATTTGACCAAGATATGAAGAATGAAATTTCTGGTGTTCTTGATGCTTACTCTCGGCCTGGAGTAGCAGACTGCAGACTGCGCTCTTTAGCGCAGTGCTGGACTGCGCATCCCCTCTCGGCCTGTGCTCTTTAGCGCAGCGCCGACTGCGCTGCTTGCCCCTTGGCGAACTACGCTCAGCCCCATGCGCCAACCATTCCTGCGTACTTCACCCCTGCGCAGTTCACTCCTGCGCAGTCTGCTCATGCGCAATCCACCCCTGCGCAGTTCACTCCTGCGCAGTCTGCTCATGCGCAATCCACCCCTGTGCAGTTGGCTCCCTGCGCAATCTAACCCTGCACGTTTGGACCCTGCGCACTTCACCCCTGCACAGTTCAACCCTGCGCCAACCATTCCTGCACCAAGCATTCCTGCGCCATCCACCCTTGCGCAATCTGTCCAATCATGAAGATTTGATTTTATTTTTCCTTAAGCTTGGCTCTTCTATAGCCCTGTATATTGATATTTTATTAGATATTTTATGCCCATTTTATATCCTTACGTCTTTTGTCATGAACTTGATTTTACTTAATATGTTTGGAATGACTATTGTACATGGCATGGTATGACAAGGAACTAGCATAACACGACAGTGACCCGTAGTGGTGCACTCCTGACATGACCAACCTGACATGATAGTGGCCCGTCGTGGCGCACTCCTGATAAGTACCCTGACATGATTTATCTTGATGCTGTTGCGACGGCTAACTTGACTCGTATAATCAACTTGACACCGTGGGTGTTCCTGCTTGCTTGCTTGTGCAATCCACTTATCTTGTCTTGCATCATGTCTAGGACGTGACTCCCTGGTTCCCACGGTCAGGGATTCATACTGAACATGGATTAGGCTAATGAATAGATTAAACTATAGTTCATGGAGAATTTTCAGTCACAGGCAATCTCGTTATCTGGGCGCTCTTAATTGGACTTGTAGCTTGCCGACGAGTAGAGCATATTTCCAGCGCACTGTCATGTGTTGCACCCTCTAAGTCACCTAAGGGTATATCGTCTCCGGGGCGATGTACCCAACCATACTCACAACCCACGGAAGGATAGCTGGATGGTCTGCAGGGCTTGGGACTGGAAAATTCTCACTTGCATCTTGTTAGTAATTAGGCTTGTGATAACCCTAGTTAGTTAAAGTAGTAAGCCGTAGTAATTGTTTGGCCGCTTGTGAATGGATGGAGTCCAGCCTTGTCTAAGTCTTGCCTAGTCCCTGTACCTGGCTACTCTTGTACATGCTTGTTTTACTTATCTCTAACAATAAATGGGTAGAGACAGAGTGCTGTTCAGGCGAATGGTTACAACCTCGGTCCTTGTCTGGTTTAAGGGTTGTAACCTGGCTCCCGGAATGGTCCCACGTCACTAGTCGTTTATTGTCCTGTTGCACTCTTTATTTACTTGTACCTTCTTCCATTTCTTTTCTTATGTTCTGAGATGCTGGCTTTTGTTCTTATTTTGTGGCCTCCTTTGTGGCACTTGCTCTTTCTGGGGTTTGACCCAGCTGGTTTTGTGTGGCCAGATTTCGGAGCAGATCCCGAGGATCTTCCGAACCTCCAGCCCGATGGTGGCGACTAGAAGGAACCCGGGCTACGAGTGAGTTTTCTATTTTGTTTCGCTCACTTTATTGTAAAGTTATTCTTTTGAGGCGTTTAGCCGACGAGCACCTGTTAGCTCGATGCACTTTACTTACTGTCTGCCTACGGGCTGTAAACATAATTAACAAATCCTAGGGTTGATCATGTATGACTTAACTCTTGCTAGTCCCAGCATTTTGTACGACTAGCTTCATGATCAGCTGATATGTAATATTTGGGACGCCTTTTATTGTATATTTGGTGGTCAAACATCTTGTGATCATATTACTTGCTTGAGATTGAGACAATAGGCTTGACCATAAGAGACCGTTGGCTTGTAGTAAACCCTCATATCTAGACAGCCGTGATCGTATAGTTGAGATGTATTCTATTTCAATATACGTAGCTGGCTATGTACGCCCCCGCTCTCCAGTATTCTGGTTCTGGGGCGTGACAGGTTATTTGGTTTTTGTATCATCGTAGATCTCTGTTGCATCTGTTTTACCATCTTTGATCAAGCCCCGAGACTAACAATCTCAAAGCAAGATCCTTATAGATGGAAAACATTAATGCTTCGCTCGTCCAATCGGACTACTGCAAGTTGGAAAAGTTCGATGGAGAGCATTATCAAGTCTGGAAGAGAAAGGTTTATCTAACTCTTCAACTAAAAGACGTTGATCATGTTCTGTTGGAGGAAGAACCATCTGTTCCAGACACTGGATCTACTGTCGCAATCAATGCGGCTACCAAACTCCAGGCCAAATAGATAAGGGAAAATAGCATCTGTAGGCTTCTCATCCTGAATGCTATGGAGGACTCCCTGGCAGAATCCTACTCGAAGAAGGAACTTGCCAGAGATATATGGGAGTCTGTAGAAAAACTGTATGAAGAAGACATGAACAGGAACAAGATATTTGTGGTTGAAAAATATCACAAATTGCTCTTTGAGGACGAGAAGTCCATATTGCCACAGGTGAAGGAATTTCTGAAGCTACGTCAGAAACTAGAAGACGAAAAGATGCCCCTTCCCGACAAGTTTGTCGTTGGAGGGATCGTCTCAAAACTTCCTAATGGGTGGAGTACCTTCTATACAAGGATGCTCAGAAGGAAGCTAGACATTAGCTTGGGAGATCTACTTCAAGAGATCCATGTTGAGGACGAGATGCGTTCCCAACAGAAGGTGGACACTCTGTCCAAACAGTTGGCTAAAGCCAATCTAGTGCAGACGAGAGATCCCAAGGGGAAGCATGCGGCTTCTCATCCCAAGAAGAAGGACTTCACTAATCTAAAAGTGAAGGGTCCTTCATTCAAGCAACAGAAGACTAAGTCCCACGTGACTTGTTACAATTGTGGCAAGAAAGGCCACTACAAGAGTGAATGCAGATCTAAGCCTAAACAATCAGAGAAAGGTGAGCCTAATAAGGTTTTATTGGTTTCTAACTTTGTTGCTATGATCGCACAGGTCACAACTGTGGGGGTTGACTCTGACTGGTGGATAGACACTGGTGCGACTTGCCATGTCTGTTATGGCAAGGAATGGTTCGTCACGTACCAGCCGATATCTGAGAAGGTTGTCATGGCGAACCAGGCCCAAGCTGAAGTTCTGGGGATCGGGACCGTGGAACTGAAACTCACTTCTGGGAACACTCTGACGCTTCAAGGTGTGAAGCATGTTCCGGCGATTGCCAAGAACCTGATCTCTGGGAGCCTGCTCTGCAACGCAGGCTTGAGGATGGACATCAATGCTGGTCAGATGGTGATGTCCAAGAAAGTAACATACTTCGGAAAGGCTTATCAAACCGAAGGAATGTTTAAAATTCAGCTTGTCAACCAGTTTGATGACATTAATGTAGTTGTATTTTCTGATTATTCTCTTGAGTTGTGGCATAATAGACTAGGGCATGTTCATTGTAAAAGAATTAACAAAATGTCTAGTCTAGGACTTATCTCCAAATGTGGGGGTAAGGTGGAGAAGTGTGAAGTGTGTGCTCAGACGAAGATCACAAGGAAACCCTTTCATCGGGTCAATCGAAGCACAGATCTTCTGGAGTTGGTGCACTCCGATATCTGTGACTTTAAATATTTCTCCATGAAGGTCGGGATGAAGTATTTCATAACCTTCATCGACGACTTCTCAAAATACGCGTTCGTCTACTTGCTCAAGTCTAAAGACGAAGCCTTCGAGAAGTTCAGAGAGTTCAGGGCCGAAGCTGAACGGCAGAATGGACAACAACTCAAGAGGTTAAGAAGTGATCGAGGTGGGGAGTACAGGTCTCATGAATTCGCATCGTTCTGCAAAGAACATGGAATCATATGCGAGACTACTGCTCCATATTCTCCTCAATCCAACGGAGTAGCGGAGAGGAAGAACAGAATGTTGACAGAAATGATGAACTCAATGCTGCTAACCGTGGGTCTTCCTAAATGCTACTGGGGAGAAGCTGCATTGATGGCCACTTTTATTCTAAATAGAGTGCCGTATGCAACTTCGGACGTAACTCCTCATGAACTCTGGTTCAAAGTCAGACCAAACTTGAATGTCATTCGAGTGTGGGGGTGTCTGGCGTATGTGAAGCTCTCAGATCTGAAGATTCAGAAGCTAGGGACAAGGACTACGAAGGCGATCTTCTTGGGGTATGCCGAGAAGAGTGATGCTATGAGATTTCTTGATATTGAGTCAAATCATATCATCGAATCTCGCGATGCTGAATACTTTGAAGACAAGTTTACAAAAGACAAAAATATTGTTCTTTCGGACATTCCGAAAAATGATTTAGGTGCAAATGAGACTGAAATCTCATATGGGCCAGTAGTCCAAGAAGAAGCTGTTGTTGATGAAACAACTCTTGTACCAGAACTCGCAGAGCCGTCAGCTAAGCGAGCGAGGAGACCGAAAGACTTCGGAGATGACTTTGTCACCTATCATGTGGAAGCAGATCTGCTTACTTATGATGAGGCGATAAAGACCAGAGATGCTATCTTCTGGAAGGAGGCAGTAAATGACGAGTTTGACTCTATCACCTCCAATAACACATGGGTGTTAGTAGATCTACCTGAAGGAGAAAAGTCCATCGGATGTAAATGGATCTTCAAGAAGAAGATGAAGGCAGATAGAACTATTGATAAGTTCAAGGCCAGGCTGGTAGCCAAGGAATTTTCTCAGAAACAGGGGATAGACTACTTTGACATGTACGCTCCAGTAGCTCGGATGACTACTATCAGGATGTTAATCGCTCTAGCAGCAATACATAAGTTGGTGATACATCAGATGGATGTAAAAATAGCATTCCTGAATGGGGAGCTGACCGAAGAGATTTATATGCAACAGCCAGATGGATTTGTCGTCAAAGGTCTTGAAGACAAAGTCTGCAAGTTGGTGAAATCATTGTATGGTTTGAAGCAAGCTCCCAAGATGTGGCATGAGAAGTTTGACAAAGTTATTAGGTCAAACGGCTACAGAGTCAGCGAGACGGACAAATGTGTTTACACAAAGTTCGCTGATAGAAGAGGAGTCATCGTTTGTCTGTACGTGGATGACATGCTAATCCTAGGCACGGACATAGGCTGTGTCACAGAGACAAAGAAGTTCCTCTCAACCAAGTTCAGTATGAAGGACTTGGGGGATGCAGATGTCATCTTGGGCATAAAGATCATCCGGACAGACACTGGAGTAGCGCTGTCACAATCTCACTACATTGAGAAGATGCTCACACGCTATGGGTATAAGGATCTTCCAGGGATCGATACGCCATACAGGTGTGATCAGAAGCTGAAGCCAAACTCGAGGTAAAGCGTCAGGCAGCTGGAGTATTCTAGCATTATCGGAAGCTTAATGTACGCAACCACTGCCACAAGGCCTGACATAGCTTTCGCCGTGGGAATGCTGAGTCGGTTCACAAGCAACCTAGGGTTGAGCACTGGAAAGCTATGAAGCGGGTGATGAGATATCTCAAGAAGACTCAGACATATGCACTGCACTACAACGGATATCCGACAGTAGTGGAAGGCTTCAGTGATGCTAGCTGGTGTTTGCCATTAAAATTGTTTTAATTGAAATCTTAATACAAACAGAACAGTGATACAATATAGGACTTAGATGTAGTCCTAGGAGTACACTTTTGTTTAAGCTGGGTCCTTAGTGCCAATGGAGCGAGTGGTAATGCGTTGACTCCATTGACCGGCTGACGACGGTTATCGGTTCTCTGAAGGTGTTGATTGCTCTGGGTGCTGGAGCTTGCTGAGAGGAGGAAGACGTTGAGTGTCTAGAACTGCCTCTCGGTGATTCTCTGTTGTCGATTCTCTCTGTGTTGTGAGTCTTCTGTTCTGAGTCTCTGTGTGTGTGTGAAGGAGATGATCCTTCTATTTATAGTTTTGCAGGCTGGCTGCTCATGTGCGCATGCAGGATGCGCCGGTGTGGGGATGCCACGTAGAGGTTGCTGATGGAGGCGCACGGATGCTGCGTCCTGATCGAGGGGGAGAACTCTTCATACTGCTGTTGTGAGCCGGCACGTAGCAGAGAGAAGATCTTTCCGTTGCTGAAATCTTGGATGAGTTGAGTCAAAAGACACGTGTCGTCGACTCATGGTTCGAAGATCTCAGATTTGGTGGAGAGAAGTGATCTGGTGAGCTGTGCCTTGGATTGGGCGCAGGAGGAGGCTACGGCTCATAACCTTTAGGAGTTACAAACCATTTGGGGCGCATGGCTTTTGAGGCGCATGCAGGCGACTTTCCTTCTGTCTTTCGGGATCAGAGAGCAGTCTGAGGCGCATGGCTTTTGAGGCGCATACTGATTTGGACGCATGGCTGTAGAGGCGCATGCTGATGGTGGAGTGGCCACGTGGCAGTAGCCGTCGAAATAAAGTCATGATGATGCTGACGTTGCCGACGCTTCGTTTTCTGAATAAAGCTGTCAACTGTTCAGACTTAGGGAGGCGTGCTGCCAACTCTGTCAGTTCAGCATTTAATGTTGGTGACGTTCGATGGACAGCTGAGTGGGCGCGTCGGTTGGCGTTCCACTCGGTATGGAGATGTGTGAGGGCGCACCCTCTGTAATGCGCCGAGTACTGTAGGACGCGTCTGTGTGATGCGCCTGATGCCGAAGGGCGCGTCCGTGTGATGCGCTGTCTGGCTGACGCATCGGACATGTCTTTTAATGATGCGGCTGTCTCGCTCTTCGAGTGCTATAAATAGCCGTTTGGCTGAATTCGAGGCGTCCGGTTCATCCATTTAATGTAAATTCATTGCACGGAATTCGGAGGGTCATCCACTTGGCGCGTGGGTTTGATCTGCCCGGCCTATAAATAGTGGCATGGAGAGAAGATTTGCTTCTCATTCCCTCACGTACTTCCAACATGAACTTGAACATGCGGGTGCATTCTATTGACGAAGTGCTCCCGAGGGTGAAGATGAGACGCTGTGTTGTCTTTGATGCTCTTGAAGGTGACTGTTACATCCAAAAGACGGAGTCGAGGGCTTCCGAGGCAGGCGAAAGGTGCCTGTTGCATCCAAAGATAGGGATGCTCGGGCCTTGTTCCCATTATTCCGGAAGAGCCGTAGATCGGAATGGCGGTGCTAGGCTCTCTCTTCCTTCAAAGTGGGGTTTCCCCACTTTGATCGTGTTGAAAGCTGCTCCTTTAGCCGCGGTTTCGATCACGGTCTTCCTTTGGCTTTGGAGGCTCTTTCGAAGCCTCCCCTGGCCTCAGCATTTGCGGTGCTCTTCTCTTCCTTGGTTCCAGCCAGAGGGTTAAATACTTTGCTTGGCGAAGCACTTATCAGGTGAGCCTGGCTGGAAGAGCGGCACATAACTGGGCTCTGCTCGGCCAGGTGAGCCTGGCTGGAAGAATTTGGCTGAAGGAATGCACATAGCTGGGCTGCTGAAGGGATGCACACAACTGAGCTGGATGCACATGACTGAGCTGCTGAAGGGATGCACACAACTGAGCTGGATGCACATGACTGAGCTGCTGAAGATATGGTGGGATGCGCCTGGTTGGAGGCGCATGATGTCTGCTGTGCCTGACTGACAGCGCATGGTGACTGGCAGCGCATGATGGCTGCTGCGTCTAACTGGAGGCGCATGGTGACTGCTGCGCCTGCCTGGAGGCGCATGGTGGCTGCTGGCCGTAGACTTAGGATCTTTCCTTTGTAGAAGTTTTTCCTTTGTACAGCCTTCTCTAGACATGTAATAGACTTTTATCTGTGAAATAAGAAGTTCTCTTTCCATGTATATATTTGTTGCTTTTGCTGTGGAGTATTTTGTCCAAGCTCTGGCGTATGTAGTGTCCGGCGTATGGGCTTTCTGGTTGTAAAATTCCATGCTTCTACAAGACCCCCTTCAAAGTTTTCAAAACTTTTGGATAAGTTTTGGAATACTTTGAATAAGAAGCATGGAGATCAGGGCACATGACTGTTTGGAGCGCATGCCTGTTCGGGCGCATGCTCCTCTCAGTTAATGATGATGATGTCTCGATAACCGAAAAGATTAATGATGATCTTTTGATTTTATTTGCTGTTATCTCTTTACAGAACCCAAGGCGACGGCTGAGATCACACATCATCGGGGCACGCGTGCGACCAAGCCCTATAAATAGGCAAGAGATGGAGAGAGAGAGAGTTCTTCTTTTTGTTAAAAGAATTGCGGAGGTTGTAACAACTTCCGGGAAGGTATAATCTGCCGTGGAGGCCTTGGACGTTGAGGGTCCTGCGGACTCGACGCATCCTGATGATGAAGTGGATTGGAGTTCGTCGCCTTCCGATGACGTCCCTCCAGCATTGCAAGAGTCTGTTGCGGAGGCAACAGACATGGTTGGAATAGAGAAGAGGGTTGATTCCCCTCCTTGTCATGATAAGGGGAGATCGGCTGTATCATTGCCAAGTCCTACCCCGGCCTCACCCGTGGAAGTTGAGGTGGCTACCGATCAGGCAGTAGCGACAGATTCTGTCCCTGTAGAGGGACTTGAGAAGAATGAGACCCTTCTGCCGGTCTTGTCTCCTGGGGCTGGCCAGGAGATAAATGTTGATCTCCCCGTTTTGCCGGGGGAGGTAGCTGATGCTGATAGAACGTCGGGGGTAGAAGAGGTGGCCGTTGACGTCGGTGATTTCTCCGGGCTTGAGAAGGGTAAGGGTGTGGAACCCTCTGTTGCTCCTTCCACTTGGGGTACTATCACGACGCATATGCCGGCTCCTTCTGTTCCTTCGGCTCCTCGGGCTAGCAGTCTGGCCCCTGTTGATGAAGAGCCTATTGCTGCCGAGGTTCAAACCTCTCAGATCGAGGTTGGCGGATCTTCCTCCGGTCCGCAAACTGTAGTAGCTCCCCCAACTCCTGCTATGACGCCGCAGGTACTGGCGGATGCCGACGAGTATGTGAAGTTCCTCGTCGAGGGAGTGTACAAAATACTGGAGAAAGGAGTATCTGCAGTGATGGATGCCAAGGAGGGCTTTGCGACAGCAAAAGCTTTGGCAATGCCTTGTATCAAGCTGATCCGCGTTTACCAAGGCCATGACCATATGGCTAAAATTCTGGAGGTTTCGGTGATTGAGCTGGACGAGCGGCTCGCGGAACTGCAGCGCATCCAACGAAATGACCTCTCTGTCTTGATAGATGCAGAGATAGGGAAGTTGATGGCTGAAATCGAGGCTTTCTATCGAGCCGATGTGAGCAGTTGGGAGCGTGAAGTGGCTGGGACTGAGGCTGCGGCGGAGCAGTTGTCTCAATCTATGGAGAAGACGACGGAGAAGCGGGCTGCGGTGGACGCTAACATCGCAGAGGTTGATGCTCAGATGCGTCGTCTTGAAGACCAGCGGGCCCAACTTCAACTAGAAGCTGATCATGTCCTGGCTGAACACGTGGCATTCAAGCAGGAGGAAGCGACTCTTACTCAGCGGACCCTTGCTTTGGCTCAGCAGCGACGACAGCTTGATGAGAAGTATGAGAGTAAAACTTCCGCTGAGGCTGTCGGATTAATACGTCAAGAAGCCGAGCTGCGAGTCCAGGCGACTGTGGAAACTCGCACTGCCGACCTGAGACGTCGAGTCAGAGAGCTCTCATCCCACCCTGGAGAGGATCGGGGACTGTAGCTTCTCTTCTTTTTATGTATTTTTGCAACTCTTGCTGGGGAAATAGTGTATTTTTGTACTCCCTTCTTTGAAAAATAAAGAAATACACTATCTCTTTTTTTTTGTGATGTGTTCATTTTTGATCTCATGAACTTGATGATTTATGTGGACCTATTATCTTTTGCACACCTTGGTTTTTAGGTACAGATAATAAGTTTGAAGGAACCAACATTTTTGCTCAGAGGTAATATGGACATGGCAATCATTAGGTTCAAATGATAGAATCTTCCTACTCAGAGGTATTTATGGACATGGTAGGAATGATCCTGGGGGATACGCTGAACAACTCAGAGGTAATGTGGACATGGAAGTTCTGCGATCAATGTACGACAACACAGGAGTTGTTTGTACGGGATGTTTACTCAGAGGTAATGTGGACGTGGTAAACATGAATGATAGCGTAAGCTCACGAAATGTAAGGTTCCGCTTTGTAGGATGTAGAGAGACAACTCAGAGGTAATGTGGACGTGGTTATCATTCTACGGAAGGATGCCACGGAACAGCTGGGTTCCGGAAGCGTTTGATTTTTGTGAAAAGAGGTTGTTTGGGGAAATACATGTCTTGGAGGATGTCAAGAATAGTACTTCTTTAGGAACTTGCCGTTGATGGGCATCATGAACAAGTCCCCATTGGGTTTGGCGAGGCGGTAAGCACCGTTTGAGTATACCGTCTCAATGATGAAGGGTCCTTCCCATTTGGGCTCGAACTTCCCTGGTGTCTTGTGAGTTAACACCATTGGCCTTCTGACTGCTAAAACCAGGTCGCCAACTTGGAAAGTTCTTTGCTTGACCTTCTTGTTGAAAGCCTGTGATATACGGGCTTGGTAAAGTTCGATGCGTTGTTGAGCTAGGAGACGCTTTTCGTCAAGTGCCTCCAGTTCCCGCAGACGACGACGTTGATTGTCTTCTTCTGTGAGATCGTTTGTGATTGCCACGCGGAGCGAAGGTATCTGTATCTCGAGAGGCAGTACTGCTTCGCTCCCGTAGACCAGGGAGAATGGAGTGTTGCCTGTTGGGATCCGTACCGTTGTGCGGTAGGCCCAAAGGCATTCGCCAAGCTTTTCGTCCCAGTCGCGTTTGTTGGATGACACGACCTTTTTGAGCAGCCTAACGATAGTCTTGTTGAATGCCTCAGCTAATCCGTTTGCTACCGGATTGTAGGCGGTTGAGGCCACGTTTTGAATGCGATTCTTGTCACAGAACCTGCTGAAAATATGGCTGATGAATTGGGGACCATTGTCATGAATGATTCGCCTGGGTACTCCGAAACGGTAAATGACATGGTGTTTGATAAAGCTGACCACCCTGGAGCTTTTTACTTCCGCTAGTGGGACTGCTTCCGCCCATTTGGAGAAGTAATCGGTGATGGCCAGGATGAAACGATGTCCTCTTGATGAAGGAGGGGTGATTGGTCCTACAATGTCTATGCCCCAGGCTTCGAATGGCCAGGAGGCGACTGTAGGATGTAGAGGTTCAGACTATGTATGTATGAAGTCTGCATGAAGTTGGCATGCATGGCACTTCTTAGCATATTCCACTGCGTCGGCGGCCATGGTTGGCCAGTAGTAGCCCATACGTCGCAGTCGATCTTGCAACTTAGGACCGGGTTGATGAGCTCCACAAGTTCCGTCGTGAGCTTCTTGAAGAGCCTCGGCTGCTTCTTCGTTAGACAGGCATCGAAGGAGGAGCCCATCGAAGGAGCGTCGGTACAGCGTTTTAGTGGCTGTATCGTAGTAGAATCGAAGAGAGCGTCTCCTGACTGAGACGGCTTCCTTCGGATCTTCCGGAAGGATTCCGTAGACGGCGAAGTCGATAAACGGGAATCTCCAGTCTCGAACATTAACATCGGTGTTTGTCGGCACGGCGTGAGCCATTTGCAAACATAGGTTGTTTCTGGGACAAATCAAGTCTCGGCCAGTTACCGTGACATAGTGTTGAGTCCCAAGGGGCGCGGCCAATGAGGCTGCGAGGCCAGCCAGAGCGTCAGCCTCCAAGTTTTGTAGACGGGGTACATGTTCGATGAAGAACCCAGTGAAGGTTGAAATGATGTTCAATGAAACTTCATGGTAAGGGATCAAATCTTTATGGCGAACCTCGTATTGCCCCCGAATCTGGTTTACGACGAGTTTCGAGTCGCCGTAGGCTTCCAGATGATCCACCCCCAGCTGTTGTGCTAGCTGGAGTCCCATGACGAGTGCGTTGTACTCAGCAACATTGTTGGAGCACGGCTTCGAAAGAGAGTATGCGCGCTGGATGACCAGCTGATCGGGAGAGACCAAGACTACCCCCACTCCTGCGATGATTTGGCCGTTGGGGCCCGTTCTTGAAGCGCCATCGAAGAACATCCGCCAAACGGGGCTTCCTTCAGTGACGTTTGATTCTTGGACTTCATCCGGGATGTCTTCATAGAGTTTTGAAGATTCTGGGAAGGGGTGTGGAGCTAAAAAGTCAGCCAGAGCCTGACCTTTGACCGCCTTCTGCGGGACAAACACCATGTTGTATGGCGTTAGTAGGATCGCCCATGTAGCCAGCCGGGAGTTTAATGACCCTGGCTTCGTCATGAGAACTCTGAGTAGATTGACTCGGAAGATGACGTGAATTGTCTGGCCCGAGACGTAATGACGAGTCTTCTGAATGGCAAACACCAAAGCCAAGCACTCCTTTTCAACGGAGTTGTACCGGTGTTCGGCCCCGATGAGTGTTCCACTGAGGTAGTAGATTGCTTGCTCGTAGCCTGCATCGCTGTTTTGAGCCAGTAAAGCGCCGAGGGAATGATCCATGGCACGGACGTAGAGGAGGAATGGTTTGCCGGCGACAGGTGCCACTAGGACTGGCGGGCTTGTCAAGTAAGCCTTGATGTCGTCGAAAGCCTTTTGGCACTCCTCTGTCCAGACGTAAGAGACTCCCTTCTTCATGAGCTGAGTAAAGGGTTGACATTTACCGGAGAGGTTTGCTATGAACCTCCGGATGTATGCCAGACGTCCCTGTAAGCCCCGAAGTTCTCGAAGGTTCTTCGAAGGGTCCATGTTGAGGATGGCTTTAGTCTTCTCGGGATCGACATGAATGCCTTTTGCCGTGATGACAAAGCCCAAGAATTTGCCGCTAGAAACCCCCAGGAAGGATTTAGCGGGGTTCATTTTGAGTTGATGTGCCCGCATGAGATCAAAGACCGTCCTCAGGTCCTGTAGGTGATCTCTTTTGAGGCGGCTCTTGACTACGATGTCGTCAACATAGCACTCAACTGTCTTGCGAAGATGTTGACGAAAGATGGTACTCATCGCTCGTTGGTATGTTGCACCGGCATTCTTCAAGCCGAAGGGCATTACTGTGTAGCAGAAAACACCTTTCGGAGTCCTGAATGACGTGTGTTTTGCGTCATCGGGGAACATCTTGATTTGATTGTAGCCTGAATACCCGTCCATGAAGGACATGCGTTCAAAGCCACATGTGTTGTCGATCATTACATCGGTGATTGGGAGCGGGAATTCATCCTTCGGGCAAGCAGAGTTGAGATCCCTGAAGTCGATACAGACTCGTATCTTCCCGTTCTTCTTGGTGATAGGGACGACGTTGGCTACCCAGTCCGGGTGTTGTTCCTCACGGATGAAGCCACTGGTCAAGAGCTTGTCCACCTCCTGATCAATGGCATTCATGATGTCCGGGCGGAAGCGTCGCTGTTGTTGTTTGATAGGTTTGGCATCTGGTAAGATGTTCAACCTATGCATCACGATCTGTGGATCGAGACCCGGCATGTCTTCGTAGCTCCAGGCGAAGACGTCAATATATTCTTTAGCCAGTTGGACTAAAGATTCTCGGTCTTCTCCTTCCAAGCTTTTGCTGATGAAGATGGATTTAGAAGAAGACCCATCCCCGAGGTCGATCTGCTCGACTTCGTCTTCGGTAGGAGGTTCTCGTAACTCAAAACGAGACTCCCATTGTTCTCCTAGGCGTTGAGCCCAGGGTTCCTCTTCGAAGGGTTCCGGCGGTTGGTCTTCGCCTTCATCTTTCTGAGGTTGCGCCGATGTCATGTTAGCTGACAGCACTTTCCTGAAGACTGATCCGATACTGGTATCGGAATCCCACGTCGATGCTTCAGACGAGTGGAAATGTTCTATGTCTTCCGCGTCTGAACTCTCTGGAGTTGATGGCGGTGTGACATAGCCTAACCCCCGTCGAGTCCGATTATAGTAATCATGTGGCTTTCCATTGGGCATCGAAAGCCGGACAGGGAGATGCCGACCCTTGCCGTAGTTTAAGCCTTTGTTGCTTTTCAGGTCGTAGCCCATCTTTTGGATGATGTGCTTAGCCGTATCTGTGTACTGATAGACTTGTACTCTGCCGGTATCAGGTTTGGGCTCGATTGACGGGAGGTCCCGACGACGCTCGATTTTGCCCGAGATGATGGTGCCCTGGTCTCGGCTTCGTGGAGGGACTATGAAGACTCCTTGAGACGGGACTATTTGATTATGGTAGACGGTCGTTACTTGTGTTTGCAACGACCGTAGAGCGTTGTCTAATGTATACATGACATTCCAGTGTGGAAGACAAGAATAATTGAAAGACACTCTATTATTGATAAAGTACGAGATTTTATCCCGTAGGATTACATTGTCGAAGGAGGGTGCATCTACATCAGCAGAGATATATTCGCCAAGCTCCTCATCTGTAAGCACTGGGGCCGGATCAGGAGAGTCCTCCACCGCTCTGACTTTGGGGTCTGAGAGGGTTATGTGAGCCCTCTCCGGCATCTTGGATGACTGCGGCGGCTTGCCTTTAAGACGCACCTTGAGAGGTGCCTCGGTTGCGCCTCCGATGAGTGGCGCCTTCCTTTGTAATTTTACCACCAGGGGAGCCGCTGTTTGAGGTGGCTTTCCCTTGAGGCGTATCTTCAGGGGAGCTTTGTGAGTCGGTGCTTTCCCTGATAGCTTGATGCTCATTGGAGGCGCCTTCTGGGGAGGCTTGCCCTTCAATCGGATTTTCAAGAGGGCGTCGGGAGTCATTTCGGGCTCCAAGTCCGGCTCTGTTGCCGTCTCTGCTTCATCATCGGCGTCGTTGGCTTCCTCCTCGTCAAGTGGCTTGTACAAGTCGGAATCGGTGAAGTAGGCCTCAATCTCTTTGAAGGGATCGATATCTGCAAATTCCGTCCGGATGACGCCGTTGGTGGATACATATTTCATGCATTGGTGGAGTGTGGAGGGCACCACCATGTACTCATGTAACCATGGTCGTCCGAGTAAGATGTTGTAGTTGACCTCGGCATCCACCACATAACAAGTCACCTCAGTTTTGAGGCTGCCGATGTGACACTTCAGCCGGATCTTGCCCAGTGGCTCGCTTTTGCTAGCGTTGAAGCCACTGATGGTCGTATTGGAGGGCGCCAGCCGGTACATTGGGATCCCCAGCTTTGATAGCAGCGCCTTTGGAATGATGCTTAGGGAAGACCCCGGATCGATCTGAATCCTGCTCACATTTACCGAACCGATGTACCCTGTGTAATACAACGGTCGGTTATGTCGGTGATGCTTGAGCAGCATGTCTTGTTGGGTGAAAGTTATGTTTGGGATAACTTCATCCGCACAATGACAGTGTGCACAAGTAGTTGGGAGGTCTTCAGGCTGCTTGATTTGACTGAGAAAGGATTCGGCATCCTTCAGAGCTTCGCAGAGAGCTTCTCGGGAGTCCTTGGAGAGATGCAGGAGCTCGAACAAAGACAAGCGTGCAGAAGTACTGGCCAGTTGTGCCAGAATGTCAAAATTGTGGGGCTTGGCTAGCCCCGAAGCATTTTCTTTCCGCAGAGGTCTGTCGAAACGGGCCTCCACTTGCTTTTGTTTATTGGCTGCTGAGGGTTTGGATGGACCCTCCTCAGGGATGGTGCCAGGAGGCACCACTTCGGCGGCAGCTTCACCGAGCTGGGAGTTCTGTTGTGCACGCGTCTGCACAGGAAGCGCCTCTTCCGTTGAAGAAAAGACCGTGCGGCAAGACTTGATCTTCCTGCCTTTTGCTTTGGAGGTAGGGCGTACCTCCGGTTGATTTACCTCGGAGACGAGGTCGGGGTGAACCCAGAGGACCTCTCCTCGAGATGTGGTGAGTGGGATAAGTCCACTCACATTGTCACGGGTGGGTGGCAAGTTCACCACCTCCATTGTCGCCTTAGGGATGGGGACGACGCCATCTTGTGTGGTAGTCGGCGGCAAGGTGCCGAACTAAAGTGACACCACATTAGCTGACACCGTCTTCTCTTCGTAGTCGACGGAGATTACATCCGCATTGATCATGCGCTGGATGTAATTTTTGAGGACGTAGCAGTCCTTAGTCGGGTGTCCGACAAACCGATGGTAGTGACAGTACCTCGGGTTGTCCACTTTCCCGACTTCATCGGGCCGCTTCGGGTCCGAAAGCTTGATCTTGTCACCCTGCTTCAGTATCTCAAAGAGTTGCAGGGTGTCGTCATCATTGAATGAATAAACCTCCTTGGGTCTCGGTGCCAGTGGAGGGTTTTGAGTAGGCGCAGATGCGTCTTTCGAGGCATTAACAGTCAATGCCTGTTTCCCCTTTGTTTCTCGTCCGGAGTTGTTGATTGCGGACTTTTTCCCCTTATCGTCAAAGGCGGGGAAGCTAACACCCAGAAGACGTGCATTGGCCGCCTTCTTCTCTGCAGCTTCAGCTTCGATGATTAGGGAGCTCCAGTCGGGAGGGGGAGTAGAGTTAAGCCAGAGCTTTACTGCAGGCAACATGTTCATACTGCAAGCGGAGAAAAGCGCATGCTCTGGCATGCCTGGAGGTAGCCTGAAGCAGGCCTGACGAAAGCGTTCGATGAATGCCCGAACCGTTTCCTTGTCCTTCTGGCGTATCTCAATGAGAGACGCCATCGTCATGTCCTTCCCACCGTCGTAGAAGCGGTCAAGGAAGAGGCGTGTCAGGTCGTCGAAGGACGATATAGAATTATCGGGGAGGCTGCAGTACCAGTCATACGCCACCCCTTTCAGGGCCCCAACAAAGATGCTGGTGAGGAGCGCATCCTCCTTCGGAAGATGCCCTATCTGCGACTGGAAGTACGTCAGGTACCGTCGTGGAGAGTCCTTCCCGTCATACGGCGTGAGTTTTTGTGGTTTATACTTTGGGGGATAAACCACTTTGTTCCACTCAAGGGGATAAGGCTGGGGAATGCCCATCTTCTGGCGCTCCTCCTGCCTGTTCTTGGACTCGAAGCGCTCCCGCAGATCTTTGATCATTTCGACCACGTCCTCCGTGGAGCTAGGAGTCGGGGAAGGAGGTACCACCTGGAGTGGAGCGTTTGAGGGCTCCGACGTCCGGGGTACTTCTGTGTCTGAGGGTGTTCGTTGGAGGGGCACACTCGACTCTCCATTGGCTCCTGGGTCGGGACCATTTGAAGGTGTCCTGATCAAGGCCGACCGCATCTCAAACACTGCTTGAGTCAGTGCTTGCATTGAGGCAGAGAGGGTTTTGAGTCCTCCCTCTAGCGAGTCTATGCGCTGGACAATGTCCTGTGGCGGCGCATCAGTCTCAAGATCACCCCCGGTCATGTATACTGTCATGACACGGCCGGAAGTGGATGGATCAGTTGAGGCTTCGCTCTCAGCCTCGCTCTCATATGGGGGAGTCACTTCTCCTGGTGTTTGGCCACCCCCAGCCACATTCTGGAGTTCGTCTTCGACAGGCGCATCTGCAAGGGCCTGACTGCCCTCAGCTCTGTCTTGAAGGGCCTCTTCGTTTCCAGCACTACCCCCGGCGGTGTCCTGGAGGACATCGTCATTTTGAGGGGCTTCAGGGAGGCCATCTTCGCCTTGATGAAGATCTGCCGCAGCTGTGCTTTGGACATCTTCGTCTTCGGAAGGAGGCTCGACAAGGGTCTGGCTACCCCCAGCTTCCTCCAAGAACTTCTTCCTCGACCGAGTGCCTTCGAACACTCCAGAGGTCGAGACAGCTGCCTTGGTTTTCCTCGGCTGGCTTTTGGATGAAGACGAGGAATTGGCAGTCGTCTTCCGGACAGATAAGGAGTTGGAGATCACGTTGCATGAAGCAACCTTTAGCTCTTCTTCTGCTGACACCTTCGTCCCAAGGCGATGTCGGAGGGGTGTCGATGATTGTAGCCATTGGAAGACCGACTGCTTTGGCGGTACTGCCGTCTTGCAACAGCAGTTGATGGTGACCACTGCACAAGTGTGCCCCGTGAGAGGCGCATCGTGCTTGTTGGTCAACTCTCCTGACCGGCGCTTGTGAGTGATCACGTTGCGCAGGTCGTTGGAGGAGAGTGCTACCCTCACACCCCTCTCAGGCGCATGGCAGGGCCAAGCGCCGGGGTGGTCGGGTGAGTGCTGCGCCCCCTGATCTAATTCCAAGCAGGCATCACGATCAGTAGTGGGGAACCACAGCATTTGAAGTGACTTGAACGGACCTCAAACGCACAACCAGAGGAGGCGCGGGAGTTCAAGACCACTGAGCTTGCCTCTCTCGGCTGGGTTGTGCACGCAGTGAATGCGCCCAAGCGAGATGAGGACTTTGAAGGTCGACTCGTTGTCGGTGCAGAAGCACTTGAGTCAACCTTGTACAGCTTGCCATCGGCAGCGCGCGTGATTGTAAGCGCGTGCCTCTGGCCGGCTGCTGGCATAGCACGTTTGTGGCGCATGGCCCGTGCCGCCTTGGATTTCTTCGTACCAGCCCGCTGGGGCGCATAGTACTCAGCATCTAAATTCTCCTCGCCATTACAGCGAGTGAGTCTGTCAAAGACAGAGGCTCTTTGTGGCGCATCAGAAGTGATGCGCGGGACATTGGCTGCGCCCCTGCTCCGTCGACGTATCTTCCTCGCCTGAGAGAAAGATGGCTGGGGAACGTGGTCAGTCGCACGCTTCCCCCAGAGATGCGCTGCATCAGCGGGCGCACCTTGACTGCTGAGGACGTCAGCAGGAAGGGAAGGCTGGACGGGCGCATCCCCTTCAACGGTGGTGCCCGAGGCGTCGACTTTGCGCACCCAGACTGCGCGGGTCTTCTTCGGCTTCGACAGCCGCTTCGAAGGACTCGCACTTCCTTCAGAAATGAACTCCTCGTACGCCTGTTGATTGAGGCGCACTACCAGCGTCTTGTGGGAGGAGCCCACCTTCACGTCGTCGGCCTGTGACACGACCTTCTCGGTAGAGGAGAAAGAAGTCCCCAGCAGAGTCGCCAGCTTGTTTGCCATTAAAATTGTTTTGATTGAAATCTTAATACAAACAGAACAGTGATACAATATAGGACTTAGATGTAGTCCTAGGAGTACACTTTTGTTTAAGCTGGGTCCTTAGTGCCAATGGAGCGAGTGGTAATGCGTTGACTCCGTTGACCGGCTGACGACGGTTATCGGTTCTCTGAAGGTGTTGATTGCTCTGGGTGCTGGAGCTTGCTGAGAGGAGGAAGACGTTGAGTGTCTAGAACTACCTCTCGGTGATTCTCTGTTGTCGATTCTCTCTGTGTTGTGAGTCTTCTGTTCTGAGTCTCTGTGTGTGTGTGAAGGAGATGATCCTTCTATTTATAGTTTTGCAGGCTGGCTGCTCATGCGCGCATGCAGGATACGCCGGTGTGGGGATGCCACGTGGAGGTTGCTGATGGAGACGCACGGATGCTGCGCCCTGATCGAGGGGGAGAACTCTTCATACTGCTGTTGTGAGCCGGCACGTAGCAGAGAGAAGATCTTTCTGTTGCTGAAATCTTGGATGAGTTGAGTCAAAAGACACGTGTCGTCGACTCATGGTTCGAAGATCTCGGATTTGGTGGAGAGAAGTGATCTGGTGAGCTGCGCCTTGGATTGGGCGCAGGAGGAGGCTGCGGCTCATAACCTTTAGGAGTTACAAACCATTTGGGGCGCATGGCTTTTGAGGCGCATGCAGGCGACTTTCCTTCTGTCTTTCGGAATCAGAGAGCAGTCTGAGGCGCATGGCTTTTGAGGCGCATACTGATTTGGACGCATGGCCGTAGAGACGCATGCTGATGGTGGAGTGGCCACGTGGCAGTAGCCGTCGAAATAAAGTCATGATGATGCTGACGTTGCCGACGCTTCATTTTTTGAATAAAGCTGTCAACTGTTCAGACTTTGGGAGGCGTGCTGCCAACTCTGTCAGTTCAGCATTTAATGTTGGTGACGTTCGATGGACAACTGAGTGGGCGCGTCGGTTGGCGTTCCACTCGGTATGGAGATGTGTGAGGGCGCACCCTCTGTAATACGCCGAGTACTGTAGGGCGCGTCTGTGTGATGCGCCTGATGCCGAAGGGCGCGTCCGTGTGATGCGCTGTCTGGCTGGCGCATCGGATATGTCTTTTAATGATGCGGCTGTCTCGCTCTTCGAGTGCTATAAATAGCCGTTTGGCTGAATTCGAGGCGTCCGGTTCATCCATTTAATGTAAATTCATTGCACGAAATTCGGAGGGTCATCCACTTGGCGCGTGGGTTTGATCTGCCCGGCCTATAAATAGTGGCATGGAGAGAAGATTTGCTTCTCATTCCCTCACGTACTTCCAACATGAACTTGAACATGCGGGTGCATTCTATTGACGAAGTGCTCCCGAGGGTGAAGATGAGACGCTGTGTTGTCTTCGATGCTCTTGAAGGTGACTGTTACATCCAAAAGACGGAGTCGAGGGCTTCCGAGGCAGGCGGAAGGTGCCTGTTGCATCCAAAGATAGGGATGCTCGGGCCTTGTTCCCGTTATTCCGGAAGAGCCGTAGATCAGAATGGCGGTGCTAGGCTCTCTCTTCCTTCAAAATGGGGTTTCCCCACTTTGATCGTGTTGAAAGCTGCTCCTTTAGCCGCGGTTTCGATCACGGTCTTCCTTCGGCTTTGGAGGCTCTTTCGAAGCCTCCCCTGGCCTCAGCATTTGCGGTGCTCTTCTCTTCCTTAGTTCCAGCCAGAGGGTTAAATGCTTTGCTTGGCGAAGCACTTATCAGGTGAGCCTGGCTGGAAGAGCGGCACATAACTGGGCTCTGCTCGGCCAGGTGAGCCTGGCTGGAAGAATTTGGCTGAAGGGATGCACATAGCTGGGCTGCTGAAGGAATGCACACAACTGAGCTGGATGCACATGACTGAGCTGCTGAAGGGATGCACACAACTGAGCTGGATGCACATGACTGAGCTGCTGAAGATATGGTGGGATGCGCCTGGTTGGAGGCGCATGATGTCTGCTGCGCCTGACTGACAGCGCATGGTGACTGGCAGCGCATGATGGCTGCTGCGCCTAACTGGAGGCGCATGGTGACTGCTGCGCCTGTCTGGGGGCGCATGGTGGCTGCTGGCCGTAGACTTAGGATCTTTCCTTTGTAGAAGTTTTTCCTTTGTACAGCCTTCTCTAGACATGTAATCGACTTTTATCTGTGAAATAAGAAGTTCTCTTTCCATGTATATATTTGTTGCTTTTGCTGTGGAGTATTTTGTCCAAGCTCTGGCGTATGTAGTATCCGGCGTATGGGCTTTCTGGTTGTAAAATTCTATGCTTCTACAGCTGGTGTTCAGAGGTGGAAAACGAGAGATCCACAGGTGGATATGTCTTTTCCTTGGGTGGAGCTGCTATATCGTGGAAGTCGAAGAAGCAGACTATACTCTCTCGTTCCTCCATGGAATCTGAATTCTATGCACTTGAAACTGCAGAGGATGAAGCATAATGGCTTCGGGAGCTCATGTATGATCTTCCAGTGGTTGGGGCTCAGATATCGGCGATACCGATATACTGTGACAACCAGGCGACTGCGGCTGTGGCATCAAATGACCTCTTCAACGGGAAGAAGAGGACTGTGCGGTTGAAGCACATGGCAGTACACGATCTTATCAAAAGAGGTATAATTACAGTGGTTGATGTTCGGAGTCAAGAGAACCTGGCAGATCCGTTCATAAAGGGCCTCAAGCGCCAGTTGATCGATGACACAGCTTGTAAAATGGGCTTGAAGGCATTCTGATAGTGTGTCTTTGTAATCCTACCATAAAGTTTTATGCTATTAGTTCAAAGAGAAATCTACTAGGCATCTAACTTTTGGTTCAAAGGAGGATCACTGACTGGGAAACTATCAGGTAACAGTGGGTACTTGTTCTCTGGAACATGGAAGGGATACGGACCCATAACCACTGTTGTCTACTATGTATTTTCTGCGGAAAAACAGATCATGCGGAAGGTTGGCTTAAACGCCTTAATGAGTTCTCAGGCAGAGTGAATGCTTGGTGCGCTTTACAGGAAGCACGGTAGAGCAGCACTACAAGGAGTAAAACTCCATGCTACAGTGGGGTGACTCCACTGTCACGCCCCAGAACCAGAATACTGGAGAGCGGGGGCAGACATAGCCAGCTACGTATAATAAAATGGAATCCACGTCACTATACGGTCACGGCTGTCTAGATATATGAGGGTTTAACTATAATCCATCAGTCTCCTATGGTCAAGATCAAACCTATTGTCTCAATCACAAGCAAGTAATAGCAGTCACAAGATATTAGAGCATCAATATACAATAGTAAGGCGTCCCATACATTACATATTGGATGATCATGAAGCTAGTCGTACAAAATGTCAGGACTAGCAAGAGTTTTAGTCAATACATGATCAACCCTAGGATTTGTCAATCATGTTACAGCCCGTAGGCAGACAGTAAATAAAGGTGCAATACGAGCTAACACGTGCTCGCCGGCTAAACGCCTCAAAAGAATAATTTTACAAATAGAGTGGGAGGACAAAAGAAACCCACTCGTTGCCCTGGTTACGCCTGGTGGTCACCATCGGGCTGGAAGACAGGTGGATTCTCTGTTGCTGCTCCGATATCTGGCCACACAAAACCAGCTGGGTCAGACCCCAGAAGAGCAAGTGCCACAAAGGAGGCTTCACTTAGGAACTAAAACCAGCATATCACAAATAAATAGTAAAGGTAATTTAAGATAGTGATAATAGCTGAGATAACAAATATATATTGAACACGGAGAAACCATTCAAGTAGCCAGACTGCAACCCTTAAACCAAACAAGGACCGGGGTTGCAATCCTTCGCCTGAATAGAAACCCGCCTCAATTACTATTAATAAGGTAACAAGACAATAAACGAAGAGAGGACACAGAACTGCTCCGGAAGCCAGGTTACAACCCTTAAACCAAACAAGGACCGGGGTTGTAACCCTTCGCCTGAACAGAACTGGACCCCTGATCTTTATTATTAAGGCCAGTATAAATAATCATGGTATTGAAGTAAAGGTAAAACATGACGAGCATGACAGGGGGTTGCAATAAGACAATAAACGAAGAGAGGACACAGAACTGCTCCGGAAGCCAGGTTACAACCCTTAAACCAAACAAGGACCGGGATTGTAACCCTTCGCCTGAGCAGAACTGGACCCCTGATCTTTATAGTTAAGGCAGGCACAATAAGCAGGACGATATATGATAAGATAACCATGGAACTATTCAGATAGCCAAGTTACAACCCTTAAACCAAACAAGGACCGGGATTGTAATCCTTCATCTGAACAGAACTTGGTATCCCATCATTTATCGATACAAAAAATCATGTCCTGTTACAATCTTGTACAGGATCAGGATCATACTAAGCTGGAATAAACTTCATCCAATCAATCACGGCCAATCAAGAGTACGGCTTGATACTTTTAACTAACTAGGGTTATCACATGCCTAGTTACTAGCAAGATGCAATGAGATTATCCCAACAGCCACAAGCCCTGCAGACCATCCGGTTATCCGGGTCGAATGTCCATTTATGAAGGGTGCACCACATGACTGTGTGCTGGAAATGTGCCCTACTCGTCGGCAGGCTACAAGTCCACTTAATGCGTCCAGATAACGGGATTGCCTGTAGCTGGGAATCTCTTCATGACTACTGAATCGTTCTAGTTAATTAGTCTTAGTCAATTTCAGTAGGTAACCCTGACCGTGGTACTCAGGGATCCCCATCCTAGACATGATGCAAGACAGTACCAGTTTATTTGTACAAACACAATCGCCCACGGTGTCCAGGTCATTCATACTTGTCATGTCAGGCTAGGTGTCATAACAGCATGTCCAGACATATCATGCCAGTTTACTTGTCAATAGTGCACCACAGCGGGCCACTATCGTGTTCTATTCTTACAATATTATGAATGAGAGAAACTTGCATAAAATAACTAGAGACATATTCTTGCTGCTAAGGAAAAGATCTACAACTTCCACGTTGGGAGTTGGGAGAAATTCGAGCAATAATTCAGTCAATTAGGACATATAACAGTTAGTAATAGTCAAAATATGCATTATGCGGCCTATTCTGCGACATGCATGCAACTGCGACACCATATACGCCTACTGCGACATGATATGCACCTATCGCGACATGCGCCTCATGTGGCTCAACTGCGACATGATATGCGCCTACTGCGACATGCGCCTCATTGCAACATGCGTCTACTGCGATAGGAGATGCGGCTACTGCGACATGCGCTTCATTGCAACATGCGCCTACTGCGACATGCACCTTCTGCGACATGATATGCGGCTACCGCGACATGCGCTTCATTGCAACATGCGCCTTCTGCGACATGATATGCGGCTACCGCGACATGCGCTTCATTGCAATATGTGCCTTCTGCGACATGCGCCTTCTACGACATGATATACGGCTACCGCGACATGCGCTTCATTGCAACATGCGCCTTCTGCGACATGCGCCTTCTGCGACATGCTGATTATGCTGCAGATGAACCTAGAAATGACCAGAAATTGTTTTGGCCATAACTTCCTCATCCGAAGCCGAAATCAAGTGAAACAAAAGCCAAAACTGCATGGAATTGAATTCTCTACAACATAGAAACACTAGTTCTCGAAAATAACCAAGTTTTAAAGATCAAAACCAAGAAAAACCAAAAAGTTTACAAACTTAGATCTACAAGAATCCATCCATCAAATCCAAAAATGTCAAGTTCTAAAGAGGCTTAGAATCAAGTAAGGAAGAGAATGGAACAATAAAACTTGAGATCCATCATGAAGCAAGTTTGCACTTGCCTAGCTCTCTTTCCTGGTAGGTGGAAGAGTAAATGGTGGAGAAGAAGAAGTGAAGGAGAAGAATAAAATGATGAGAGAGAGAGAGTTAGGTGGAAATATAAATGAGGGTGGTGGTGGTAGGTAGGGGGTTTTCTTTTGGTTCACGATGAACCCAAAAGCAAACCAAACCAAGCTAAGCCGAACCAAGCTATGCCATATCCAATGACATGCCAAAATAACCATACAGGAAAATACGCAATACGAGTCAAGAATACGTACACGTATACCAAGATACGTAATACGAACCACAGGCATTACAACTCTACCCACCTTAGAAGAATTCCGTCCTCGGAATTTAATCAAGAGGCTAGAATTGCAAGGACAAGCTATACTAATCGTAAGCTATAACAAGCAGTCTATCATGCAGTCATTTATTCAAGCAAGGAATTGAAAGCATAAGGCATAAGGAAGACATTATACCTTACGAGTCAAACAGGTCGGGATATCGCGATCGGATATCATCCTCACGCTCCCACGTCGACTCACCCAAAGAGTGATGACCCCAAGCAACTCGGACTAACTTGATAGTCTTGTTCTTGAGTGTCTTCTCTCTTCGGTCCAATATAGACACGGGCCTCTCCTCATACGAAAGGTTGGTACCAACAACCAATTCCGAATGATCCAGGATGTGGCTCGGGTCCGGGATATACCATCGCAGTTGGGATACATGGAATACGTCATGCACCTCATGTAGCGATGGTGGAAGAGCGAGACGATAGGATACATCTCCTACTCGCTCCAGAATATCGAACGGCCCTATATACCTAGGACTAAGCTTTCCTCGTACGCCGAAACGAATGACGCCGCGGTTAGGCGAAATCCTCAGGAATACATGGTCGCCGACAGAAAACTCAAGAGGGCGCCGATGAGAATCGGCCCAATGATGCTGGCGATCTTGGGCAACTCGAAGATGATCTCTGACTTTTCTGACCACTTCAACGGTCTGAGCAATCATTTCCGGACCAAGCATCTGTCTCTCTCCAATATCATCCCAGGCTAACGGAGATCGACACTTCCTACCATACAACGCCTCGAACGGTGCCATCCGGATACTGGCCTGGAAACTGTTGTTGTACGAGAACTCCACCAGGTGCACGTGATCTTCCCACGAACCACCAAAGTCGAGTGTACATGACCGCAACATATCTTCAAGAGTCTGGATCGTACGTTCCGACTGGCCATCTGTCTGCGGGTGATAAGCTGAACTGAACTGGAGGTGAGTTCCCAAACTTTCTTGCAAGCTACGCCAAAAGTGCGACGTAAATCTTGAATCTCTATCTGAAGTGATACTGACTGGTACACCGTGCAACCTGACAATCTGTCGGAGATACATCTCCGCTAGCTGAGCCGTCGACTGACCAACTCTGAACGGGAGAAAGTGAGCCACCTTCGTGAGTCTGTCTATGACAACCCAAATAGCGTCTCTGCCAGCGGGGGATCTAGGCAATCCAGTCACAAAATCTATGGTTATATGCTCCCATTTCCACTCGGGAATCGGCAATGGTTGAAGTAGTCCAGCTGGTCTCTGATGTTCAGCCTTAACTTGTTGGCAGACTAAACAACGAGAGACAAACTGGGCTCTCCCTCTTCATGCCATTCCACCAAAAGTGCTGGCGGATATCACGGTACATCTTCGTGCCACCAGAATGAATGGAATACTGCGAACTGTGGGACTCTGCCATGATCTCCTGTCTGATATCTCCACTGGGTACACAAAGACGCTTACCATGTCGAAGTGTACCGTCTTTATGAATGCATAACTCTGGTCTTCGTCCCGCCTCACACTCTGCTCTGAGTCGCTGAAGCTTGGAATCTGCTGACTGCGTCATCCGGATCCTCTCGACTATAGTGGACTGAACTTGCATGCTGGCCATCAATGCCACACTGGAAGGGAGGACAACTTCTATATCCATCTTCTGAAGATCGGCTAACAGTTCTGGTTGTGCTGTCAGGAAATAAACTCCTGCCCTCCTGCTCAATGCATCTGCAACAACGTTGGCCTTCCCTGGGTGATACTGCAGGTTGACATCATAATCCACAAGCAGCTCCAGCCATCTCCTCTGACGCATGTTGAGATCCTTCTGGGTGAAAACATACTTCAGGCTCTTGTGGTCGGTGAAAATTTCCACCCTATCTCCGTATAGGTAGTGCCTCCACAACTTAAGTGCAAACACTACTGCTGCCAGCTCCAAGTCATGGGTTGGGTAATTTCTCTCATGATCACGAAGTTGCCGTGACGCATAAGCTATTACCTTCCCATGCTGCATTAGAACACATCCTAAACCTCTGCCCGAAGCATCATAATACACTGAGAATCCTCCAGTTCCATCTGGAAGCGTGAGAATAGGAGCCGTCATCAAGCCTCGCTTCAACCTCTCAAAAGAATCCTGGCATTCTGCTGTCCAAGCAAACTGTACATCCTTGCGGGTCAACTGGGTCAATGGTGCAGAAATCCGAGCAAAGTCTGAAACAAATCGCCGGTAGTAACCGGCCAATCCAAGAAAACTACGAACTTCTGCCACTGTGCTAGGTACCGACCATGTTTCAATGGCCACGATCTTCTGGGGATCCACTTCTACTCCCCCTCGGGTGATGATATGACCCAAGTACGAAATGCGATCGAGCCAGAACTCGCATTTACTGAACTTGGCATACAACTGGTGCTCTCTGAGAATCTGAAGAACAACTCTGAGGTGATGCTCATGCTCCGCCTCACTCTTACTGTAGACCAGGATGTCGTCTAGGAACACAATCACGAACTGATCCAAATAAGGCATGAAGATACGATTCATGAGATCCATGAATATTGCCGGCGCATTGGTTGCTCCAAATGGCATCACAAGGAACTCCCAATGCCCATATCTCGATCTGAACGCTGTCTTCGGGATGTTCTGCTCTCTGACTCTAATCTGATGGTATCCTGACCGTAAGTCGATCTTCGAGAATACTGTTGTCCCTTTGAGTTGATCAAACAAGTCATCTATCATCGGGAGAGGGTATCTGTTCTTGATTGTCACTGAGTTTAAGGTACGATAATCTACACATAATCTGGATGTACCATCCTTCTTTTTCACAAGAAGCATCGGGGCTCCCCAAGGTGATCCACTAGCACGAATGAATCCCTTGGTTCTAAGTTCTTCAATCATCTTGTACAATATCACTAGCTCTGATGACGCCATCCTGTAGACTCTTTCTGACACTGGAGCTGTTTCGGGAATCAAGTCGATGGTAAACTCGATCTCTCGCTCTGGCGGCATCCCTGGAAGCTCTTCGGGAAAAACATCTGGAAACTCTTCGACTATCCGAGGCAACTGCACTGCTGCTACTGCCATCCGTAACACTGGAGAAGAAGGTTCAACTTCGCCTCGGGAGAAGGAAAACTCTGGCTCGCCTGGAATGCTAAAAACAACCCTGCCAATGTGGCAGTCTATCCTAGCATACTGGTCCCTCAACCAATCCATCCCTAAGACCACATCATAATCGGCCATCGGGAACTCTATCAATCTAGCGGGGAATTCTCTACCGCTAACTACGATCCGACACGAGGAAAATACTCTATCTACTCCCACAAGTCTGTTACCAGTAAGTATATTGAGCCTTACTGATAATGATTCGGGCTCCAGTCCTACCCGTGTCGCAAATCGTGCAGACATAAATGAATACGAGGCACCAGAATCAAATAATACTGAAGCTGGAAAGGTGTTGACGAGAATAGTACCTGCCACCACCTCATCCGGTGCTATTCCTTCTTCTCCCATGGTCAAAGCCAGCACTTGACCATGTCCTCTGGGTGTGGATCCCCTCTGCTGAAAATTCCTCTGCCTGCTCTGGATCAGGGCTTGGGCTTGGGCATACTGCTACGGTCTCTGCTGCTGGAATGCCTGGGCCTGCGTCGGCAATGGCCTCAGAAACGGGTACTGCAGCTGCTGTTGCTGGATTGGTGCTGGTCCTCTAACTGAAGGACTAGAGAAGGCGGATGAACTCCCCCTGTTCGGGCAATTCCCAACCCTGTGGTCCGGGGCACCACAAACCAAGCACAAATCCTGTGCTCTACGACATTCTGATACCACATGCCCTGGCTTCCCGCAGTGTGAACATCCCACTATGGAAGACTGCTTCTGCTTCTGCTGCTGAGGGTGCGTCGGGGTGGAATGTTGAACCGACGTCACTGAGGCCGCCCGCCTCGGAGCTCCAATGGTCAAAGCCCTGGCTGTCGGGGCTGGTGCTGATGACTGATTCATCTGGCCGTGAGATCGCTTTCGACCTCCGGTCCTATCCACGATCCTCTGGAAGGTGTACTCATGCCTCCGGGCTGCTCTCAAAACTGCATCAAAAGTCTGATGCTCAAACTGCTCCACCGCCAATAAAATCTCTAGGTGGAGCCCCTGTTGGAACCGCTGGGCTCTATCGAACTCGGTCGCCACCAAGGTGGGAGCAAACCGACTAAGCCTGGAGAACTCGGCCGCATATCCATCGACCGTCCTGCCCATCTGCTTCAGATTGGTGAACCTCGTCTGTAGATCATACCGAGCTACAGCATCAAAATACTTGGTCTGGAATCTCTCCCTGAATACTGCCCATGAAATAGGGGCCACTAATCCATCGGCCTGCGCTGCCCACCAGCTGCGGGCAAGATCTAGTAACTGCAGGCGCACTACGGCCACCTTCTCGTTCTCTGGAGTCTTGGCTGCTTCTAGAATCACCTCTGTGTCCTGAAGCCAAGCATCTGCAGCGATCGCATCATCACTGCCATCGAAGAAGGGAGGGTTCAAGCGCTTGAAGCTGTTGGCCACGCTATTACCCTGATGACCTCCTCTGGTCAAAGCATCTGCCACCGCCTGGTGTAAGGCATCTCCGCGACAATCTTGGGAAGCTAATAATGAACTGATGAGACCTACCAAAGTGCCATCATCAGGCTCTGTAGGCTGGACGGGCTGAACTGGTGGTTCTCCTTCGGTAGGCATAACTCTGGAGGCTACTCCTGAATGTTGGGCTTGATCTCCAGGTTGCTGCTGGTCCGCTGGAGGTGCTCCGCCTTACTGATCGGCAGGTCCAGGAACAATGTCGCTGAAGAAGACGACATAGGGAACAATAAGGAAGGACCAGGACAGATCAACGATACAAGCATGTGATCAGGTCAAGATTCTCAGGGATTTGAAAGATACGAGCAGAGATCAAGGGCGAATACTGATTGAGACATCTATTCGGTAAACCCTCACATATCTTGATTTACAAGACCTGCATGGGCCACCACTAAAACCATGTCACGCCCCAGAACCAGAATACTGGAGAGCGGGGGCAGACATAGCCAGCTACGTATAATGAAATGGAATCCACGTCACTATACGGTCACGGCTGTCTAGATATATGAGGGTTTAACTACAATCCATCAGTCTCCTATGGTCAAGATCAAACCTATTGTCTCAATCACAAGCAAGTAATAGCAGTCACAAGATATTAGAGCATCAATATACAATAGTAAGGCGTCCCATACATTACATATTGGATGATCATGAAGCTAGTCGTACAAAATGTCAGGACTAGCAAGAGTTTTAGTCAATACATGATCAACCTTAGGATTTGTCAATCATGTTACAGCCCGTAGGCAGACAGTAAATAAAGGTGCAATACGAGCTAACACGTGCTCGCCGGCTAAACGCCTCAAAAGAATAATTTTACAAATAGAGTGGGAGGACAAAAGAAACCCACTCGTTGTCCTGGTTACGCCTGGTGGTCACCATCGGGCAGGAAGACAGGTGGATCCTCTGTTGCTGCTCCGATATCTGGCTACACAAAACCAGCTGGGTCAGACCCCAGAAGAGCAAGTGCCACAAAGGAGGCTTCACTTAGGAACTAAAACCAGCATATCACAAATAAATAGTAAAGGTAATTTAAGATAGTGATAATAGCTGAGATAACAAATATATATTGAACACGGAGAAACCATTCAAGTAGCCAGACTGCAACCCTTAAACCAAACAAGGACCGGAGTTGCAATCCTTCGCCTGAATAGAAACCCGCCTCAATTACTATTGATAAGGTAACAAGACAATAAACGAAGAGAGGACACAGAACTGCTCCGGAAGCCAGGTTACAACCCTTAAACCAAACAAAGACCGGGGTTGTAACCCTTCGCCTGAACAGAACTGGACCCCTGATCTTTATTGTTAAGGCCAGTATAAATAATCATGGTATTGAAGTAAAAGTAAAACATGACGAGCATGACAGGGGGTTGCAATAAGACAATAAACGAAGAGAGGACACAGAACTGCTCCGGAAGCCAGGTTACAACCCTTAAACCAAATAAGGACCGGGATTGTAACCCTTCGCCTGAGCAGAACTGGACCCCTGATCTTTATAGTTAAGGCAGGCACAATAAGCAGGACGATATATGATAAGATAACCATGGAACTATTCAGATAGCTAAGTTACAATCCTTAAACCAAACAAGGACCGGAGTTGTAATCCTTCATCTGAACAGAACTTGGTATCTCATCATTTATCGATACAAGAAATCATGTCCTGTTACAATCTTGTACAGGATCAGGATCATACTAAGCTGGAATAAACTTCATCCAATCAATCACGGCCAATCAAGAGTACGGCTTGATACTTTTAACTAACTAGGGTTATCACATGCCTAGTTACTAGCAAGATGCAATGAGATTATCCCAACAGCCACAAGCCCTGCAGACCATCCGGTTATCCGGGTCGAATGTCCGTTTATGAAGGGTGCACCATATGACTGTGTGCTGGAAATGTGCCCTACTTGTCGGCAGGCTACAAGTCCACTTAATGCGCCCAGATAACGGGATTGCCTGTAGCTGGGAATTTCTTCATGACTACTGAATCGTTCTAGTTAATTAGCCTTAGTCAATTTCAGTAGGTAACCCTGACCGTGGTACTCAGGGATCCCCATCCTAGACATGATGCAAGACAGTACCAGTTTATTTGTACAAACGCAATCGCCCACGGTGTCCAGGTCATTCACACTTGTCATGTCAGGCTAGCTGTCATAACAGCATATTGAGACATATCATGCCAGTTTACTTGTCAAGAGTGCACCACAGCGGGCCACTATCGTGTTCTATTCTTACAATATTATGAATGAGAGAAACTTGCATAAAATAACTAGAGACATATTCTTGCTGCTAAGGAAAAGATCTACAACTTCCACGTTGGGAGTTGGGAGAAATTCGAGCAATAATTCAGTCAATTAGGACATATAACAGTTAGTAGTAGTCAAAATATGCATTATGCGGCCTATTCTGCGACATGCATGCAACTGCGACACCATATACACCTACTGCGACATGATATGCGCCTATCGTGACATGCGCCTCATGTGGCTCAACTGCGACATGATATGCGCCTACCGCGACATGCGCCTCATTGCAACATGAGCCTACTGCGACAGGAGATGCGGCTACTGCGACATGCGCCTTCTGCGACATGATATGCGGCTACCGCGACATGCGCTTCATTGCAACATGCGCCTTCTGCGACATGCGCCTTCTGCGACATGATATGCGGCTACCGCGACATGCGCTTTATTGCAACATGCGCCTTCTGCGACATGCGCCTTCTGCGACATGATATGCGGCTACCGCGACATGCGCTTCATTGCAACATGCGCCTTCTGCGACATGCGCCTTCTGCGACATGATATGCGGCTACCGCGACATGCGCTTCATTGCAACATGCGCCTTCTGCGACATGCGCCTTCTGCGACATGCTGATTATGCTGCAGATGCACCTAGAAATAACCAGAAATTGTTTTGGCCATAACTTCCTCATCCGAAGCCGAAATCAAGTGAAACAAAAGCCAAAACTGCATGAAATTGAATTCTCTACAACATAGAAATACTAGTTTTCGAAAATAACCAAGTTTTAAAGATCAAAACCAAGAAAAACCGGAAAGTTTACAAACTTAGATCTACAAGAATCCATCCATCAAATCCAAAAATGTCAAGTTCTAAAGAGGCTTAGAATCAAGTAAGGAAGAGAATGGAACAATAAAACTTGAGATCCATCATGAAGCAAGTTTGCACTTGCCTAGCTCTCTTTCCTGGTAGGTGGAAGAGTAAATGGTGGAGAAGAAGAAGTGAAGGAGAAGAATAAAATGATGAGAGATAGTTAGGTGGAAATATAAATGAGGGTGGTGGTGGTAGGTGGGGGGTTTTCTTTTGGTTCATGATGAACCCAAAAGCAAACCAAACCAAGCTAAGCCGAACCAAGCTATGCCATATCCAATGACATGCCAAAATAACCATGCAGGAAAATACGCAATACGAGTCAAGAATACGTACATGTATACCAAGATACGTAATACGAACCACAGGCATTACATCCACCATAAGGTTCCCAGGTCCGGGGTAATGCCTCGGCTTTGCAAGCCAAGTCATAGCGGCATAGCACCGCAAATAGGCAGGTAGCCTAATGCTGTATGACGTAATTAAAGAGTTGTAGACAGCACTACAAAGGGGAGGATGGCCCCACGTTACAGGGGCACGACACCACGATGAGGTACCCAGGTAGGGGTAAAGCCTCGGCATTGCAAGCCATGTCGTTGCGGCGTAACACCGCAAGGAAGCCTTAGGCTTCATGCTGAGTAGATTGGCACTACAAAGAGGCTGAGACCTCATGCTATAGTAGTATGACACTACGATGAGGTTCCCAGGTAGGGGTAATGCCTCGGCTTCATGCCATGTCATAGCGGCGTAGCATCGCAAGGAAGCGCAAGGCTTCATGCCATATCTTTTTAATAAAGAACTCACCTATAGTGTATGAAAAGAGATATCAGGCCGTTTCTTGAGGGTAAACTTGTAGACGCCCAAAATTATACACTGAAACCAGGCTGGCACAGGGCCTTTAATGTGCAGCCAGAAGCACACGTAACTACACTTTGTGAGTGGAAAGAATTATAATTGTGGTGCAGAATTCAAGGCGTAGTTCATTCTTGTATCACATTGTTATTTAACCCATGCGGGAAGATTCAAGTCGTTAGCGACATCTGTCCTAATGTAAAATGGACAGTTACTGTGGGGAACGCTCAACCCCGGACACATATATATGTTGTGATATGTGGGGGATTGTTGGTGCTTTCTTTACATGGAGAGAGCTAGCTCTCAACATGCCTTGTAAAATTTTAGTCCCACATCGGAAATGCACCATGAGTTATCTCAACATATATACTTGGGTATGTTGTTGAGAGATGCACATGGGGTGGTGACCCTAAGGAGGGAACTGTAGTGCCCCGTCCCGCAAAGTCAATCGGAGGAATCGAAACGCCGACGGCGTTCGGCCTTAGCCTTGCAACGGCTTGCTCGGAGACATCGCTCAGGTGGGGTAGTTTCGGTGAACTCTCCTCATCTTTGCCTTCACATAATAAATCGTGTTTTCAACTTGCACAAGTTAGGCTTGATAAATAAAAGCTACGCATCCACATAGCTAAGGGAATAATCCCGACGGTTTGAATCGAGTTAGAACATGGAAAACGTCCCACGGTCGGCTTAGAGTTGGTGCACGTCGTGCTTTGAAAATGACACTCGGTCCTTCGTCCCGTGGCTTGGGAGAAGGAAAGTTGGTCTGCGGTACAAAAGCTGAGAGTTAGTCTAAGTCATAGGCGTCGCCCGCACAAATGCTTGCTAAAGCATGCACGGTCCCGTCCCGCAAGGCTTGGCATAGCCTTTGCTCGTCCCTTGGGATAAGTTGTAGGCTTGAGTAAGTTAGGCAAAGTTATGCCGGTCAACCTAAGTAATTCTACGTGCTGTCCCGCTCATTCTGCGGTTGTCAAGATAAATAGTCCCACGACCCCAAGGCCCGTCATATGAAGTATGACTTGGGCGACAGCGTTGCATAGAACACGAGTCGGTTTAGAGGCACGAGCCACGGTTGGTTCAGTGGAAAGTTAGCCACGGTCGGTCGATACTTATGGAAACACGTTATGTTCAAGTTAAGTTGGAAGGCTATGCAGTAGCCGTTCCCTGAGTTCAAAGAATGTTAAGTCTAAGCGATGGGTAGTCGCCGAGGCAACCCTGGTTAGGGGCTCTGCAAAGGAAGTACAGAAAGTGGAAAGAGTAAAACAACCAAGTAAATGAATTGATCACATAACAAGCCCCAACGGTATCCTAAAATATACCATGTAAACCCTTATGAACTTGGACAACTTATCGACAAGGAGTGGTTTCTTCGAGCGGAATTCCGGGGCCACGGGACCGTCTCGGCCTAGGAAGAAACTGGTTGTAGCCGAGCTGGGTAATAGGCAACGCTGGTAAGGCGATCGGTTAGACGGGGACTTTCATCGGGACTCGCTACCTGCGTTGAAAGGGTCCCGTACTGCCAGGCTACGTCCAAGGCGGCTGGTTAGGCCAATCCCATAACAAACACTTAATATAAATTATTAACAACTGACATGGTAAGTTTTATGTCCAATATGGCTGGATAGGCCAGTGACCATTCATATAGATGTGTCGGCACGGGCGGTAATCCGCGTAGGTGCCTTTGGATTGAGTTGAATATGTATGAGTTAAAAAGACACAATGTCGGAGCCTAAGATTTGGCTACAGCGAAGGCGACGTGCTTCGGCAAGAGATGTGGCATCGACTGTTAAGTTGCGAGTTAAGTCAAAAAGGGCCGTAGGGCATGTTGTGTGAAGTTACGTTGAGTTATGAGGCACGGTCGTGTTGTCACAACACAAGTGTAGGCGAGACTAAGCGAGGAGGCACTGCCTCGGTAATATTGAAGCACGAATCGAGTATGGCACGACCGAGTCGTTACGTCCCAAAGTTTGGCTAGAAAGACAGGTATAAGTCGGTGCGTCGACAATGCAAGCACGAGAAAGGTCTAGAGGCAAGGAAATGGAGTCTTTCGTGTAGTTGCGTCTTTGATTTTGGCCGTAAGGCGAACACGACTTGATAGGTTAACGTTGTTGGCACGAGAAGTGGTCTAGAGACAAAGCATGAGTTAACTTGACATTACAAGCACGGGATGGTTCTGATACACAAGTTGCGCTAAGGCGCCGGTCCTAAAACTGATCCTAAGGCAAGAATAGAAAGACAATCAAAAAAGGGTTTATGTTGCACAAGTAAATGAAACGTGTAGGTTTTGTATGGGTGGGCGAGGAGCTCACTCCACCAGTACAGTGGTACTGACACCCACACAGTATTTCATGTGCAGGCACAGGTAGAAGCTCGTGGTGCGGAGCTCGCTTGGATGCGTCGAGGCACGGAGTTCCTTAGCGAGTCGAAGCGTGCGGCCGCGTGATCTGAAGACTTATACAGGACATAATGTATGGACATCGCCTTCCGAAGCTTCCGCTGGCTCAAGCATTGTAATCAAGAGATGAGAGAGAGCAGAGTGACTTGTAACCGAGAGAAAAGTGAGCACGAGAGACATTGTAATTTGGCCTTGCGCCCACAAATGTAATCTTGTATTCAATATCAATAAAGAGCTTTTTTTGAATAACTTGATGTTCATGTGTTACTTGTTCTTAAATTCTGCTATATGTTTCAATATTTCTGCTTGGGACTTCTGTGCGACGACTCCGTCGCCGCCGATGAAATCGGCCATTATGGAATTGCCTTGCACGAGCGCAATCTAGGCTCGTGCGGCATCACGCCTTAGCGAGGACGATCGCTCCTACGGGGCGGGGTGTGACATAGTGGTATCAGAGCGCGGCTTTACGTCCTTGGACCGTCGATTGAATTCTTTCACTTTGATGTTTCCGTAAAACTCTGTTGCTTCCGCAAGTTGTTATCGTTGGTGCGCTCTCTCTCAAATGTCCCTCGGCATGTCCATACAATAAGTCTAAATATTTTCGAAAGCTCGTACAAGCGTTCAATCTAACGCATCGGTAGGCCGTTGCCAAATGCGTCGATAGGGCCTTTGTGCCGAATGTTGCAAACTTGACTCGATAGAAAATGTGTGCTAATGTTAGCAAGTCGCACGTGTGCCCGAATAGTCCTACGTTGACCTTAGCAAGTTGCGTGCGTGCCCAATTAGTCCAACGTCGACCCTAGAAATTGAGCGTGCAAACTCAAAATATAGTCCGCACAGGATGGCTATGCAGACGGCCTTTTGGCTAAGTTGTGTTTCGCGTCGCGCACCTCGACTTTTTGGTGCAAACGAGTCACGAGCGATATTAAGTATCGTTCGGTCGGGAACGGAGATGCACTTAGAGTGTTTATCGATAGGAACGCTATCGGACTAACGCTTAGGTGTATACGGAAGATTGATTTGGATTTCGAGGAAATAGTGCGAACGACTTAGTGTGTCGATACGACGCGAGCGACTACGCTAGCGATTCGTCGAACGAATCTGAAAGGATGTCTTAGCAAATGACGCGAACGTGATTGAGGACTAGATCGTGTGGCTTGAATCCGAGTGGTGTATGTGATAGGTTCGGAGAAGAATAAGAATGAATGTCGACGACTAGTCGAGTGGCTCGAATCTGAGTGGTGTATGGTTCGTCTTGGAAATTGTTCGAGTGAATATTGAGGATTACGAGTATGTCGGCGAGGCGATGCGGTCGCGCAAAGCCTTAGAACGCGTCACGCTTAGTTGGTCGTGACTTCGAATGTCCTGAACGAGCATCTCGTTCGGACAACTTGTGAATGAGCAATGCGAGTTAGAAAATCGATTCGGAACGATGAATAAAAATGAATGGTCTTGATCGAGGAAACTTAGAGGATCGCGCGTGCGATATCGGATTGATGCAAATGAAATGTGACTTGAGTTTTGAATAACGAGCTTGAGGAAAAGTGACTGAACTTGATCTTGAGTATTGAGAAAATTGTGGAATATCCAACTCGGATGACCGTATCAATGCACGACTCGAAATTGGTTGCAAGGAAGATCGTCAGGTTACGCATATCGTCAATGGTATTGAGGCGTATCAAAGATCGATATGCGATAACTCGGGGGTACTCTAACTCGGCAAATGACGATCGTGCAAATATCATTGTTCCGATGGATGTTATAATCGAGATGTTAAAATGTGTCGAGGAAAAGATAGACTTGGCTCGAGGATTTTCTAAGTTGAACGAATGACGATCGAACTTGGCTTGGATGGAAACTAGAATGTTTGGATTTGCTTTGTCGATAACCACAACGTTGACGTTCTTGTCTTATGCGAGCGCTACTCCAGCCTCGCACATGCGTCACGCCGATTAGGGCGATCACTCTGCGTGAGCGCTGGTATGGTGATTCATACAGCGGGAGTGGTCGAACTTGCACGGTGCGACAATTTGTGCTTCGATTTGTGGTTTGATGCGAAGGTGACTCGAGAATGGATTTGTGTGCTTGAAGAATCGAACTTGAGGATTGAGTAGGTCCAATCCGCGTATCGAAAATGAGTTAGTCTAAACTCAAACAAGAGTTACGCTCCGATGAAAATGATTTTTCTGCGGGTGCGTTGCATGGTGATTCATGAACCACCGTGGATAATCGGACTCGCGTGAGATTGGGGCGCAACGTATTGTCGAGCAAGATGACCTCGTGATCGAATACATGAATTGGTTAGAATTGGTGAATTGAAGGGATTTGAATATACGCAACGCGTGCCGTAATGCGAATTAGGTGATCGTGCTCGATGTTTATAAATCTGAGAGATGCGATCTTGGGTAGAAGATCCCGTACTATCGACTTTGGTTTGACCCTAGGATTGGGGTCAGTGTTGGCATTATTGTTGGGGAACTATGATTCCAATCCTGACATTGACTTAGCCTCGTAAAGATTAGCCTAGCGGTTAGGCGAGACGCCCTGTTTCAAGTGTTAGCAATCGGAATGATTGATCTTGAGGATTGGCATGGATGGATGGCGTGGATCACGAATATAGGAAACCCTGCTCACGAGACTCGGCTGACATGCATATATTTCAGGGACGCCTGGGTATGTGCACGATGCGACTCGAGTGAGAATGACAAATTTTCTATCATGCGGCTTGGCTGAATGCATGTATTTTAGGGACGCTTGGAATGCGTGCACGATCCAGCCAAGTGATACGACGAGTTCAAGCAAGGCTTAAAAGATGGAAGTGTGTCGAGATCTTGAAATCGTGTTAAAGAAAAGTTGATAATAGTGCGAGCGTGGCTCGGAATCGAAGGAACGCGTAGGCGAAACGTGTACGATTAAGTCTTGGCCATAGAAATGGTAGGATAGCTTGCCTTCAGGAAAGTCTCGAGGACGAGACTTGTTCTGAGTGGTGTATGATGTAGTGCCCCGTCCCGCAAAGTCAATCGGAGGAATCGAAACGCCGACGGCGTTCGGCCTTAGCCTTGCAACTGCTTGCTCGGAGACATCGCTCAGGTGGGGTAGTTTCGGTGAACTCTCCTCATCTTTGCCTTCACATAATAAATCGTGTTTTCAACTTGCACAAGTTAGGCTTGATAAATAAAAGCTACGCATCCACATAGCTAAGGGAATAATCCCGACGGTTTGAATCGAGTTAGAACATGGAAAACGTCCCACGGTCGGCTTAGAGTTGGTGCACGTCGTGCTTTGAAAATGACACTCGGTCCTTCGTCCCGTGGCTTGGGAGAAGGAAAGTTGGTCTGCGGTACAAAAGCTGAGAGTTAGCCTAAGTCATAGGCGTCGCCCGCACAAATGCTTGCTAAAGCATGCACGGTCCCGTCCCGCAAGGCTTGGCATAGCCTTTGCTCGTCCCTTGGGATAAGTTGTAGGCTTGAGTGAGTTAGGCAAAGTTATGCCGGTCAACCTAAGTAATTCTACGTGCTGTCCCGCTCATTCTGCGGTTGTCAAGATAAATAGTCCCACGACCCCAAGGCCCGTCATATGAAGTATGACTTGGACGACAGCGTTGCATAGAACACGAGTCGGTTTAGAGGCACGATCCACGGTTGGTTCAGTGGAAAGTTAGCCACGGTCGGTCGATACTCATAGAAACACGTTATGTTCAAGTTAAGTTGGAAGGCTATGCAGTAGCCATTCCCTGAGTTCAAAGAATGTTAAGTCTAAGCGATGGGTAGTCGCCGAGGCAACCCTGGTTAGGGGCTCTGCAAAAGAAGTACAGAAAGTGGAAAGAGTAAAACAACCAAGTAAATGAATTGATCACATAACAAGCCCCAACGGTATCCTAAAATACACCATGTAAACCCTTATGAACTTGGACAACTTGTCGACAAGGAGTGGTTTCTTCGAGCGGAATTTCGGGGCCACGGGACCGTCTCGGCCTAGGAAGAAACTGGTTGCAGCCGAGCTGGATAATAGGCAACGCTGGTAAGGCGATCGGTAAGACGGGGACTTTCATCGGGGCTCGCTACCTGCGTTGAAAGGGTCCCGTACTGCCAGGCTACGTCCAAGGCGGCTGGTTAGGCCAATCCCATAACAAACACTTAATATAAATTATTAACAACTGACATGGTAAGTTTTATGTCCAATATGGCTGGATAGGCCAGTGACCATTCATATAGATGTGTCGGCACGGGCGGCAATCCGCGTAGGTGCCTTTGGATTGAGTTGAATATGTATGAGTTAAAAAGACACAATGTCGGAGCCTAAGATTTGGCTACAGCGAAGGCGACGTGCTTCGGCACGAGATGTGGCGTCGACTGTTAAGTTGCGAGTTAAGTCAAAAAGGGCCGTAGGGCATGTTGTGTGAAGTTACGTTGAGTTATGAGGCACGGTCGTGTTGTCACAACACAAGTGTAGGCGAGACTAAGCGAGGAGGCACTGCCTCGGTAATATTGAAGCACGAATCGAGTATGGCACGACCGAGTCGTTACGTCCCAAAGTTTGGCTAGAAAGACAGGTATAAGTCGGTGCGTCGACAATGCAAGCACGAGAAAGGTCTAGAGGCAAGGAAATGGAGTCTTTCGTGTAGTTGCGTCTTTGATTTTGGCCGTAAGGCGAACACGACTTGATAGGTTAACGTTGTTGGCACGAGGAGTGGTCTAGAGACAAAGCATGAGTTAACTTGACATTGCAAGCACGGGATGGTTCTGATACACAAGTTGCGCTAAGGCGCCGGTCCTAAAACTGATCCTAAGGCAAGAATAGAAAGACAATCGAAAAAGGGTTTATGTTGCACAAGTAAATGAAACGTATAGGTTTTGTATGGGTGGGCGAGGAGCTCACTCCACCAGTACAGTGGTACTGACACCCACACAGTGTTTCATGTGCAGGCACAGGTAGAAGCTCGTGGTGCGGAGCTCGCTTGGATGCGTCGAGGCACGGAGTTCCTTGGCGAGTCGAAGCGTGCGGCCGCGTGATCTGAAGACTTATACAGGACATAATGTATGGACATCGCCTTCCGAAGCTTCCGCTGGCTCAAGCATTGTAATCAAGAGATGAGAGAGAGCAGAGTGACTTGTAACCGAGAGAAAAGTGAGCACGAGAGACATTGTAATTTGGCCTTGCGCCCACAAATGTAATCTTGTATTCAATATCAATAAAGAGCTTTTTTTGAATAACTTGATGTTCATGTGTTACTTGTTCTTAAATTCTGCTGTATGTTTCAATATTTCTGCTTGGGACTTCTGTGCGACGACCCCGTCGCCGCCGATGAAATCAGCCATTATGGAATTGCCTTGCACGAGCGCAATCTAGGCTCGTGCGGCATCACGCCTTAGCGAGTACGATCGCTCCTACGGGAGCGGGGCGTGACAGGAACCATGTGGGTGATTTTACTAGGAGGTAAGAATAAGGCTCCAAGGATTAAGCATTAATGCTTTTGTCATTCTCTTGGATTAATTTCATTTGGAGCTAAGCCCCAAAGGGGCTTAGCGACTCGGACTCGGACTCGGACTCATGAGACGTAATGTGGCGTTTTGTTGGCGCACTTTGCACTTAGCACGTCAGCAGTCATACGGCTCATATGCGGCCTCATGCGGCTCATGCGACCATGCGGCTCATTCGGTCCATGCGGCATATACGGCTCATGTGGTCTATGCAGTCCATGCGGCTCATGCGGTCCATGCGGCTCATGCGGCTCATGCGGCCCATGCGGTCCATGCGGCTCATACGGCTCATGTGGTCCATGCGGTCCATGCGGCCATGAGGCTCATGCGGCCAGGCTGCTGCTGCTGCCGCATGGAGGGCTCCGCTGACTGTGCAGACTACAAGTCAGTTATGGAAAGACTGATTCAATGCGATTAATTCAGATCCACTTTTTGTGGGATTTGAATTAATTTCGTTGCTATCTTTGTGGGATTTGAATTAATCTCGTTGCTATCTTTTTGGGATTTGATTCAATCTTTCCATAACTGAAGAGGCGGTTAGGGTTTCCACCCTCTCTCTATATATACTCTCTTCTGGCCTTCTTTGTGGGTACTACAAAAATAATAAGTCAGAAAAGGAGAAAGAGAGAGAGTGCTGCTGCCGCCATTGCAAGTCCATCCGAGAAGTCAGAACAGAGGTGACTTCGAGCGTTCCACAAGTTCTTCAAACTTGCTGGTTCCTGGAAGCAGTTCGTGTGGGGCGAATCTTGCTTTGAGCAACGGTGTTTTGACACCCCAGCATTTTTCTTCTTCTCATCTTTCTCTAGATTATTGTACCTCGTTCTGTCCCAATTGCAACACGTTTGCAAGGAAGAACGAGAGATCTTCTCTTCTCTATTTTCCTTCTCCATATTGTAATCGGGTTATTTGGTTTTTGTATCATCGTAGATCTCTGTTGCATCTGTTTTACCATCTTTGATCAAGTCCCGGGACTAACACACACACACACATATATATATATATATATATATATATATATATATATATATATATATATATATATATATATATATATATATATATATATACACATGTAATTATCTAACCATCCTTATTAAATTTAATGATCAAATTTAACTAGTAAAGTTTATGTAAAAAAATATCTAGAAGAATTTTTTCCCTATTATATAGTAGTAGAAAAATGCTAGTTGTCTCTCAAAGTTTTTTGTGTGATGCTATCTTCCATTATGTACCATATGATATTGCCTCTGACATGACAAAATTTAACATTAAAATTAACATTAATATTAATATTAAATTAACATGGACATTAATATTAATATTAATATTAGTACTAATATACATTAATATTAACTTTATTATTAGCATTAACAATTAAATTTAATATTAAAATTAAAATTAAAATTATTATTAATATTTTTTTGAAATTAATATTAATATTAATATTAACGTTAATATAATATTAAAAAAAATCGAATAATTAACTTTCTGAGTTAATTTTTTTTTTGCCATAAATTTTACATAATAGAAGATGATATCACGTACTTATTTTGGAAGATATACAATGCATCTGCCATTCTTTCTTGTGTTCTTGACCCTTGTTAGCAATTCGGCAAACGAAAAAAATTCGGAACGGCAAAAGTACGAGTATAAATCGACACAGTATAAGTAAAATACGAACAAAAATTCGTCTAACGAAAAACATTCGGATCAGATTTAATTCGTGTTTAGTACGTTTCATATGAACCAATTCGGCACTAAAAGTTCGGCATATATATAGGGCCCACCCACCTCTACTCCTTCATAAACAAGGGTTCAATGTGAGAATAACAAGAGGTTGGATGATGGAAAACCAAAAAGTTTTTCTTTGATTGTTGCAAGTAACATGTGAAAAGACTCTTGGGTTTCTTTTTTGGTTACTGTGAGATATTTTCTTCTTTTCTTTTGATAATATTTTAGAATTGTGCCGGTTTTAACATCTAATAGCAGCAAGAGTCAAGAATGTTAAGACTGTTGGGTTTCTTTGTAATATTTTTTTGACCAATTTTTTTAAAAATTTGTACGGTACGTGTTTAAAATGCCACAGGCTTAAAATTTGCGTACAAATTTGAATTTTTTAAAAGTACATAAATATTATATGTTTATGTAAGATACAGAAAAATTCGCCTATAATACGCGTTTTATACGGGTGATTGCTAACAAGGTTCTTGACCGGCCACATCACTCAGAGCATCTCCAACCCTATTGTGAGTTTGAAAAAAATGGTTGCCACATAGGAATGACAACCATTTTTTCCAAAAGTACTTCTCCAATGCAAATGTGAAATAAAGTGTGGAGTTGACATGGCAATGACATGGCAAAGACAATGTGAAGTTGGTTGTCTAGATCTAGACAATGCACTTCACAATGTCTTTATGTCCACATCATCATTTGTGAATAAAAATATTTATAAAAAGAAGTAGAAGAGAAAAAGTTGTCTTGGAAGTTGTAAAAAATTACTTTGTATTGTTTTCTCAATACTTTTGCATTGGAGATGACTTTTTAAACTCATTGTCATTTGTGAATATAATCTTGCCACCTATACAAGACATTGTCTTGTGCCTCATGCCACATAGGATTCACAACACAAAACAAGACAATAGGGTTGGAGATGCTCTCAATCCTCCGGCTGCCTCCGCCAAATAATTAAATTTGTGATAGCCACTAAATATAAGTTTGTGGTAATCCCACCGGGCAGTTATTGTAACCCGGGAGGATTTCATTTTCCAACTTTGTTACTACTGTTGAGTGAATAATATTATGTAACTAATTTTGTCGTCGTTCGAGAACCCATCTTAGTCACATACATCCATGGATTTATATATGGTTCTCCAACGAACAAATTTCCCCCCAGAAGAAAAAGAAGAAGGCACTGCAGCTGTTGGCAATGGCGGGAGAGAAGGACACCAAGAAGAAGGAGAAGAGCGGGCTGGTGTTCGCCATCAACGGAGAGAGGTTCGAGCTGGCGAGCGCGGATCCGTCCACCACTCTCCTCGAGTTCCTGCGGACGCGGACGCGCTACACCGGAACCAAGCTCGGCTGCGGAGAAGGTGAACACTTTTTCTTTCTTTCTTCCCTTCCTTCGCTCGGGAACGCACTTTCGAATTATGGGTGGTTGTCTTTTTGTTTGTTTGTTCTTGTTTTTTCGGCGGCACTTCAACCGTTCGACGTTTTGTCCCTTTCCATGGGAACGGGGTTCTGATGCTCGGATTCGTGACACGGTTTTTGTGTCGTGTCCAACGTGCCGCAACAATGACATGGCACCTGTTTCGGAGTGTCCTTACTTTCTGTTGTGTAACTTACGAAGCGAAAACATGACAGTATCCTTATAATCAGAGCCGGTCCTGAGTTCATGGGGGCCCAGAGCTAACTTTCAAAATGGGGCCTCATACATATTGAAAAAAAGGTTATTGGAAAAAAAATTGACACCACCTAGATTTGAACCAAAGACCTCTAGTGTGCAAGTCAAACATGCTATTCATTACACCACAACTCTTTTTTTAGGTGTCCTTTTCTACAGCTTGACACCCAATGCCAAGGGGGATTCGAACGCCTTTCACGTCGGATCCCCTGTTGCTGCCACTAGGCCACAACCCACGGACTTACACCACAACTCTTTTGAATTAAAAATGGCCCATAGTACATTATAGTTCTATTATACATATATCATTGTTGGTGCCCCCTTAATCTTTGGGCCCTGAGCCGTCGCCCCACCTACCCTGGGCCAAGGCCAGGGCTGGCCCTACTTATAATGACGAGAATAATAAAGCACTATAATATTACAATAATAAATATAAAGCACACAATGATTTACATGGTTCAGACGTTCAGTCAAGAACGACCTACTCCACCAGGCTCCATAAGCCTTCATGTTGTCGCATGAAGATTTTTTCTTCCAAACTCTCCGTACAGAAATGTTGTTTCGATATCCATTTGTTCCAACTCGATATCCTGAGTAGCCACCAATGTCAACAACACCCGAATATATGTATGTTTGACTATTGACGATAAAATTTTGTTGTAATCTATTCCCTTCTTTTGAGCGTACCCTTCGTCCCTTCGCGACTAAACGCGCATTGTACCACTCGTTCTCCTTCCTGAATTCCTATTTGCATCCAATATCTATTTTCCTCTTCGGTAGCTGAACCAAGTTCTACGTACTCAGTGTTGTTAAAGGAGTCGCACACGCACGTCTAGGCTCCCAAAAGGCTGGAGACAATGTTTCACTGTCTAATTCAAAGGCATGCGAGATATCTTCTTCATGCGATGTCTAGACGAGAAAGATGCCAAAGACGAGATTAGGCGAATGGGTAGTTAAGCGAGCCTGAGTGCATGCCTAGATGTATTGGGTGCTTTATATATAACTTTTTGGGGCTTTATTTGGGTCTTTTATAAGTTTATGGGCTTGTTCGGTTTTATTGATTTTTGAAGTTGCAAGCTTAAGTTTTAAAGGTCCAAATAAAATCTTTTTTTTAAGTTTTAGCACTATAAATTACTAACTAAATTGACATAAAAAAAGAAACAAAAGAGATTTAGTAGGATAAAGATTTCATTTCCGATGATATTGATGATAATGTTTATGATAATCTCTTATGCTTAGCTGATGAAGATGAATGCCGGATGATTGAGTAGGAAGGACTCGTTAAATAATTTCAGAATGTGGAACATTGATTCCTTAATTATCTTATGTTTGTTTTTCCATTTGAACAATTTGTTTTCTATAATAATGACTTATGTGTAGTTTTATTGTTTTTAAACTTAATGTTGTATTCCATAGACTATTATGTGATCTTGGTAAGTTACTTTATTGTTTTCTATTGATAATTTGGTGTTTTATTTATATTTTTTTAGTTTATTTTATTAAAACTCAAGTTTAGTTAGTTTTTAGGGATATATATCAGATTTGGATAACCTAACATGAGCTTAATTTTTTGACAAAATATGTTATGAAAAGAAAATTTAAGAACCTGTGCAGGTGGTGCTTTTCTTCTCCGTTCGAGGCTAGGTGCGCAGGAGCTCCCAGGCAATGAGGCTAGGTGCGCCTACATCTTTTTATACCGTTTCTTCGAAGTGACTTCATCTTAGCCGTCATGCAACTATCTAACGATCTCTGTTATCTTGTCCAATGGCCTCCTTAAATTACTTGGATCATCCATTTTCGTGATTAGAGCAAATACAACCATATTCGAAACCATACCACATTGGTGCTGTGTGTGTATGTCCAGATCTCCTCAACGCTGTTGTCTGCTGGTCTTCATGGGGTTGATCCTCGTCTAGTAAACTGCTTGTTCTTAGGATGTATAGGTGTTTCAAAGTCCATGTCTGTATGAGTGCCAAAAATCTCCATCTCCATGGGGTCATGGTCACCTAATGTGTCACTAGCCCCCTTGGTCTTTTCTTCCACGCCTTTCAACATAGAAGCCTAATTGAAGATCACTTCACGACTAGCTAAGACCCTTTTGCTTTCTGGACCCCACAACTTGTAGTGTTCGCTTCCTTGTTTGAATCCCCCCCAAAAAACATACTTCTTCGACTTTGACTCCAGCTTGGGCTTATCCTTCTGATTAACGAGTGCATAGGCAGGGCACCCAAACACCCTCAATGAATCATACATGACTGACTCTCCCCTGTGTACCTCTTCTGGAATATGAAGATAATGGTTGTAGATGGTGACCTGTTGACCAAATAAAATACATGACTAACATCCTCTGTCCAGAAATCATCTAAAAGATCGGACTGTAACCACATACTTTTGGCTCTCTCTAGTATTGTCCTGTTTATGTGCTCCCATACCCTGTTTTGCTCTAGATTGCCTCTGGATTGCCTCTGTATACCCTGCTTACTATAGTAATCTTGAAACTTCGCGGAGGTGTACTCTCCCATTATCTGTCCGCAAATACTTCACCGTTCTCCCTTTTTGTTTCTCTATAAGTGTCTTCTACTCAACTCTAGCAAACACTTCAAACTTGGTACTTGATAAAATAAATCCATACCTTCTCAGAGAAATCATTATAAAAGTGACGTAGTACTCGGTACCTATCTTGTAAAGAACCGGTAATCGTCCCCATACGTCTGAGTGGATATAATCTTGTAACGAATCGTTGATGGCCTCTATACGTATGAGTGGATATAATCGAGGATTTCTTCAGGCTTCTAAATTGACTGCATGTAGCCAACCCTATGTTGCTTGCTCATCGTGTCACGTTCTGCTCTAGAGTACGGTGAGCCGAATACGTAACAAGTATTCCATGCTACGCAACATACGAATATACCAGTACCCGTGTTCGCGATTGTCACGTGTAAGGTTCTATGATAGGTTTACTATGAATTATTTGTTGCAAGATATGATTAATATTTATCAAAACAAGGCATTCTAAAAATATAAATATGGAATTCTACTGTTCTACTCTAACTACAAAAGACTAACCCGAAATATATACAATTACTTATGTACCTTAACTGATGAAGAGTAGAAGATCGACATTCGATATGCTCGCCTTTAGTTCCAGCATCCCGTTCTTATTTTCTAGCTCCTATTCAAAGTACAGTAATAGCTATTTCAAATCTACTGAACAATTACTAGGTCGTCAAACGACATGCAAGTTCCAGTCAAAGGATGGTGAAATAAAATGAAACTGACATAATTGATCAGGAAAAGGTAACTCGGAAATGGTATGAGAGCATGAAATTTATATTGTTAGGTTGGTGTTGAAATCCTAATTTCTAATTGCTAGTTCTAACACCCACAGGGCATCCCAAGAAATCAAACAACCCTAATCATCAAAGTACCCAATTCCTATCATTTCATTCGTACCACACAAACATATTCATTTCACAGTCAATCATTTTGTAAACAACCAAACCACAACAAATGACTTCTATATAAAATGCAGTTTGGAGAATACTATGGATCACACGTTTGACTATTTTCTCACCAATAATCCCATTTTCTCTGGATCATGTTGTTTCTGGATAGCATGCGACTTAGAGATGACCCCATATAGGATGTTGACAAAAGAGATGAATTAATTTAAACTTAATCGATACTCGAACGAATTAAGTATTATAGATTACGGCACAGGTAAGTGAACTAAGCCTCATATCCTCTTTTCGTAAGGCCTTACGAAGAAGGTACTACTAATAACTTTTGTTTTGTTTATTATATTATAAAGATTTCATCCAATATGATCCTAACGTTCCTCCTCCATGATGCAATTCTAATAAACACAAACAATTCATAGCTACAATTATCTTGAAATAGGAATTTTATGAGTTTCGATCTCAGTGCGCTACATTTATGTTATGATTGGAAAACTCCATACCCAAAATGGAAGGATGTGTTTCGATCCGTGTGCGCTAGGTCACGATGCGATACGAAAATACCATACTAAGGAATATCCGCTGCAACAAGTACCCTTGCAAACTGAAAAATCATATCTTGAGAATTTAGTTTCATTACGTGTCCCCGTGTCCGTGTTGTCACGACCCGCATCCGAAAATTTTGGGCATGAGTCGTGGGTACGTCCAGCCTGCGCCTCAGTATCGGCGGTAGAACGCTGTCTAGACCTCCAACATACCAATACTAGTCCAACAACTACCAAAATATACTCAATCACATCATGCTAAAGGTAGACATGAATAATAAATAATAATATCTAAATACAAGATCACCTCTTGGTCCAAAGTGTAAGAGTAGTATCAGTTATAACATCCATCTGAAGTCTAAGAACGTGAGCACAACATCTCCAAAAAATGTAGTTATCCAGTCAGGATTGGAGCAAAGTACAATCAATGAAAGCACTTTCAGATAAATGACAGCAGGAATATAGTAAATGTAATGCATGATTAAAGAAAACTAGAAATCACAAACGACATATATACTAATTAAGTACAAATAGAGTCATGGCAGTAAACAAGAAAATAGAAAATCAAAATAACATGGTAAATGCTTACTATTTCTAGGTATTTTGAAATACTACTTGATATGTGACCGACTTAGGTGCAGCAGGGAGTATCAGGTCCGGCTATTCATACGTGAGTGTATCGTTAGCTATCCACAGGAATATATCACATGAATCTAAAGGTACTGATCACATATCAACTAGTATTTTCCACGCCCCAACTAATACAAATGGATCCGAATCACGATATGGCACAACACATAAATCATAAAGCACGGAATAAACACGAGTACGATGATCACGGTACAACAATTTTATGAAAGGCACATCTCCTGACTAGGAATCCATGCAGTACCAGTCCGTGTAACGTACGTGTCGGAAATCAAGTACGCATTACTGAAACATGTAATATAGAAACTATCATATACCGAAAACAATCAGAGAATTGTACTTGCCTGTGGTCCTGAGTCGAAAGTAACAATCAAGTTTGTATCGGTGTCCAAGACCTATATTATGAATACACATCAACAATCTATGAAAACTAACCTATACAATCATGTTATTTAATCCATATAACACTAATGTCAAGTTGGTATGGATAAAGGATACATCTTCCTACAATTTATAGTCCATATTTTACCCAAAGAGAAGTTTTCAAAAGTTCACTTTATTTTGACTTTAGGCAAGTGAAAGAGTGGTCAGAAATAACGATGAACGGTTCAAACTTAAGGGTTCAAAAGAATACGTTTGTCTAACAGTAGAAGAAAATTTCAAACCAATCCAACGATTGGATTTTCTAGAATCGAAGTATGAAGTTGCAAGAAAAACTGATTTCAGACTTAGAAATAATTTGAGTGCAGAAATTTATAATTTTTTCAGTTTTGGAAGCAATATTTGAGTAAACAAACAATGTTATTTATGGCTATAATTCCAGGATCTAATATAGATTTAACTAGAGGTTACTATGGAAAAACCACACAGAAATCCAACGGTTTGATTTTCAGGAAACTGAGCTTAAAGTGTACTCCAAAAACAGTTTCAGACTGAAATGCTGAAATGTTATTCATTGAGCTCACTTTGCCCTCAATTTACATAACCCAAAACAAGTAGTTATATCATGAAACCTATATGAAATGATTCACAACCTAACCAAGAATACATACATGGTACTGAAATATACGAATATGGTATATAAAGAAAACAACGCACATCCAAAGTGGTAAAAATAATTTCAGACTTGGAATTATTTTAGTTTGCAGAAAACTGTGCATAAAACTGCTCGTGATGCCTACTTTGGTTTTATTTTACACTAGTGAAATGAATTATTCTGGATGTGGCTTCTATACAAAATTGATAAACAAAATATTATAGATTTCAATCACATGATTGGTTCTGGAAAATAATCACTACACATAAAGTTATGCACACTCAAAGTTGGAAGAAAACTACAGTTTCAGAATTCGGTGTTCATGAGGTCAACTTTGAGTCTTATTTGCACCAATTAAATGAAATATTTTGGACATGGCTCCAACATAAAATTTGTAGACAACATAACCAAGATTGCATATAAATTTCTGGAATTGAAAAATATGACATATATAGAATGTTACACTACTTCAAAGTTGGAGAAAAAACACACTTTCAGGATTCAGAATTCATGAGGTCAAGTTTGAGCCTAATTTACACTAATCAAACGAAATAATTTGAACATGACTCAAACATGAAATTTGTAGAAAACATAACCAAGATTGGATACAAACTTATGGAATTAAAAAATATTACATATACGAAAAATTATACTATTTCAAAGTTGGAGGAAAATAATTTACCTTTGAAAGTTGAAAAATCACCCAAACCTGAATTGTGCACAACCCCAAGCTCCTTGAGATTTTCGGCCAAGAGAGATTGAGTAGAGGAGTGAAAGAATGATGGAAAGAGAAGGTTGTGGCTGAAATTTGGTTGAGAAAATGATAGGAAAGATAGTGGATTTGAATGCCTAAAGAAAGGGTGAGTGGGTGGTTTCAATAAACTACCCACATTTGCACTTTCTCCCCCCTAGTAGGTTGGCTCTAAGGGCTGTACAAGCTACTAAAATCTCCTAGTTTAGGTGACAAATACAAGCCCTATCTTACTTAGTTTGAGTCCATATACACCCAAGTGAATAAGGTTCAAGTTTGGGTTCAATTTGGATTGATTTGAATAGGTTTTGCTAACCTAAACTAACCTACTATCTCACTACACTAGGTTGAACTTAACTCAACATGTCGAACACCTATTCTAGGCCTAACATAGGTCACATAACATATATATATATATATATATATAACACATAAATTTATGGTATAATTATACTAACTACTAACTAGATAAAATAATTCGGATCATTTGGAATACGACGGTTACAAATCTATTTCCCTTAAAAAAATTTCGTCCTCGAAATTTTAGATGACTAGGATCGACATGCCTGGTTGGTCAAGTGAACAGATAGAAATCGCTAAATAAATAGGATATTGTACGTTATCTTTCTAAGGTGACAAAGTCGAGAAAATCCTTCATACCATGAAGGCAGAAAAATTATACATAACCATAAAGATACGATCAACTGAGATAGTTTATAAGGAGTTTGACATGCATTTTCCATGATACAACAAGTCTATAATCATCTCTAACAATATAAATCAATCACACCCCGAGCAACCCTTTGTCGAATTATAAGGATAAAACCCCTTCGATGGACAAAGTAACATCGGAACCCACGCAGATACATATACTATTCAAAATTGAATTTACAAATATACGAAGGCAAGAATTCATGCTGCAGCTACTTACCTTAGCAATTAAACAATCATTCTTGATTTATTTTCTATACAAGACACAAGGGCTAAGAACATAAGGGTTAATAACTCTGAAATTTACAAAAGGAAACTGAGACACAAAGATTTATACTTAAGACGAAATTAGTATCTAATATGTTTTGGATAAAGGTCGAATAACTTATTTGTAAGGTATTAATCATTCTAACTAATTTAAGTGTATGACTCATTTATAAGTCATTAAATGTTACATGCTGAAGTTTATTCAAAATACTCGAGAATGAACCAAAATATCCTACTGTTCGGGTTTCAGTTACCGACAGAACTCTAAGATATTATGTGCCTTGTGTTTACATAAAGTTGTAATTATTAACACATGAAATTGAAATAAACGAATCAATCCTAAGGCTAAAATTTATTAAATTGGTTGAAATTTAGTCGAGTTGCCTGACCTTAGGCTGCGAATCCTACGTTACCCATCGATCAAAACTAGACCTATTCTATAGTTCCAATTCTTGCCTAGAGTCTTTGAATGGTCGATATCAAATTATTTGTATTAGGATATGAGTTGAGATTTAATTAATTGGGTCTGCGTTAACCCGAGGTATCTCACGCACTTATACAAATCTATATCGGACTAGTGTACTAGATTTCATGCACCAAATATTGTCAGTTTGTTATCAATAAGCTAGGCATAGGCTGAATTCAAATTTAATAGTGCCTAAAATTGCTTTAAAGTCCAATTTTAGAATGACAAGCTCTATGAACTAGGATTGAATGATACCAATCCAAAAGAATAATACCAACCCAATATGTTGTATCAAATCTTAGGATATCATGATCAAATCCTATGGATTTGAACTAGTGTTTATAGAAATTAATTCTAGAAATAATGATATACATGCTTTCTACCACAACACACAACCTAAATTAAATATCATAAACCTGGATCAACATATTAGTAAGGATCTTAATTTGTAGAGTATGTAATTCAAATTCAAGAATAATTAATTTGAATGAATATGAAACAAAATTCAAAAAGGAAGGTGCTTGCCTTGCTTTGAATATGTAAACCAGTTCTGAACTTAGAACCCAAGTTTCGTCATTTTCTTCTCTTTCTACCTCTTCAAACTCCTTCCCCGTTTCTTCTTCTTCTTCTTCTTCTTCTTCTTCTTCTTCTTCTTCTTCTTCTTTCTTCTCTCATCTTAATTTTTTTTTTAAATTTTACGAAAAGAATTTGGGGAAGTAGAAGAGGGAAGAGATGATAAATGGTGGTAGTGGTGGTTTCTGCAGAGAGGTGTGAGTGAGGGGGTAGATGATGGGAGGGGAGGTGGTCGGGTGTAGTGGTCGACCACCCAATAGCTGCTGCCGCCGGTCAAGGAGGGTTTCAGTGGCAACAAAGGTCGGGTGAGAGGGAGGAGAAGTGAGGGAGTAGATGAGAGAGATAGATAGATCGAGAGGGAGATGGAGGAGAGGGTGGTGCGAGAGAGAGAGACAACAAGTAAGAGGGAGAGGTGTGAGAGATGAGAGAGGAGAGTCTGGGAGAGATCGAGAGACGACGGCGAAAGATGGATGAGAAGACAATAGTGGGAGGCGGAGAGCAGGGACAACATGTACGACAAGGGACTGAGAGAGAGGGAGTGAGATCGTGAGAGAGAATGGGAGGTACGGGAGAGAGAAAGAGCGTATGGGAGAGAGATGATAGGTGATGGTACTCCTTTTCTTCTTCTTCCTCTTGTCTACTTCTTCTCCATCCTTCTTCTCAACTTCTCTTATCTTTTTGTTTCTTCATTCTCTTCTTCTTTTATGAAAGTCATGATGACTAAGAAAGGGGGGGGGGTAAAAATTACCGAAGTGTCCTCCAGCTATCGTGACAACATTAATGTTATGTCATATGTCCTTCTGGGTGACATGTGATTTTGCAAAAAAAAAGAAATAACAAGGGTTTAATTGAAAAATTAGTTGGCCAAAAATTTAATAAGAGTTGTTAATCATAATTAGGAAGAGTGATTAGGTTGGAGGGTGATTAGGATGGGATTAGGGAATGAATAATGAATAATATAAAATACATGAGGTTGAAATATTAAATGATTAGATCAAAATATAATAAAATAATAAATTGGCATGAATTACGAGGATAATATAAAAATAATAAGTCACGGACTCGCAGCTATTACACATTGTGCAGAACTTCCAGAATTTTAATTTGCACTCCTTTAGGCCCTTCAGCAACTCCCTCATGTGGCCTAGACGTAAATGTTATAGTTTTGCGGTATCCTCCACCACTTTCTTTGTCCCTATAGCTGCACTACTAGTTACTATGCTAACGTATTTGCAACCTGATCCGTCCAACGCGTCCAGAGAAATGAGGTTGTTTTTTAACTCAGGAATGTGTCTCACATTTACAAGTGTCCGCACCACCCAACGAACATCTTCAACTTAATGTTTTCTATGCCAATGGCCTTGTAAGGGACATTGTTCACCATGAGAACACCACCACCATTGAACTCCTTGTAGGTGCAAAACTACTCCATATTCGGACACATGTGATACGAGCACCAAAAATCAAGAATCTATGCATCGGTAGAACTTTCCTTCCCACTATTCACGATAAGTACATTGCATCGGCTCTACGTTTTTTGAGCAACACTGGCTTGACTCTGACCACTTGAACGAACACTTCTACCCTTCTTCTCTAGACAGTAGTACTTTGAACATTGCTTCTTCACGAGTTTTGACTGTTTGCAAAATAAACATGTATCGTTCTTATGCTCGGATGATTTGGACTTCCCTCGACTACTTTTTCCTCTATCCTTTCTTTTTTGACCTTCCCATTTCATTAGCAAACAATCCTGGTGGCTCATTGATTGGATTTGTCCTCTTTATAATCTCATTATTAAGAAGACTAGTAGTCACATCTTCCATCTCAAGAGTCTGTTTTTCATAGAAATTGTTGTCACCAAATGGTTATATGCCCCTGAAAGCGAAAAAGGAACAATAGTACCTTGTCCTTCTTTTCTAACTTGATTTCAAGATACAGAAGATCGCTCACTATCTTGTTGAAGCTATTCAAATAACTGAAAATTTTGGTCTATTCCTTCATGCCTATACTACAGAGTTGCTACTTGAGGTATAACTTGTTTGCCAACGACTTTGTCATATACAAGCCTTCGAACTTCAGCTACAAACTGGCCGTGAAAGTTTCTTCCTTGTCATTATATATAACCTCATCAGCCAGATAAAGCACCATTTTACTTTGTGCCCTCTGATCCATGTCTTCCCATGAATCATCCGTCATATCCAAAATGTTTCTTCTCCTTCTATGCGACGACCTTAAAGACTCTCTATTTAATGAGTAGAGCCTTAACTCTTCTCTGCCACAACGAGTTCTCTTTTTTATTAAAATTTTTACCTTAAACTTTGTGCCGTTTACTTTGTACTCGCCATCCTGAATTTCCCAAAAATCTCTTGGACCTTAATGAACCAACAATTTGTATCCGGATCTAGCTATATAGGGAGAGGGCCAATGTCATCACCTACTGTTGACCTAGATCAAAGAAATTAAAATCCCGACATTTCCCATAACTCTGATACCAATTGTTGTATAACACGCGGAAGCGAGAACATGACAATACTCTTAAAGTGACGAGAATAACAAAGCACAATAATAACCGAACACTAAACATAAAGCACACAATGATTTACGTGGTTCGGTCAAGATTAGCTACTCCACGGTGCAAGGGGAGACATCTTTATTGAATCAACGGGAGAACTTTACAAAAGGATTACAAAGCAAACCGCAACCGTAACCCTTTTATTAGCGAGCTCTCCTTCAACCTCTCTCAAAGACTAGTTTAATGGCTCTCTAGCAAAATCCTAGAAAATCCTAGCTTTTAGCAATTAATAACCTTAAGCACTCCAACAAAGTGTGCTGATGGAGGCATTAAATACCCCCATAACTTAATCTAGACCTAGGAGCAATTTGGACCGCTAAAATCCAAACTTTAGATCTGATCCGCTCATTAAAATGAGCAGATCCTAACCGGACGATATGTCGGCGGTATGCCTTTTGTTAGACCAAAAAAATCTCAATAGATGTTGGATGTTTTAGCCTCTTTCAAGTATGCCGGTGGCAATAACGGCGGTATGCTGTCAGTATAACATTGAGGTGATACTTGTTGTTTTTTCTTTTGGTTTCGACACACGAGCTTCACCAAATCCTCCGTCGGCGCTCGTAGCACTCCAAATGAACATAAGCCGCGTCCAACACTTTCTTGATTGGAATTTGCCTAGTACTTCTGTTGGATTTTTTTTTTAATTAGAGAGGTTCCTTAAGCTTTAAAGATTTATTTTTTATATTATAATCATTCTAGATGATGAAGATTTTAGTATGAAAGTTTTCTTCTTTTTTCAGAATGATACCAACTATTGGTTTTCATGATTTATATGGCAAACATGGCATATCCAATCAATTGTTGTTGGAATCTCCAATTTCTAACTCGAAAGCATTCGCCTTTTTTGGGTGGTATTTTAGGTGTGATTGTAAGACTTATTGCAGTGTTCATCTTCATTCTGTATATTTATGCTATGATCATCATAAGTATATGCTGGAAGCATAACTTTAGATTAGTATTCATATGTGTATGTATTGACTATCAAGTGATGGTGTAGTTGGATCTCTTGGAAAAAGCTATAAGAAAATTTTGCTCACAGCTAATATCAAGATAATCATCAAGGGTATTGGGAACATGGAGGGTGCTCCTTGGTTGCATGAGCTTAAAACTGCATAGCTAAGAGGTAGGTCGACCTACCCACCAACTGGCCATTATGGCATGGCTCTTTGATGCTCATAGCTAGTTAGACTAGGAATTCGGTACCAACATAGAGTGTTGACATTAGGTAGATAGCCGGTCACAACAATTCTTTAATGGAGCTTTCTTATGCACTTGTGGCCGCCCCATTCTCATGAGAAAGACTTGGATGGTGATGATAACCTTGTTTTATTTATTTGTCTTTTTCGTAGGTGGCTGTGGAGCTTGTGTTGTACTGCTGTCAACATTTGATCCCATATCTGAACAAGTGAGAGATTCCACTGTTAGTTCGTGCCTCACGCTTCTTTGCAGCATAGACCTCTGCTCAGTGACCACCACTGAGGGACTGGGAAATGTTAAAGATGGGTTCCATTCTATTCATCAACGAATTTCAGGCTTCCATGCTTCGCAGTGTGGTTTCTGTACTCCTGGCATGTGTATGTCCCTCTTCTCTGCTCTTGTCAACGCAGACAAAACCGACAGGCCTGATCCTCCAGATGGGTTCTCAAAGCTTACGGTTTCCGAAGCAGAAAAAGCTGTTGCAGGAAATTTGTGCCGCTGTACTGGCTATCGGCCCATTGTGGATACATGCAAAAGTTTTGCAGCAGATGTCGATTTGGAAGATTTGGGTCTCAATTCATTTTGGAAGAAAGGTGAGAAAGGTGCCATCGAAAAATTACCACCTCACAGACGCGAAGGAATTTGTACATTCCCTGACTTCTTGAAATCTGAAGTTAAATCTGCTTCGACTGTTTTTTCGAGCTCGTTACAAAAATATCCTTCCAATCTAATCATGACCCGAACTCATATATCAAATAATATCGAGAACACGAGCTTGGTGAAGGGTCACTGGTATCGCCCTCATAGAATTGATGATCTTTATAAGCTATTGAGTTGTAATGATGTTGACAAAAGCCATGTCAAAATCGTTGTTGGCAATACTGGGTCTGGTGTTTATAAGGACCTTGACCTATATGATACGTACATTGATCTAAGGGGCATCCCAGAGCTCTCAGATATCAAAGTGGATGGCAGAGGTATTGAATTTGGTGCTGCTGTGACTATTTCAAGGGCTATTGAAGTGTTGAAAGAAGAATCTGAAAGCCTTTTCCCCTCAAATGGGAGATTTATGTTCACTAAAATTGCTGAGCATATGAATAGGGTTGCTACATTGTTTGTTCGAAATACAGCTAGTTTAGGAGGAAACCTAATGATGGCGCAGAGGTGGCAATTCCCGTCAGACATTACTACTATACTTCTTGCTGCTGGATCAACCATTTGTATCCAGCTGCCATCAGAAAGGCAAGGCCTTACCCTGGAGGAGTTCTTGGAAAGGCCTCCATGTGATCAAACAACTATACTATTAAGCATCTATATTCCTCGTGGGAAGTCGGATAACAATTCATCTTCTGAGATCAACAAGAGTACTGTTCTTAAAGCTGCACGGCAATCCAATTTTCTATTTGAAACGTATCGAGCATCTCCTCGACCTCTTGGAAACGCCGTGTCTTATCTCAATGCTGCTTTCTTAGGTCAGACATCTTTACATGAAACATCAGGTGAACTTGTTTTAGATGATCTAAGATTGGCTTTCGGTGCTTATGGTAATAAGCATTCCATCAGGGCAAGGAATGTTGAGAACTTCTTAGTGGGTAAGCCTGTTACCGGTTCTGTTTTACTTGAAGCCATCAGATTACTTAGAGAAACAATTGTTGCAAAAGAAGGCACTAAACATGCTGCTTATAGATCGAGTTTGGCTGTTGCCTTTCTGTTTAAGTTTTTTCAACCACTTTTGGAACTTGGAAAGGGTTCACATCTTGACATATCTGACGTTTCTGGAAGTACTACATTTCTGAATGGCAGTCATGGTGGCCATTCCCCTGTGTTCAAGAAGTCATCAACAAGTTCAGGTCATGATCAATCTGATAGCGATAATTTGGTTTTATCTTCTAAGCAGGAGGTCAATATTAGCACAGATTACTTTCCGGTTGGCGAGCCAACTAAGAAAGCTGGGGCAGAACTTCAAGCTTCTGGTATATTGTCACACTCCTCATCGGTTTATGTCTGTAGATATTACATTTTCTCTTTTCTGTTATAATTTTAAATGCTGCAGTTCGACTCTTGGAAATCATTCCTCAAAAAAAAAAAAAAAAAAAAAAAAAAAAAAAAAAAAAAAATCTTACGTTTCTCTATGGTCTTTCCCCCTTTTTTCTTGCTCGATCTTGACTCCAGATTTGTGGATCATGTTTGCCTGAAGCTGAATCTTATTTTATGACCTTGTGGAGCTGAGAATTTCTGGACTGTGACTCACATGCATGTCCCATACAATGTTTGTTTTCCAAAATTGTACCCATCTTTTAATTTGTTTATACTAGTTGTGAGCATTTTAATTGTTAGTTCTTAGCCAATGATATTGTTAAAAGTTCGACAGTTAGGAGCAGCTGTACTCCATTCCGAAGGGTACTTTGGATCAGAACACCGTAAAAATCAGTATATAGGGGAACGTTTTTCATAGATCTAAAATTACATAGCTGGAGACTAGGTTATTGGGCATTGGTGTGTTCTCGTTAACAAAAACCCATTTATTGTATCTAAGTTACGAGGATGAGTTATGCAGGAAAATGACATGACCGAATCACCATATCAGTCTTTCAATTTGGTTAATGTAGAAAATAGTTGTTATATTTTATTGATAATCTCTTGGCTATTTATAGCCTTACAACCTCCTCATTACATTAACTCTCTTATAGGAATATCCTATGGCATATTCTCATTATATTAACTCTCTATAGGAATATCCTATGGCATATTCTAATATACCAAATATACTAATAGGATATTCCAACACATATTCCAACATACCAAAAATACCAATAAGATATTCCAACACTCCCCCTCAAGATGGACAAAAGATATTCACTAAGTCTATCTTGTCACATCCTCTCATCATGCTGACAGAGCTAAGTCCCTTGGTCAGTCCGTCTACTACCTGATCTTTGGTTGGAACATAACCCAGCTCTAGTAGTCCACTATCCAGCTTTTCTTTGATGAAGAATCTGTCAATCTCGATATTCTTGGTCCTGTCATGCTGTACTGGATTGTTGGCAATATTAATAGCTGACTGGTTGTCACACCATAGCTTCATCTCGGCTCCCTGGTCCAGCTTCAGCTCCATCAGCATATTCTTCAACCACAATAGCTCCGTGACTCCCAAGGCCATAGCTCTATATTCTGCTTCAGCTGTTGATTCTGGCCACCACTGACTGCTTCTTACTCCTCCAAGAGACCAAGTTGCCTCCTACAAACACTACTAAAATAACCCATTTTAGCGACGTCAGCAGACGTCGCTAAAAATGGAAAATTCGTCGCTAAAACAAGTTTGCGACGTATTTAGCGACGAAAAACGGACGTCGCTTATAGGCAAGTCGCAGATGGCAATTTAGTCGCCAAACGTCGCTATTTGCGACGCGTAGTTAATTGTCGCTAGACGTCGCAAAATGAGCGACAACGACGTATCTCTGCGTCGCCAACGTTGCGACGTAAAGCGACCACTTTCGACGTTGTAAACTTTATATATGATGACATGGCATGGCAGCCACGTGGGCACCTTAGCGACGTCTACCGACAGATGTAGCGACGTATTTAGCGACGTATAGCGACTTCTACTTGCCGTCGCAGTACGTCGCAGAACGTCGCAGATATTATAAAAAAAATTTAAAAAAATATAATTGATATTTTTGTTATGCTGTGTGTCTGTGTTTACTGTGTGTGTGAAGTGCAGTGTTCGAACCATCGACAGTTTCGCTTACTGTTGGTATTTCTATCCAAGATAACACATACAACAGTAATCGAAACTGTCGATGGTTCCGAACACTGCATTTCACATTCACTGTAAATACAGACATACATCATAACAAAAATACACAATATATTTTTTTAAAATTTCGGCAGCACCTCTTTTGTATATCAGATCATCGCTTATAACCCAGCGTAGGTATATTTGTCATCCCCGTCGCAGATATCACAAAGTAAATATCACAATAAAAACAGGAGGCAGTGCAAAGTAAATATCACAGACACAAATCCTCACAAACATCCAATAGAGTCAAATAAAAATGGAAGATAAAAAGTCTCCCACCAAGTGTATAAACAACAGTTGTATGAATAAACAATTTGCCCATAGGGCCAATACACACAAGTCATAAAAAAACTAATAAAATCACTGCGGACCCCTGCCGCGCAACTGGGATAGAATGTAGTCATACTGCTGCTGGGTGAACTGTACCGTAGGGGCAGTAGGAGGCAGTGCAATGTCTGGAGTCGGCGCCGGAGGCAGTGCAGTGTCTGGAGTCGGCACCGTCGATGGACCGGGAGGACGTATCTGCTCCAGCTCTCACAGTCGCTCACCATGTGCAGCAAGGGTACTCACCACCCTCTCAGTACTCGCCTCAAGCGAAGCCGAAACCTGAGTGAGTGAGGCAGACATGCTCCTCTGCGATCCCTCCAGCTCGACCTGTCTACGCTCTGTGCGCTGCGTAGACTCGGTGAGCGTCTGCAAGCTGGCAGCTGTAGCCTGATGCAGACTCATCAGCTCCTGTATACTGCGCTCGACCGCATCAAATCGTCCAGTGACGATCGGAGGGTCGGATCGTCGCTCGACCGCATCAGAAATCTGCTGCTGCAACTCGCGACGCAGCTCCTCGATCTGACGAAGGATATCCCCAACTCGTGACGACGCCTGCGAAGCCGGAGACTGCGCACTGACAGAGGGGGCCCGGGAGCACTCCGAAGCCAAATACGCGCCGTAGGATCCCGTACCGTAGTACGTACCCTTCTGAAGACCGCCAACGGCGGTCATCCAGAGCTCGTCCTGCGATGGAGCTGTAGGCGGCTGGGAGGAACTACCAGCCCCTCCCTCTGCTGGCGCACTAGCAGCAGCAGCCGCCTCCTGCTGTAGCCGAACAAACTCGGCCTAGAACATGTTTGCTAACGTGTAAGTGTTTGCTAAAGTCTATATTGATATCTATTTTCATGTTTTCTAAGTTATAGTAAATTAATATAAAGAATAGAACGTACATATGCCTGCGTCGCCCTCTCGTCAATGAACTCTCCAGCCCTCCGATGTGTGACCAGGAAGACGGTCACCATGTTCGGGTCCTCACCCTTTTTTACCTGTTAAAATATATTATCTATTATTAGTATTAAACATTATATATCGAACTATATATAAATTAATGTCCGTCGTAGGAAACGTACCAGACGACGAAAATGCTCCGTCATCGGAATGGAGCCACCACACCACTTACCGGCGCTCGACCGCGCCACCTTGGCCTGCTCAGACCGCTCCTGGTACTTGGGCTCGCTGAATCTAGCCTTCATCGCAGCCCACTGATCTGGCGTGATCCAACCATGGATCGGACGTCCGGCGCGATCACGACGCTTCTGGTCGTCGATCGCATCATGGATGAGCTTGGCTGCGACGGCAGGAAACTGGCCCTCGATCCTCGCCGCCCGGTGTGGTGGATAGAAATAGGTCCTCTACAAGAAGTAAAATACAAAAGTTGTATAATATACACAAATGATTATTAAAATTTAAAAATAAACAATTTTTTTACCTTTAAGTGGGCGAACCAAAAGGCCTTCCTGTCTGCGGGAGCATCTGAGTAGTTGAGCCAAGGCCCACCATAGTTCTGCCTCAGAAATACCCCCAGCTGTCTCTGTACTACAGAAGGCCGATATCTATACAATAACAAAATTTCATGAATATATATGTACATATAATCATTTGAGAAATTTATATTAATTAATTAACTTACTTCATAGGCCCGTCCGTCCAAATCTCCATACGCGTCTCGCCCGGGGGAGCGCATGGAGGGTCGCTCTCTCCTCCTGCCTGGGCAGGTTCAGTCTGATCGCCGGCCTCCATATGCTCGGCGTCGGCTTCCCCCATAGAGCCGTCGACAAGAGGAATGCTGGACGGATCAGGAATGCTGGACGGGATATCAGGGATGCTGGACGGGATATCAGGAAGGCTGGACGACGAGGGAGGACTCTGCAACCTGCTGGAACTGCCCTGTCCCGGTAATGGACCGGGAACAGAATGGTACACTGGCGTACTCGGAGATAAGGATGAGGGTACGGAACTGCCCCCTCCATCCCTAGGCCGAGGCTGACTGGACTGCCTAATGTAATATCCTCCGCGTCGTCCTCCTGGTCTAGTCATACCTGATAATAACATATGACAATAAAACAAAAATACATATTTATACGATAGACATCACAGATTTTTGAAAAATATCATGGTCACAGATAAAAGTGTCACTAAAGTGTCACAGATTTATTATTACAAAAATACATATTTATATGATAGACATTACAGATTTTAATCCTCTTCTGAAAATTCATCTAGTTCGTTTAGCTCATCTTCTTCTTCTTCTTCTTCTTCCTCCTCTACATCTTCACTTTCATCTGCATCTTCCTCTTCAGATAATTCTACTTCTTCTACACAATTAGATGTGTAATGAGGAACTTCCGTCGTATCCACTTCTATAATATTTGTTACAAGAGGTAGTTCATCCTGTTGATAAGCTATATCGTCAACCTCAAAGGTATTTCTAGCTTTGGTCTTGCATACTGCCCACCAGTCCGACCTTGTTGTTCCCCGTTTAGGATAACTTGTGAAGTACACGAGCTGAGCCTGACTTGATAGGACAAATGGTTCATAGGCTTGATATCGACGCCGATAGTTTATATCAACAAGACCGTGCTTGTCTACTTTCCAACCCTGACCTTCAATCGGATCGAACCAATCACACCTGAATAACACAATCTTAGCAGGCTCTATTCCATAACTATATGTCAGCTCCACGATCTCCCGTAGCACGCCATAGAAATCGTTGCCCGCATCAACATCTTTGTAGTTCGAAGATTTGATACACAAACAACTGTTTTTGGTGGAGTCGAGATCCACAAAGTTGTCTCTGATCGGGCAAGTTGTTGACTTGAACCTAAACCCATTAACACAGTAGCTTGGCCATATTTTTGCAGCATAAATTGGTCCCTTGGCTAGCGTTCTAATAGACTCATTCTCAAGTCTTGCGTATGGACGATCGACCTAAATACCACGAAAGAAGTAAATTTAAGCTCATTCTAAATCAAGTGCATATACAGAAAGGTAATTACAGAGTTCTCAAGTCTTACATATGCACTCAACCATGATGGAAAATAACGCCTCATTTCTTGTTCTAGTTCTTCTTCTGTTATGTGTGGCCTACCTGACCTCACATCATCATTAAATATGCTGAAAACAACATCGTGCAATTAATGTAATAGTATTATTCTCAACACTATTAAAATAATGTAGACATATTATTTACTTACCCCTCCAGTTTCTCTACTTCCTCCTCGTCGCAGTTGAGTAATACATACACCTGAGCAGCCGTTAGCTCATCATCGTTCAGATATCTCTTCTTCATTTTACCCGATGGCTTTCTTGGAGCATTGAATACCTTCAGTATTGTATCATTACTTTCATGATCTCCGTCGTCGTTTCTGGAAGCTCTCGTTCTATTAGTTGCAACATGAGGCTTGAAATACATCGAACAAAAGTTTGTAATCTCCTCGAGAACATAGGCTTCACAAATAGAACCCTCGACCCGTGCCTTATTTTTCACCTTTCTTTTTAGGTGATTCAAATGTCGCTCGAATGGGTACATCCATCGATATTCGACGGGTCCACCAACACGTGCCTCATAGGATAGATGAATCGGCAAATGCTCCATAGAGTCGAAGAATCCAGGAGGAAACACCCTCTCTAGCTTGCATAGTGTTACCGCAATGTCCTTCTCTTGCTTTTCTAGACGATCAACGAGCAATTTCTTAGAACAAAGATCCCTGAAGAATATGCTAAGCTCCGTCAATGGATCCTAAACTGCCTGCGGTAAGAATTCCCGAAATGCAATCGGAATTAACCTCTCCATGAATACGTGACAGTCGTGGCTCTTCATACCCGTCAATTTGTTTTCCTTCGGATCGACACATCTTCTCAGATTTGACACATATCCGTCTGAAAATTTTAGGCCCTGGATCCACCGACAAAGTCTCACTTTATCCTCCTTGTCCAGCGAGAAAATTGACTTCGGCATGAACTGTTTTCCATTCTGCTGTATCAAATGCAATGCAGGGCGTTTGCAAATTTCTTTTAAGTCCATCCTGGCCTTGGGATTGTCTTTCGTTTTTCCCTTTACGTCCATCACAGTATTAATTATGTTATCAAACACATTCTTCTCAATATGCATGACATCAAGATTATGTCTGATCAGATTGGTATTCCAGTATGGCAGATCCCAGAATATGCTCCTCTTTGTCCAGTTATGATCTCTACCAAATCCATCGCACTTGTACCCAGTTGTAGGATCTTCGATAGCACTTGGAAAATCTTTAACCTCCTCCCATATCGTGGCTCCGCACCACCTTGGCGGTGGATCACCCTTCTCTACAACGTCGGCACGGAATGCATTCCTGTTCTTTCTGAACGGATGATCTTTTGGCAGAAATTGCCGATGACAATCAAAGAAGCACGGTTTTCCTCCGTGTTTCAAACGGAAAGCCTTACTATGGTCCATGCAATACGGACATGAGAGACGGCCATGAGTGCTCCATTCAGATAACATTCTATAGGCCGGAAAGTCGTTGATGGTCCACATAAGGGTTGCCTTCATCTGAAAATTCTGCTTCCTAGAAACATCGTACGTGTTAGCGCCTACTTCCCATAACTGATTCAACTCATCTATCAAAGGCTGTAAGTACACGTCAAATTTCCTCTTGGGATTGTTCGGACCAGGAATTATAACGGTTAGAAACATGTACTGAGTCTTCATGCACATCCAAGGCGGTAGGTTATACGGAGTCACAATCACAGGCCAGCACGAATACTGGGATCCCGAAAGACCAAAAGGAGTAAAACCGTCAGAAGATAGTCCCAACCTGACATTACGCGGATCTGAAGCAAAATCAGGATACACTCGATCAAAGTGCTTCCACGCTTCTCCATCGGATGGGTGATCCAACACTCCTTCAATCTGTTCTCGCATGTGCCAACTCATATTTTCGGCCGTCTCTTTCACCATAAATAATCTTTGCAACCGCGGCGTTAAAGGCAAGTAGTGCATTGAATCGGTCGGTCTTCTTGCACCGGTAGACCTTCCTGTACTAGTTGTCTTATAGCGATCAGCACCACAAAATCTGCACACATCTGCGTCCTTGTCGTCTTTGTAGTACAGCATGCACCCATTGCGACAGGAATCGATTTTCTCGTATCCCATCCAGAGCGATCTCACCATCCTCTTAGACCGGTAGAAGTCTTTAGGCAACTTAGCACCCGCCGGCAAGATCTCTATAATCAACTCCAACACTCGGTTGTAGCATTCTTGCAACATGTTAAAATCTGACTTAATGCTCAACAGTCTTGTAACCACCTCCAACGGTGAATGATCCTCACAACCAGGATACAATGGAGTCCTTATATTCTCCAGCAACTCCATGAACTGTGCAACATCGGCGTTCGGTGCCTCCTCAGGTGCATCATGAACGAAACTGGGCCCCGCAGCGTCGAAAACCATGTTCACGCACCCGTCGTCGTATGCATGATTATCTGAAACAAAATTAGGTCCCGCATGCATATACGGCTCAACGTAAGGCTCCGGCTCTGATGCTAAAGACACAAGTTCTCCGTGTGCGGTCCACTGATAGTTATTAGGCGTGAAACCCCTCGAGTACAAATGATATGTCACTTCCACTTCTGGATAATATTTCACGTTATGACATTTCACACACGGACACTTAATTTTGGTGCCGTCCATGTACTGAGGGAACGCCTTAGCAAACTGCAGGAACTGCTCTACTCCCACTATGTATTCATCCCGCACACCACACATATCATCAGGACGACGATTGTACATCCATGAACGATTCCGTAAGTAGTAATTCATATCCATTTGGAAATAATTCTGCAAAGATGGACACACATTATCCAACAGGCACAAATTCACAAATAATGTCTTATTATGGGACACATTAGTAGCGGACAATTACTAATAACAATGATATGCAATCTAGGTCAAACTAAGTTGTACTAAGTCAAACAAAGTCAGACAAGGTCAAGCTAAGTCAAACAAAGTCAAACAAGGTCAAACAAGGTCAAGGGTTGACCCTTTAACTGAAACTAATATCTAAACAATGCTAATCATGAACTGTACACTACTACCTAACATTCACATGAACTATCTATCTCAAACTCTCTATCATAACTAATTAATTAATATCCTACTTTAACATCTAATAACTCTCATATTCCTGCAACTAAAAGGCAAATTAAACCATGGTATATACATGGTTTAAAGTATCGGCCGATATCGATCCGATACGGCCGATACCGATACGGTTTGGTATGTTCCGATCCGATACAGACCGATACCAAATATTGATCGATACCGACATTGGGGGTCTTTGTTCCGGTCAATTTGGCAAAACCAATCGGTAAGGGTGACTACTATTTCATATAATTTCAAAAGTACTAAGAAATAACGCTGAAATACTTAAAATTATGCCTAAATGTATAAAATATATGTTTTTAAATGTAAATAATTTATTAATAATTATTTGTTTTCCGATACCAAAGTCTGATACTCCGATACGATACCGCCGATACTACCGATATCGTCGATACCAATACTCATAGGAATAGTCCGATACCGATTCCGATACCGATATTGTGAACCTTGGGTATATATCGTCAACATTTCAGATTCTTAAAATGAATTTCAAATGGATTTTTGATTGTATATATATATGTGTATTTGTGTGCATATCATGGTTTAAAGTATCGGCCGATACCGATCCGATACGGCCGATACCGATACGGTTTGGCAAGTTCCGATCCGATACCGACCGATACCAAATATTGATTGATACCGACATTGGGGGTCTTTGTTCCGGTCAATTCGGCAAAACCAATCGGTAAGGGTGACTACTATTTCATATAATTTCAAAACTACTAAGAAATAACGCTGAAATACTTAAAATTATGCCTAAATGTATAAAATATATGTTTATAAATATAAATAATTTATTAATAATTATTTGTTTTCCGATACCAAAGTCTGATACTCCGATACGATACCGCCGATACTACCGATATCGCCGATACCAATACTCATAGGAATAGTCCGATACCGATTCCGATACCGATATTGTGAACCTTGGTGTATATACATTGTATACATATATATTTATATATGTATTTGTGTGTGTATGTAAGTGTGTGAGTATATATATACATGTATACATATGTATTTGTGTGTGTATGTAAGTGTGTGAGTATATATACATGTATACATATGTATTTGTGTGTGTATGTAAGTGTGTGAGTATATATGTATTTGTGTGTGTATGTAAGTGTGTGAGTATATATACATGTATATACATTGTATACATATAGTCCGATACCGATTCCTGCACCCTCCCCTGCCCCCCTCCCCCTACCCCTGCACCCACCCCAACCCTCCCCTGCCCCCCTCCCCCTACCCCTGCACCCACCCTCCCCTGCCCCCCTCCCCCCTCCCCTGCCCCCTCCCCCTACCCCTGCACCCACCCCAACCCTCCCCTGCCCCCCCTTCCCCCCTCCCCTACCCCCCCTCCCCATACCCCTGCACCCACCCCAACCCTCCCCTGCCTTCCCTCCCCTGCCCCCTCCCCCTGCACCCACCCCAACCATGCCCCCCTCCCCCTACCCCTGCACCCCCCGGGTACCCCCACCCCTCCCTCCACCCCTCGACAGTAAGACCCCCCCACCCCCTGCACCCACCCCCACCCCTCTCTCCCCCCTCGACAGAAAGACCACCCCAGCAGCTAGGGTTAGGGTTCTCGTGTCCGTGTCTGTGTCTAGATAGCTAGGGCTAGGGTTAGGGTTTACCTGAGGAGGATGGCTTCGTCGGAGGATGGAGGCGGCGAGGAGGGTGGCTTCGTCGGAGGAGGAAGCGGCGAGGAAGGCTCCTTCGTCGGAGGAGGGAGGCTGGTCGCTGGAGGGAGGGGTCAACGTGCGAGCGGGGTCGCCGGGGGGAGAAGGTGGAGGGTGTCGCCGGAGGGAGTGGTCGCCGGAGGGGGAGGGTTCGCCAGGGGGAGAGGGGAGAGCGGGAAGAAAATTTTGGGTGAAAATTTTGTGATTTCGATCGGGCCAGGAACCCTATATGAAATAAACCAGCGACGCCTAAATGATACGTCGCTAAACGTCGCAATTCAGCGACTTAATGTGGACGGTCGTCGCAAACTGTCGCTCATCAGCGACGTAAATTATACTACGTCGCTGAACGTCGCTGTGCAGCGACGGACAGCGACGTGTAGCAAAAGAAGTCGCTATAGGCAATTATCAGCGACGGGTATTTCCGCCGTCGCTAATATACGTCGCTATTTAAGCATATTTTAGTAGTGAAATATGCAGTATTCCGAGGTGGATCTCCTGTCGTCAGCACAGCTAGCCCAGTCAGAATCACAATAACCCTCGATGCTCACATGATTATTCCTTCTGAAAATCAGTCCCTTCCCGGGGCCTCCCTTCAAGTACCGTAGAATCTGGTACACTGCGTCCATATGACCCTTCCGGGGGTCATGCATGTAGCGGCTCATTACGCTGACCGCAAAGCTGATATCAGGTCGGGTGTGGCTCAAGTAGATCAACTTGCCCACCAATCTCTGATATCTATTCCGGTCAACTGGTTCTCCGACTTCAGCATCCAGCTTGAACTTCTGGTCTATCGGTGTCGTAGCTGGTTTACATCCCATCATCCATGTTTCCATAAGCAGGTCCAGTGCGTACTTCCTCTGAGAAAGAACAATTTTCTCTGTATCTCGAGCAATCTCAATCCCAAGGAAGTATCGAAGAGGGCCAAGATCCTTCACCTCGAACTCCTTGCCAAGCTTCCCCTTGAGTTGGGCGATCTCCTGCTCATCATCTCCTGTGATAATCATATCATCCACATATACCGCAAGCATGGTGATGTGGCCTCTACTTCGTCCGAAGAACACAGTATGATCAGCATTGATATGCTGATATCCCATCTCTATCATTGCTCTCCTGAACCTGTCAAACCACGCTCGAGGAGACTGCTTCAGTCCATAGAGGGACTTCTTCAGCCTGCAGACCTTGCCTTCTGTCTGTTTGGTGCCGAATCCTGGTGGTATCTCCATGTACGCCTCCTCCACTAGGTCTCTATTAAGTGTTATATTAGAGTTATTGGGCTTTAGTCCCACATTGCTTAGAATAATAGGAGAGGAGGCTAGCCTCTCCTATATATATATATATGTAATCTCTCCCTCAATAATAATCATCTCATTATTTTCTTCTACATGGTATCAAAACCAAACCCTAGCCACTCCACAAAAAAAACCTAGCCGCCTCCCCCCTCTCTCCCCCCACCGCTGCTGTTGTCAGCCAACCCCCGCTCTAGTCGCACCCCCCCGCTCCTGTCAGCCCCTCGCTCCTCCCCGCTGCTGCTCAGCCTCCACCCCCCACTCCAGTCGGCCCCCCTCCCCCCGCTCCTGTCAGGCCCCCCCTCCAGTCAGCCCCCCCTGCTCGCTCCTGTCAGCCCTCCCGACTCCTGTCTGCCCCCCCCCCCCCCCCCCGCTCCTGTCAGCCCCCCCCCCCCCCCCGATACCTAACCCTAACCCTCTACTTCAATCAGCCGTCATCCACTCCCTCCAAACCCTAGTTTAGGTTTAAAAAAAAAATCATTGTTGGGAATCTCAGAGGGGAAATACTTGTATGAACCTCTGTCCTTCAATGCTGAAAATTTAACAAAGAGCACACATATGGTTTGTTGTGCATGAATCTTTGTTTCTTTCCTTGATCTCCACACCAGGATTTAACAGAGGATACCTTGGGATATCTCTCTGTCCTGGCTTGTGATCCACACTCTCTGCTTTCTATGCGCGTGTGCCGGTTCTAGGCTCCGTTTCTTGGCAGAGTTGCTGTGTTTTTCAAGAGGAAAGAACAAATCGACAGTCGAATCTCTGATAAATGACAGACTCTACGACAAATAGCAGCGCCACAAATACTAGTGTCATCAACACACTAGCAGGCACTAGCACAACAATTTCCTCCATTCGACTTGTCGATCGACGGTTGGAAGGGCCAGAGGGCTACTCCACATGGAGAAAGAAGGTCGAAAAGATCCTTCGAGGAATGCGGTTGTCCAAACATCTGAGTGACAACCCTCCAGCAGAAGATGATCCCATCTTTGAGCAATGGGAGACGGATGACAGTAGACTGTTTACACAGTTGATGAATTCCATGGAACCATCGGTGGAAGACATGGTTCAAAATACGGACTCCGTGAAGGAGTTATGGGAGGTACTGGCGGTGGCATTTGATGGTAAATGCGATTTGTCTCGTATCTATGACTCGGTCGTTGATGTATACCGAGCAAATCAAGGAGAAAAATCCCATAAAGACCATTTCCGGGCCTTTAAGGCTATGACGGATGAGATCGATCGCATTTTACCTCTTACGTCGGATATTAATGAAGCACGGGCTCAACGTGAGCAGCTTCATGTCATGGCTTATCTTGTCTCACTCCGTCCTAATGCTGACTCTGCTCGATCTCAGATTATTGCTGGATCTGATGTACCATCCCTGTTGGAAGCACACTATCGTATCCTTCGGGCTGCCAAAGTAGTTGAAACCACTCCGGGTGATCCTCCTGCTGACCGTTCTGCTCTCGGGACCGCACGTACGGGATTTCGTGGTGGTCGTGGCGGCCGACGTGGTGGTCGCAATACTGGTCGTGATGGAGGACGGGACACTGGCGGTCGTGATGGAGGACGACCGCACACATGCTTTAACTGTGGTCAGCCTGGCCATTTCTATTGGCAATGCACTAAATCACCTGCTGCTAATATTACCACTGATGCCCCTGATGATGGTGTACGATCTATTCAGCTGACTACGGACTCATATACAGAGTTCCTTGATTTCCAGGCTCAACGTCGTGGTGAAGCATCCACGTCTGGTTCCACAGCTGGATACTCAGCAGCGTGCATAGTGAAACCCAAGCAATGGATAATTGACTCTGGTGCATCCTCTCACATGACTGGAGACGCATGTATGATACATGATTATGTACCTGTACGTCGTGCTTCTGGCATTACTGTTGTCAATGGAGGTTTCCTGACAGTCCGAGGACGTGGAAGTGCCATTCTTTCTACCGGACTGTCCCTCAACTCTGTGCTACTTACTCCTGGGAACCCGTTCAGTTTACTTTCTATTAGTCAAATTACTCGTGAACTACATTGCTCGGTAACATTTTTTCCTGATGGTTGTGTTTTTCAGGACCTGAAAACTGGGAAGACTATCGGTAAGGGACATGTGGCTGGAGGCTTGTACCTGTTTGACGCAACTTCTTCTGTTGCCTGTGCCGATATGAAACTCGATCATATCAAGTTACATTGTCGGTTAGGCCATCCATCGTCCCAAGCTCTCCAGAAAATATACCCATATTTAGATATTCCCCCTTCTTTTCATTGTGAGTCATGTCGTTTAGCTAAGCTTCACCGTGTTCCTTATCCGGTGAGTCCAAATAAAATTGCTTCCGCTCCTTTTGAGTTGGTGCATTCTGATATATGGGGACCTTGTCCGACTGAATCTGTCATGGGCTTTAAGTACTTTGTTACTTTTGTCGATGATTACTCACGTGTCACCTTTATTTATTTGATGAAAAATCGCTCTAAATTATTTAACATTTGGTGCAACTTTCATGCCGAAATAAAAACACAATTTGGTCTACCTATCAAAATATTTCGGAGTGACAATGGCCGTGAGTATTTATCTCGTGATCTTGATAAACATCTGGCCCGCAACGGCATCATCCACAAAACCTCTTGTGCGTACACATCACAACAAAATGGTGTAGCCGAACGCAAGAATCGTCATTTATTGGAAACAACACGTGCTCTTATGTTTCAAGCACGTACTCCCAAGAGATTTTGGTCGGATGCGGTTCTTACTGCTTGTTATCTTATTAACCGCATGCCATCGTCTGTTTTCAATGTAACACTCCTTTTTCTAGACTTTCCTGGACGAGAGCCATTTCCTCTGCCTCTCCGAATCTTTGGCTGCTTATGCTATATTCGGGATACCAGACCAACCCTTTCTAAATTAGATCATAAGGCAATACAATGTATTTTTCTTGGGTATCCTAAAGATCAGAAAGGGTATCGATGTTTTTCCAATGTCTTAAAGCGATACTTTTTCACTCGGGATGTTACCTTTGTAGAAACTGAATTTCCACCACTCCCACAATCAAAGGGTCCGGCTCCTCTGGTCTATCCAGAAGATGATTTTTTGTTATTTCCTCCTCAAACACAACAACCCCCCGTACGGGTGCCCTCCCTTACCGAGCCAGTCTCCCAGTCAGATGGTCCACATATACCGATTCAGCCATTGCCAACATCGCCCACAGATTCATCCTCCTCTGGTTCCATCAGCAGTTCTGGCTCAAATGAGTTGTCTCTTTCTGTTCCACCCGCAGCTCCACCTGTTCCGCCAGCAGCTCCGGCGGTCCCGCCTCCAGAACGTCCTCGTCGTGCCTGTCGTGATCATCCCTTGTATGTTGACAGCTACAAAGGTCTTACTAGTCACACTCAGTCTCTGGTGGCTACTATTGATGGGATTCAGATTCCCAAGACCGCTGAGGAGGGTCTCCGACATCCTGGTTGGCGTGCTGCTATGCACGAGGAGATGAAAGCTCTCCAGGAGAATCATACCTGGGACTTAGTCGACTTACCTACTGGTAAACAGGTAGTCGGCTGCAAATGGGTGTTCACGATTAAGGTAAAACCGGATGGCACTCTTGATCGACTGAAGGCTCGGCTGGTGACCAAAGGATACTCTCAAACCTATGGTGAGGATTACTTCGAGACATTCTCTCCTGTGGCCAAAATGACATCCGTTCGTGTCCTCATGACCTTGGCCATCCGATATGATTTGCCGTTACTCCAGCTTGATATAAAAAATGCTTTCCTCCACGGGGATCTTGATGAAGAAGTATATGTGATGCAACCTCCTGGATTCGTTGCAAGGGAGGGTAAAGTGTGTCATCTGCGGAAGGCCCTTTATGGTCTGAAACAATTACCTCGTGCATGGTTTGGTAGATTTACACATGTTGTTACTCAATTTGGAATGTGTCAATCGAAGAAGGACCATTCAATCTTCTATCGACACACATATGCTAGAAGAATACTTCTTGGTGTCTACGTTGATGATATTGTAATCACGGGAGATGAAAACCAGGGTATTGTAAGTCTCAAAAAGTTTCTTGGAGAACAATTTCAAACTAAGGAAATGGAATCCTTGAACTATTTCTTGGGCATTGAGGTCACACGCGGTAAGCGGGACATTGTAATGTCTCAAAGAAAGTATGTGTTGGACATACTAAATGATGCAGGCATGATGCAAGCAAAGGGAGCAACCTCACCTATGGATCCAGGGGCGAAGTTACTTCCAGACGAAGGGGTCCTAATGACCAATCCAGATCATTATCGTCGAGTAGTTGGAAAACTCAACTACTTAGCAGTCATGACGCGTCCGGACATTTCTTTTGCAGTGAGCGTTGTAAGTAGATTTATGGCTTCTCCAAGAGTTCCACACTGGCAGGCAGTTCTCAAAATTCTGTATTATTTAGTAAAAAATTCAGGAAAAGGAATTCGAATGAAAAATAATGGACACACTCGCATTGAGTGTTTTACTGATGCTGACTGGGGAGCAAGCCTGACAGATAGACGGTCTACATCTAGCTACTCAGTATTTATTGGCGGAAATCTAGTACCATGGAAAAGCAAGAAACAAAGTGTGATAGCACGCTCAAGCTCAGAAGCAGAATATCGAGCTATTGCTCATGGCACGTCAGAGATATTATATATGAAGCATCTCCTACAAGAACTGGGAGAAGACGCAGGATCTCAAGTGGCAGATCTATGGTGTGATAACCAATCTGTTATTCACATTGCCACCAACCCAGTATTTCATGAACGAACAAAGTATATTGAAATTGACATTCATTTTGTTCGTGATGAATATACAAAGGGAGTGATAAAGTTTCAACATGTGAGGACCGGCGACCAGATAGCTGATATCTTCACAAAGCCTCTTCTGGGTCCTCGGGTTCAATTTTTATGTAACAAGCTGGGCATGATTGACATCTACGTTCCAGCTTGAGGGAGGGTGTTAAGTATTATATTAGAGTTATTGGGCTTTAGTCCCACATTGCTTAGAATAGTAGGAGAGGAGGCTAGCCTCTCCTATATATATATGTAATCTCTCCCTCAATAATAATCATCTCATTATTTCCTTCTACAGTCCCCATGAAGAAATACATTCTTCACATCCAGTTGGTGTAGCTTCCGTCCTCCATTGGCTGCCAGAAAGATCAAGGTCCTGACAGTACTCATCTTTGCCACTGATGCAAAGGTCTCGTCATAGTCGATGCCGTATGTCTGACTGTATCCTTTTGCCACCAGTCGAGCTTTGTATCGCTCAACCTGTCTATCTGGGTTCTGCTTCACAGTGAAAATCCACTTGCATCCGACTGCTCTCTTCCCTTCTGGCAGTCTCACCAGCTCCCAAGTTCGGTTCTTCTCCAGAGCTCCCAACTCCTCGTGCATCGCTGTTTTCCACTTTGGATCGTTCTTGGCTACCTGCCATTGTTAGGTACAGTAACACTATCCAATGATGCAATAAAAGCTCCATGAGAAGAAAAGATATGATCATATAAGACAAATTTAGCAAGGTCCCAACCATATCTATCAGGAGGTTTTTTCGCATTGCTGCGAGTGGACCTCCATACTGATGATGGTTGGGGAGGAGGAGAAGGAAGGATATCACCTGAAGGGGAAGGTGGTAGTGTAGGTGTCTCAGGAGTCAAGACGGACACAGGCAAGGGACTTAGCACTGTAGGAACTGGTCCTGCAAGTTGTTTCTCTCGCCTGCTGTAGGTAAGTATCTCCCCCTGAGCTGTGGGTCTAATACCTCTTATTTCCTCCCCATGTCCTTTTTCACCTTCCTGTACAATATTTGTTCCTCCAAGACATACTCCGAGATCAGTCGAAATGCTTCCCAACAACTCCCCCTCTCGTCTCATACTTGCAGTATCAGGTGAGATATTTGGGTTTTCCTCCTGACTGTAGTATGGCTCATTTTCCCTGAAGTCAACCTCCATACTTACAAATTTCTTTTTTTCCACTGGATTCCAGCATACGTAGCCCTTCTGAGTTCCCGAGTAGCCCACAAAGATACAATTGATTGCTCGAGGATCAAGCTTCCCTACCGACGGTCTGTTGTCCTTCACGAAGCATACGCAGCCAAACACCTTTAGTGGGAGCATCCCACTATTATTTTCCTGTAGCATCTTGCATGGAGACCTCCATCCCAACACCTTCGAAGGCATCCTGTTGATCAGTTGAGCTGCTGTCAACACTGCATATCCCCACAGACTCTGTGGGACATTCATGTCTATCATCATACTTCTCGTCACTTCTAGGAGGTGTCTGTTCTTCCTTTCCGCTACTCCGTTCTGTGCTGGTGTATATGCACAGGTGGTCTAATGCCGTATCCCTTGGGCGGACAAGTATTCCGCAAGTGTCTTGTTGGTGTACTCTGTTCCATTGTCAGATCTCAGTACCTTCACTACTGCCTTGTACTGAGTCTGGACGTGTTTGTGAAAGTCCCGAAAACATGAGGGGACCTCACTCTTATTTTTCATCAAATACAGCCAAGTAGTATGAGAAAAACAATCTATGAAGGTAACAAAATATTTATAACCATTCGTAGTAGTAGTAGTACAAGGCCCCCAGACATCAGAGTGTACCACATCAAAAACAGACGAGCTCCTATGACCGCTACTCACATATGAACTCCTAGTAAGTGTGCCTAACTCACAAGCATCACAAACTAGTTTCTCTTTGTTAACTTCTTCATAAATTGCAGGGTATAATTTGCTTAAAATACCAAATAAAGAGTGTCCCAACCAACCTCCTGTGGTGGAGTTGTAATGTATCTTCCGCACTCATCTTCTTCAGCCCTTCCATCCCTGTCTTTTCCACCATAGATACTAATGTTGAATCCAGTCCTTCTCGATCCAGGTACCACAGTCCATCATGCCAAGTGCCAGTCCCAAGTCTTCGTCCCATCTCCTTCTCCTGGAAGATCACCTTAGGAATATCAAAGCAGACAGTGCATTTTAATTGGAGGATTATAGAACTAATAGACAAAAGACTAACTGAAAAAGAAGGAGCATGCAAAACATTGGATAATTTTACTGAACATGTACAATCGACAGTACCCTTACCGACGACTGGCTGGAAAGTACCATCAGCTGTTTGAATGCTGTCCGTCGATGCTAGGTGAGTGTAGGAAGAAAACTCACTAGCATTCCCTGTCACGTGTCGAGACGCACCCGAATCGATAATCCAATCCGACGATCTGAGGAAAGACATAGATGCAAGGGCGAGCGAGTCGTCAGTGCCTTCCGTCGACGAATGGGTATACATGACAGCATTGCCTCTGTCGAAGATTGAGGTGGACGCCTCCCCGGTCCTACTCCTCCTGTCTCCATCGCTCTACGCCTCCTCCTGAGTACTTCCAACATGTTCTGCAGTGCCAGATCCTCCTCAGTGTAGGTACCGTCAGCTGTCTCCTCGCCTTCTGCTACCAACAGGTTCGTCCGACAACCTCTTCGACCGCCCCGTTGACCCCTACAACCACGGTCACATCCTCCAAACTGTCCACGTCTACCGTTTGAATCACCCTTGGGTGGTTTGGTGCAAGCATACCACAGATGACCCACCTCCCCGCAGTTGTAGCACTGCCGGGGCTCTCCCTTAGGTCCTGACGGTGCTTTTCGTCCTGTCGAGCCCTCATTCGGCTCTGTCTTCTCTGCGAGGGTTCTCCTTCCCCATCGTGGCCACCTCAGGTAGGTAGTCGGTCCATTAAGCTTCAGATCGATGGATGGAAGCTCCAACTTCGGCGACGTTCGTGTTGTGCTCTCACCAGCCGACATCTTCATCAACTTCATCAACGTCGCAACCTCTGCAGGATCCGGTTTCTTGATGATCTCCTCCATCGATGCTGCTCCTCTCCGATCACGTCACGTCCGCTCCACGACTCACGTTCGTCCGCTCCTAGATTCGAACATGTCTATTTTTATCAGATCTAGGCATCGGTGTCCTCTTTCAGAATGATCCGAACAACGACAACAACGGTACCGTTATGTGCAGTAGGAGGGGGCGGCGCGCACGTGGGAGGGACGGCCGGTGCGCGTACCACAGCGGGCAGCAGCCGCCGCAGCAGCAACATGCACGGGAAGGGGGGGCTGCTGTGCACGGGTTAGGGTTTGGTGGCAGAGAGAGAGAGAGAAGATAAGAGGGGAAGGTTAGGGTTTGTGGAAAGGTGGCTCTGATACCATGTAGAAAATAGTTGTTATATTTTATTGATAATCTCTTGGCTATTTATAGCCTTACAACCTCCTCATTACATTAACTCCCTATAGGAATATCCTATGACATATTCTAACATACCAAATATACTAATAGAATATTCCAACACATATTCCAACATACCAAAAATACCAATAGGATATTCCAACAGTTAATCAGGGTTGGTAGGGTTTTGTAATTTACTAATTTTGAAACTGGAATGTTGGAATTTGGTGAAGTTGCATCACACACTTGGAAAGAAGGAATCACTAACAGGATTCTGGATAAGATTTTCATTATCGAAAAGTTTAATGATACTGTTTGGCGAGGACTTGAAGGGATTTGGAAGAATGATGATGGCTGTTTTTGTGCTTCTTCACAGTGGTTGGGCTTTCTTCTGGACTGAAGTACAGCAACAACAGTCAGCCTTATAACGAGGATTTTGGGATATAATCACAGGAAGATGAGAGAGAGAGAGAGAGAGAAGACTGAGGGACTGGGAGTCCTAGGAAAGGAGAGGGATTATAGCTCTCTGTTCGAGACAAAGGAAAAGAGGCCTGGTTCGTGATCTGTACAGCTGGAATTGGTTGGCGGAAATAAGTTGGGCGAAGGATTTTAACTGTGGAGAAGGAGAAGAAAGAGAGACAGTAGTAAAGGCTTTGCATCTCTTACTCTAGGATTTGCACCGATTCTTGAATGCACAAGCCATGGAAGAGACAAATTCCCTTTGAGGCTATGGAGAAGGATATGACATATGTTAGTGTTAGAGAAGAGAGATGGCCCTTAAGAAAGCTGAATGGAAGAAGTGATTCATTCAGTTGGATGTTTGGATAAAGGATTGGTTTTTGTTAATATTATTGTATCCTTATCTGTAAGTTTTATATGTAAGTGGGATTATAAAATCATCAGAACCATGCTCAAATGAGAATGGGATGATACAGGATGAAACCAGCTGCAGTGTGGACAAAGAGCAATGAACACCTTGGTCTCATCAGGATCAAGTGCATTGGGGGTTTAAGCTGGTTCCCGAGGTTGGTGGTTGAATTGTTGAGCATCACACAGGTGCAAATTGCTGCTTTTAGGAGGATAGCAATTGTTGTTTGTTTAGGAATTATAGGATTTAACACAGCTAGAAGACTTGGACTTGAATATCATAAGCATTGTGGAGTCTTTGAGAAAGCTGATGTGAGTTATCATGGACTAAGCTATATCTGTTTGCATTTTGGTTTGTGTGTTATGAACCCTCAATTCTCCTTTGGTTTTGAATGTATGGCATTAGCGCTGTTGTTCTTCTGAGTCCGCATCTCTTTCCTTACTGGAGATCTTGTATCCCTGCTACAAGATTCAATTTGACTGCAAGATTTTCTAAGTCAGTCGTATTCTGGATGGTGTTTATTTTATGTCTATATCAATTTTATCAACATCCCTTGACGAAGAAACAAGTTTCTAGCATTTATATTGATACTATTAAGGTTATGTATGATAGAGTTACGACAACCGTGCGAACTGTTGGAGGAGATACTAACCCGTTCCCTATTACCATTGGCTTACATCAATGATCAACGTTGAGTCTTTACCTTTTTGTGATAGTTATGGATAAAATTACTAGATATATCCATGAGGAGGTTCCGTGATGTATGATGTTTGTTGATGATATTGTGTTGATTGATAAGATTAGATGCTAAAATAGAGGTGTAGAGAGATACTTTGGAATATAAGGAATTTAATATTAGGAGAATGACAACAGAGTATATAAAATATAATTTCAACCCGAAGTCAAAAAAAAGAGAGAGGGTACTCCATATAGATAGACAAGAGATACCTAAGACTTTTTCGATATTTAGTATCAATCATTCATTATGATGGAGAGAGTGAAAATGATGTCATGCATAAAATTAAAACATGATGATTGAAACTAAGGAGTGCTTCTAAAGCACTTTGTGATCGCAATATATCCCTTAAGCCGAAAGAACAATTCTACATAACTGCTATAAGACCAGTCATGTTTTATAGACCAGAGTGTTGTGCAATTCAGAAACAACATGTCCAGAAAGTTAGTGTAGTTGAAATGAGAATGCTAAGACGGATGCGTGACAATACATTAAATGATAGAATAAAAAATGAGTGTATTCTTAGAAAGTTAGAGGTGACGCCAATTGAGGATAAGGTGAGAAAAAATCGACTTAGTTGGTTTGGACATGTGCAACACAGACCAATAGATGCTCAGGAGCGATGAAATAGTAGTTAATGGAACCATTAGGACAAGAGGTAGGCCTAGACTAACATGGTTTGAAGTGTTAAAAAAGGATATACATTTTTTTAGTGTTACAGAGCACATGACCCTAATAGAGCTGAATGGAAGAAGAGAATTCAAACAACCAACCCCAAAAATTTGTGATAAAGGCTTTGTTGTTTTTATTGTATCAATTTTATCAACATCATTCATGGAAATATGCATCTTTTGTCTGATCATTTGTTGTTATGATATAATCTTCTAGGTGAAGCAATTTATGTGGACGATATGCCTGCTCCAAAGGACTGTCTTTATGGAGCGTTCATTTATAGCACGAGGCCTTTGGCTCGTATAAAGAAAGTTGGTTTCAAGTCTACTATGACATCAGAGAAAATTATCACCGTTATTTCCAACAATGATATTCCTAAAGGAGGAAAGAATATTGGATCTGCCAGTATCTTTGGCTCTGAACCTCTATTTGCTGATTCTCTTACTGAGTATGCTGGCCAGCCACTTGGTGTTGTGGTATAACTCATCATTTTCACATATCTTTATTTCGCTTGTTCCATTTACGTTCTTCTTGTTTGTTTGTTATCTTGATGATAATAACCAAAGATCTTTACTGTAGTATGGTTGGAATTTTATACTGATTACATCGATGATCTAGATTGCAGAATCACAGAGGTCTGCTGATATGGGTGCTAAGCAAGTGGTTGTTGACTATACGATGGAAGATCTAGATCGACCTGTATTGTCTGTAGAAGAAGCTGTCAGAAGATCTAGTTTCTTTGAGGTCCCTTCTTTTCTTACTCCCAAGCAGGTTGGTGATTTCTCCAAAGGGATGGCAGAGGCAGATCATCAGATTTCAACAGAGGTTACGTTCCATATTCTTTTTCCTTTAATTATTTTCAAAGTTGACGAGTTGGGATACTTAAGAAGAAAGATTATTCTCATTTTTTTTACCAGATTGGGATTGACTGCACCAATTTGCATTTTTGATAATAGCTCAACCTGTCCCTTATAAATTAAACGTTCATTTACAACATGCATGAACTATGGGTTTCGGATAACTCATGGGTTAAGAAACATATCGGATTTGAGAGGAATTATGAACATGCACACATTTTTTATGAGAGGATTGTTCATATTCATAGATAACACACTACTATTTTACATGTAGGCACACATATACAGGGACACATCTCGTGTATTGTTTTATCCCTTTGTGGAGATTAAACATTTGATGTAAATTAAATAATTGGTTAATTTGCACAAAAATACCATGAAATTTCCTTTAATCACTTAAATACCATGAACTCTTTTGTTACATGGATACCGTGAACTTTTTAAGTATTTGTACTTTGATATACTTCGTTAGTCCACAGTTAGAACTAACAGTCACATGCACATGAATGATTTGGGACCATTTTGTCCCCAATGAAACTAAAAAGACCCCTATCTTTTCCTCTTCCAGCTTGAACAATCACCACCTCCGCCACCACTACCTCCTCCATCTCTACCTCCACCATCTCCGTCTCCACCTTCTTCCTCATCTCCTCGCCCATCACCGTCTCCAAACATGACTTCCTTCTCCATTTTACCTCCACCATTTGTATCTGTCTTCACCATATCCACCTCCACCACCACCTCCTCCACCACCTCATCCTCCTTTGTCTCACCTCCATCCCCACTTCCTCAATGACATTCTCCTCCTCCTACAATACCTCCAAAATCAACTTCCACTTTATCTTTGTTTCCCATTAGAAACAAATCACTTACTATCCGACTTCCATCCCGACTTCCTTCTCCTTCGCGGAAGAGGGGAGAAGAGGAGAGGGTAGAGGATCAAGTGGTAGAAGGGGAAGGGTCTTTGCGTCCGCTATCCCGATCATGATTTTCTTACCCCCAGAGGTAAAGGTCCTTCCCTTTTGGGCCGGTTGTGGGCGAGGAGGGATTCGAACCCCCGAGGAAATACAAGAAAAAGACCTTCCGGATCGCTTGCCCATTATGTTTCCAAAGGCCTATCAAAACAAACCGTCTTTTATCTTTTCCATTAACATTTCATGGCATCAAACAAGAAAAGTTCATGGTTGTACTGATGCGTACATAAAAATTGTTCGTAGTATTGAAGTGAATATAGGATATCAGTTCACGGTTTTATGCAAATTATCCTATATAACACTTGGGGGTTATATTGAAAAGAGATCTTTTTCACACGCAATAACATATATACTTTTGTTTTATTTTTCAATAACTATGTTTTATCCGTATCCTAATTTATCTAGTTACAAAATTCTAAACCTATATCCGTGTCCATGTCTGTATTGGTGTAACATAGATCCAAAGGCTACTTCTAAAGGAAACAAAGTTCGTCTTGGGTAAAAGTATTCTGCCTGGATTTTGGAATTTGCATGATACTGCAAGGTGCAAACCTTCGGTCATAAACAATTCTTCAAAAGTTTGCGTTACTACTATCCTTGACAACTTCTATGATTTCCTTTTGCAAGGTTGGTTAATAAATACTTTAACTTATATGTGATGATTGAAAATTCAGGTCAAACTTGGTTCTCAGTATTACTTCTACATGGAGACACAAACAGCCTTTGCCATACCGGATGAAGATAATTGCATGGTGGTGTACAGTTCAACTCAAAATCCAGAGTTCGTACAGAATGTGATTGCAAAGTGCCTTGGCATTCCTGACCACAATGTCCGTGTGATTACAAGAAGAGTTGGTGGAGGTTTCGGAGGAAAGGCTCTTAGGTCAATTCCAGTGAGAACAAAATCTTTATCTTTATAAGTATACATTTCTGGAACTAGAGATCATTTTGTTTAACCTTTTCAGCATAGGATAGTTGAGACCTATATTTATTTGTATGTTATGGCGAAATAATTGAATAAACACTATAATGATTTTCCCCCTTGAAAACCTGTAGGGCTTGATCCCCTCTCTTTCCATGTGGGTCCGTTATAGATCCCTTTCTCCATTGGCTCGAGATTGGAGGAAATCTATCATAATTTGCCATTGGAACACAAACTAACAGCTTAATTGGGGTAAAAAAAGGAATTAGGGTTCTTCATGTATTCAAGAAAAAGATACAAAGTCGAAAGAAAAAGACTACAAAATGGAAATAAAAAAATGTAGAAACAAGATTACAAATCACACTCTCTCCTCACTGAGCAGCCTATTTATAACCGAGGTCCAACTTCCTATAACTAACTGCTAGAGTATTCTGTAACCACTAACAGAATGGCCACCTGGACGAGCTTCTATGTCCTGGTTATACCTTTGTCTTCTGGTAGTATGGTGAGATCGGAATGGTTGATGGCTAGTTGCCTTGCTGACTGTCTGATACTCACAGATACTTTGATCAGTAAAGTCATGAATTACTACTGAACTGGAGTTTTACTAACTAATGCTGGCTAGTGACTTGAACTTGAGCTTGAACTGATATTGATTTCATTGACTGAACTTAGGATATTGAATGCAGTCACCAAGGGCGGAGCTAGGATTTAAGTTTACCCGGGGCTGAAATTAAAATACACTAAAAAAATATACACATAAATTATTTCTTATGATGCCATCATAATCCAAATTTCTGAATTTCATAAGTAAACATCTTAACATGTTGCTTAAGACAGTTACAAAAAAATCAAAACATCATTTTCATACATAAGATGAGAAATGAAAAAAGCACAGTTAGAATAAAGATAGAACTAATGATCTGCTTTCTTTGCTTCTGCCTCCCAAAACTCTCCTCCAACTTCTTATATTCAGGAAAGAAAATCTATCACAAAATGAATTCCAATCACAAAAAAATAAAGAGAATGATAGAATAATAAATACCAATATAAGATACTTACTAGCGAAATTGGACTCGTCGATCCTTCCAAGAAGCAAAAACATCTATTATCGAATCTGTATCGATCATTTCTGTTATTTCTCTTTCGATGTAGACAACCATTGAATCGCTCAAGTACTCATCTTCCATCTTGTTACGAAGAGTACTTTTGATGTATTTCATAGATGAAAAATCACGTTCTGTAGTTGCTGTAGAATATGCAAAACATCTTTTTGGATCATAGGAGATGTATAAGTTGTGTTTTCCGGAGCTTTTTCTAAGACTATTATCAACCTCAACATTCAAGTTTGCCATCAAACTAATCATCTCAATTAGGTTACCACGGTTCTTTGACTTTAAAGATTCATCATGACCTCTCTTTGCAAGATGTTGAGGTTGTTAGCCCAATGATTGTATCATATTTTTTAATATGGTTAATATGTTAAGTTTAGCATTTCATTATCACTAATCTTCATACTATCGCTATAGCATTTCTACTTATGCTTATACCTTTGGTGATATGTGCATATTGGTTTACATATTAGTGATATGAGCTTATCTATCTTAAATTTAATCAGGTTGCCAAAATCAAAACTATGTTTTTGATTGTGGTCATTCAATTAAGTTTAATCATTATGATATCACTAACATTTATGCTATCACCTTAGCACTTATACTTAAACTCAGCATTGTCCTAATGTGCATTAAACTTATCATACTTGCTACTATGTATATTGTTTTGTTCGTCTAACATGTACATGCAGAAAAGCAATAAGCAAGATCAATGTGGACATATACAATGAAGAAATCATGGTGGGCCAAAGACGATGGATCCCACAAGATTTCTCTGAACCACCCGACGACATCTCCGGAGCCACGCACTCGGGGGTTCCGCTGCCCGGTCAACGGACGGGGGTCGAGGGGGCAGCGCCCCTCGTCGGGGGTTCGGGGGCGAAGCCCCCGAAAGGTATTCAGTTTTTGCAAACTGGATATCTTTGGACTGCTGCCGCCAAGGAAAAAAGCCAGCACCTATCAAAGGAAGAAGCCAAGCCATGCCATCATCATTTCAAGACTCTGAAGAAGCCTGCACCTGCTACAGTATATCTGGAGTCTGTAATGAGTCTTAGGAATTATTGTAAACACAAGAAATGGATGGCAAAATCGAAAGCTAGGGTAGAAACCAGCCCAGGATCATTTTCGGATGAAAACCGGCATACCGACGGTATACCGGTGCATACCGGCGGTATACCGATTTTGTTCACAGAAAGGTTCTGTCCACAAAATCGGCATACCGACGGTATATCGGATCATACCGACGGTATACCGATTCCGTAACGTTGAAAGTCCAACGGTTGGATTTTCAGCATTAAATGATCCCAACGGCTATATTTCGAGCCGTTGCAATCCCAGACCGGTATACCGACGGTATGCCGACTCATACCGGCGGTATGCCGGTCGCTGACTGAAAAGTTGCCTTTGGCTCTTTTCAATGCTTTGGTTATAAATAGTCTTGAACCCCTTCATTCAAGGTTGATGCTTTGAGCCTAAAAATTTCTAAACCACCAAAGCCTATCCACAAACAACTCTACAAAGCTTTCATTTGCCATCCACAAATTGTGTTAGAGTTATTGAGTTGAAAAGTGAGATCTTCATCTTATTGTATAAGAAGATCAAAACCTATTGTGAAAGGTTGAAGTTGGAGAGTCTTCGTATCCAAACTCTCGGTTGAAGTCGGAGAGTCTTCGTATCCAAACTCTCGGTTGAAGTTGGGGAGTCTTCGTATCCAAACTCTCGGTTGAAGTCGGAGAGGCCTTCGGATTAAAGCTCTCGTGTAAGAAGTTGGCGAGTTCTTCGGATCCAAACTCGTGTGTAACTATTTGCTCAAATAGTGGATTAAATCCGGAGAGAGTTCCGGGACTGGATTGCCTCTAGGGAGGATATCAGGATACATCGGGTGTCGGTATTGTTATTGCTTCTTCTCTTGCACTTATATTTTTAAATTGCCAATTAGCTTGTGCTAAGTGCTTGATTAGTTATCTTGACCATATTCACCCCCCCTCTAGGGTTCCTACAGAGGTTCTATAGTAATCATAGGAACATCGACACTCGATGTTTCTACTTGAGTCATAGATTTGGAGCCGGAAGATGCTCCAATTGTTGATGTTTCTTCTCCAAGTTTCTTTTTAAAGAACGAAAAAATAGTTTTCGTTTTTTTCCGTTCTTGATTTTCCATCCTAATAAAATAGAAGACACGTTTATTAGTTGAAGGAATCAAATAATCAATCATTCTAAATGATTTCCATCTTATTAGATTGCAAGTTTTACACTTTTGAATCACAACTAAAACTGCTTATAAATCAAATAACTTGCCTATGAATGATAAATCAAATCACGACTAAAACTGCCTAAAAAATGAATCGGAACAGAAGTCTCTAAACAATCTCGTAATCAGAACAGAACAGATATAAACAGAAGCCTCTAAATCAAATAACAATTTTGAATAACCTGCCCCTGCCTATGAATGATATTAACAGAGGAAAAACAGATATTAACATAATGCCTATGAATGATAAATCAAACCTGCATCACATCACAGCACTCCAAAGTCCAGATAAATCCTCCCGGGCTCTTCCTGCCTCGGCCAAGTTTTAAAATCAGCCCCTGCCCCCTGCTCGAATAAATTAACAGAGGAAAAAACAAATTGGATGCAGAAAAATATAGGAATTAACATATCCTTATATAGAGTTGTTGAGTTGGAGTTGGAGACTTAACTCTCGGCCGGCGGCCCGGCGCCTAGGCTAGCTAGCTGTCAGATGGGACATTCAACATTGGGTGTGCGGCTCCTCAAGCGGGACGCGACCATGCCTGTGCGGCTCCAGGCTGGACGACGGGACGGTGATGTGAGATAGACCTCCGCGCAGCCCGCCGGCCTGTGTGGTGTGCAGCGCCGCGCTGGCCTGTGCGGTGTGCGGCGTCGTGCCGGCCTGTATGGTGTGCGGCGTCGTGCCGGCCTGTGTGGTGTGCGGCGCCACGTGGCCACGTGTGCCCTGACAGTGACAAGAAGCCAAGAAGGGGCGGGTGCGACGGCCTGTGCGGCTGTGCCCTAGGCTAAGAGAAGGAATTGCTAACAGGTAGTTTATTAGAGACTTAACGTGTTAGTTTATTAGTTAACGGGTTTGGGGTGAATTGCTAACGGGTTTGGGGTGGGTTGGCGGGCTGAAGTTGAAACTACACTTTTTTTATTTGTTTGGCTGGGTGGGCTGGAGCCCACCCCAGTCCACCAATAAATCCGCCCCTGGCGGTCATCAACTTGCTTACCGGTGAACTGATCCGTGACATGGCACTTAGACTGAGAAATCTAAACAGCTAGAGTCAACAACCAACTCAAACTTTTAGGATAGGAAAGACAAGGAATATGGTATACTCTAGTCAAGGACAGATGAGGGTCTGCATCAATACCCTTCCCTTATTTTGACCTTGTCCCAAGGTCAAGGAAGGAAATTTTTTGGTTCCTTGAAGCTAGGATAACAACTCACATGGTGATTTTGCAAATCAAAGAGTTTAAAGAAGCATGATACTGTCAAATCTGCTCAAATGGTCCTAGTGGCCAGATTGTAAATGCAAAAATAAAAAGAATAGGGATACGTGGATCCAATTTGGTTTTCATCAACTTCTCTCGTACATTCTTATTGTGACTTGATTGTTTGTAAAGACACATGTAGTCTAGATTTGATCGATCTGTCAGGAAGATTTCATGACCATACTCACAGGAAAATAACAACTCTTTTGATTCTTGAAAGATATTTTCATACTTCTCGTCCAGAATCTAACTTCGTGCAACTCTTATCCCTATTGTACACAGCTCTAACATTAAACCTTTAAGAGCCTTATCAATCTCCATGTGAAAATTAATTTCTTTTAAGTGTTGAATCTTCTCTGATACTTGCAAGTTCTTGTCAATTTCTCCCATGTACACTAGGCTCTTCTCCTGGTCTTTAGGGATGCATGCTTTCTTTTCAAACTCTTGATTTATGGCTTCCTTTGGCTGAACTACAACAAGAGTGAATTTTCATGGCTAGGATTGCACTAGAGAAGGAGTTACTTATCAATTCACTATTGAATTATGCTTCCCTGCTATATTATTTCCCACTAAAATTGTTAGCCTTTTCCCTCGGCTTCACAAGATAAAAAGACCCGGTTTCAACTTGAAGAATATTCCTCAATGGTCCTTCATGTTGTTCACTGGTTGTGGTATTATTGATAATAAGGTCTCTCTCCCCTGTCTCTAATTCAGTATCTTCAAGACTTGCCCTTATTTTCTTCCTCAACACTAATAACACCCAAGTTTTATGTTTTCTTTTCCATGAAGTCATTTGACAATATAGGTTGAGAAAATTCTGCTCTTTCTTGTTGCTTAATTGGAACACAAGTAGACATTGTCATAGACTTGCTCAAAGAACTATGCAATAAAATTTGAGGGTTTGGAGACCAAGTTGTTGTCCTACCTTGGCTTTGCTGCTGGAACTCCCTCTTTATGTTAATTTCATTCTTTTTTTTTATGAATCTTGAGGATTAAAGCTCGGCTCTTCCCAAAACCGAGAATAATTGGATTGATAGAAACAAATGGAGTTTTGGAAATCCACGGATTGAGGATACGGGTTTTGTTGTGGATTTTGATTGGAGCTTGGTGAGGGTTTGGGAAGGACTGTCGTAGCTGTCCATATGTAGTCATGGGTGGAGACATTCCAAGAACACTAGGTATGCACTGGGAATGGGTTTTGGAAAGGTCCTCCAATGGTTGGGGTATATTGTGGTGGAGGTGCTGCTACGACCGGAGCATATTGAGAGAAATCAAACCCTCTTCTTCACCTAGTCGATTCCTCCATCAATCTATCAAATTTATTGTTCAAGTTGTGAATTGTATCTTCTAATGCAAGAATTCTTCTTTCTTTTGCAGGTAGTTGTTGTTCTCGAGGAGACTCTTGTCTCGAGCCATGGCTGCTTGAACTTTTCTCTTCACTGGCTTCAAGAACTAGATCGATGGACTCCGATACCAAATTGATAGATCTCTTTCCTCATTGGCTCGAGGTTTTTTTTTTTTTTTTGGGGGGGGTGGGTGGGGGGGTAATCTTCATAATTTGCCATTGGAACACAAGCTAACAGCTTAATTGGGAAAAAGATAAAGAACTAGGGTTCTTCATGGATTCAAGAAATAATATTACAAAGTAGAAAAAAAAAGATTACAAAATGGAAATCTAAAATATAGAAACAAGATTACAAATCACTCTCCTCACTGACCAGCCTATTTATAACTGAGGTCCAACTTCCTATAACGAACTGGTGTAGTATTATGTAACTGCTAACAGAATGACTAACGAATGGCCACCTGGACGAGCTTCTATGACTTGGTAATGTCCTTGTCTTCTGGTAGTATGGTAAGCTCGGAATGGTTGATGGCTGGTTGCCTTGCTGAGTGTCTGTTAGTTACTGATACTTATCACTGATCAGTGAAGTCATGAATTACTAATGAACTAGAGCTTTACTAGCTGATACTGGCTACCGACTTGAACTTGAGCTTAGAACTGATATTGAGTTCACTGACTGAACCTACGATATTGAATGTGGTCACTGACAGATACTAACGGGTCTGCATCTGTCCGCCCCTGTGTATACAAATAGATACAATTATAGTAGCATGCAGAAGCATATGCGTATGAGCAGGCAAGTGTTGTCTTTGTATGCACACGTCTCTATGTGCATGTGGGCATCCGCTGGTTCCATCTTTTGTTTGGAACTAGCGAAACCCTAGTAGTTGGGAAGTTATTTTGTACACTTTTGAACTAAAGATGTACATGAACTATTAGTTTTAATTAAGGAATATTATCTATCTGAATTTTTTAGCCATATTATATACAGAGTTGTAATAACCATTGGGGAATTTAACTTATGATCCATACCATGAAATTTTGGAGAAAGTCATTGAGTAAAGATTAAGAAAAGAAACTAAAATTTTAGAGAATTAATTGGTATGCCGGAAAGATCTACTATGAAAGACATTTACTTATTAAGAAGATTAATGAAAAAACTTAAACTTAAATTTACATATGGGTTTCATTGACTTAGAGAAACTTATATCTAGGACTATTAAGGATATGTGTGATGGAGTACGACGACCATGGGGACCATTGGAGGAGATACTAAATCATTTCCTATTATCATGGGCTTACATCAAGGATAAGCTTTAAGTCCTTATCTATGTTGTATCACGACAAAATGGTGTCCATCCGTACCCATACCTATGCCGTATCTATGTTCATATTGTGCAACATCGATAACTACTTATTCCATTATGAAAATGTATGCATCTTGTATCATGTCCTTATTTATATTGGTGTCCATATTCGTACAACGTAGATCCTTACTTTTTTGCGCTATGTCACGCTGCTCATGCACAATATTTTTCGTTCCATCGAGACAGATATGCATAACCCTCATCTGATAGAAATTTTGCTGGAAGCTTTCAGAATTCTCCAGAATGTTGTTGAGTCTTTTGGAAGACTAATGAAGTCTCTATAGCCTTCTAGAAGTTCTATAATCTTCTTTGTAAATGTCTAGAACCTAGAATATTCTTGTAAAGTTACATAAGCTTATTGTGAGGCTTTTGAGGCCCATATAAATAAGTGGAAGACTCATTTGTTCACCACCACCAAAACTTGTAAGCATCCTTTATTGTGTGAGTCTTTCAAGTTTCACTCTTACTCCACTACTCTCTTTTCTTAGTAATCTAGCTAGGTTCGTTCCGGAAAGACTTGCACGGGTCTTCAAGGAAAAAGTTTGTGCACAACATGGGTCGAAGTGTAGGAAAAAATACTAAGTTCATGACAAATGGTATCAGAGCGAAGGTCGATCGTCGCCATGTCGACATCCGAGATTGTCCACGAGGAGCGTCCCATATTATCCAAGGAGAAAGACAAGAACACCAAGAGGGGCAAAAGCAAGGAACCGACGTTGGAACGAGCCCTTGGCGAGTTGGTGTCCCGCTTGGAGCTCTTGGAAAAGGGTGTGACGGACATCGAGATGCAAGTGGAGCAAAACCAAATAGATGAGTTCTTTTATAGATTGTAGAGTGATGTTGTCAATGTTATGACGCTGTTTCAAAAACAACTTCACGAGATGCATGCCGAGTTCGAGGAGGAATGAAAGGCAGCTCGCGAGGAGCGCAGGCTGCTCAAGTAGAGATAGCTGAACTACGCGAGGAACTCAGAACCATGACCGCAATTCTTGATAAAGCTATCGCCAATGGTAGGTCTTCGAGTAGGGAGGCGGCTACCTCGAGCCAAAATTCTTCAACGGTGTTCGAGACGCAAAGGAAGTGGCATCGAGCGATACCTTAAGGCGATTGACATCGAGGATGAAGCCGACAAGGTAAATACGATATCTTTTTATTTTACTGATGATGCTATGTTATGATGACGTCGTAGGGGCGTTAAAAAGGAGAAAGGGTTTGTGCTCGACCGAGACTTAAAAGGATATCATGAAGGAGATCAAGTCCCAATTCTATTCAGAGAATGTTTAGTCGTGGCAAAGAGGAGCTTGCGTCAACTCAAGCACACCGGTCGATCAAGGATTATGTTGTGGAGTTCACTCGTCTCATGTTTGCCATATCCAACATGGGCAAGGAAGACTGCCTACTCTTCTTCCTTAATGGTTTGCAATCGTGGACGACACAAGAGTTGCAGAGACAACGTGTCCAAGACTTGAACCTGGTCGTCTAAGCGCCTGAGAAGGTAATGGAGTATCGGCGGAGCGATACGTCAAAGCCCAAGCCAAAGACCACCACCAAGGCCAATGGTGGGGGAGAGAAGAAAGGTAACTGAAAGAAGGCATCGTCGAAGGAAAAGCAGTATGCAAAGCCCAGACGGCGTGCAAAATAGAGTGCTTCGTGTGCGGAGGTAATCATGTTGCACACGACTGCAGAAACAAAGACAAGCGGGCAAACATGGTCCAAGGCGATGAGGCCGAGAACGACCCGAAGGTCCCAAACATTACCATTCTTCTATTCAATATTCCATACTTCGATTCAGTGTTCCGTAGCATCCTGCCCCAACTCAGTGTTCCAATGAACGACCCGAAGGTCCCAAACATTCCGAGGCAATATGCCACATCAACATTTTCGTGTTCACTTCGCGTACGAAGCCGTATTTCATAAGTCTCGTGCACATACGCACGTTTCGTTATAGTTATCCTATATGCTTTGACTCGTGCATTTAATGCACGCCTCGCTACAGTATTTTAATGTCCTACGACAGTGTTTAATATTCCATGGCTTGTGCATTTGATGCACTTCTCGATATAATCCTTTACTGCTCAAATTTTGTGATATCTTGCACAACACAAATCCAAATCAACATATACAAACTAGGAAGCTAAACACAAACTAATGATGCAAACACAATACCTCCACGCCGAGTGAGAGAACCCCGAAGACATTATTCACTAGCCGATTCCTCTGCATGAATCCAAGTCCAACCAAACCTTCGAGTCATCAAATCAGTATAATGTGCCATGTGAAGCAGGGCATTACAATAGCTGTACCGACGGACTCTACTGCAGAGGAGGCCACACTCTTGTTTATTTTTCATGTGGTGATGTCTTGGGGCATCCCGGAGTGCATTATAAGCGATGAGATCCGTTTCACGAAAAAGTTCTGGACGGAGGTTTTCAAGATCTTAAGGTCAGACCTATACTTCTCGACTAGTTTCCACCTGCAGATGGACGAACGAACGGACAAACAGAGCGGGTCAAGTCTCTACTCGAAGAGTACTTGCGACACTTCGTGGTTGTCATCCAGCGGGATTGGGTGCATTACTTGGACATTTTCGAGTTCTGCTACAATCTCCAAGGAGCAAGTCGTCCCACAGTAACCTGTTCGAGTTGGTAAGGTGTCGACAGCTGCTTGTCTCGCACACGCTGAATACGGGGTATCGGGCAAAAGTCCCGTGATTCACCAGTTTACCTCGGACTTCAAGGAGAAGACGGATATTGCTAAGGCATTTCTGGAGAAAGCCGCACGCAAGATGAAGAAATAGGCTGACACCAAGCGAAGGCTCGTCGAGTACAAAGAAGAGGACTTGGTGATGATCAAGCTTCAACCGCGACAGTTCAAGGTGTTCCGTAAGGTACACATGGGACTGGTTTGCAAGTATGAATGCCCCTTCCGGTCCTTAAGAAGGTGAACAAAGTTGCCTTGTCACTTCCCGTTCCCAGAATACGTATTTATTTAATAGTTACCATGTATTATTCTGTATTTAAATTTCTGTAAATTTATGTTAGTTAATTAATCTGCTCTTTAAATTTTCATGTTAATTTATTTCCTGCAATTTTATTTCTGCACTTTATTTCCTGCTTTTATTCCTGCATTTATTTTCTGCTTTTACCTCTTTGCTTTGCTTGCGGGTTGGCCTTGGATGAACCCATTGGACCCGGCCCAATACTCCCACCTACCACCACCCTTTCATTTAAAGCCCAAAACCATTTCTCTCTCTTTATTACTTCTTTCCATTTCACTTCTTCTTCCTCATAACTCTCCCACCAACCTAGAAGAGATAGGCAAGTGCCAACTTGCTTGATGATGGATCCCCATTTTTATTGTTCCATCATCTTCCTCATTTGATTCTAAGTCTCTTTAGTACTTAGCATTTTCAATTTCCATGGCTTATTTGTTGTAGATCTAAGTTTGATACATTTTCGGATTTCTTAGGTTTTGATCTAGTAAACCTTGTTATCTTCAAGTTTCGATGGTTCCATGTTGTAAAGAATTTCGTTCTACCCAATTTTGACCTATGGAAGTCCATATTTGGGCTTGGGATGAAGGATTTATGAAGCTTGGAAGCAATGGCTTCCATGGTTCCCATGGTTCTGTTCTCAAAAAATTCGGAGAAGAAGAACAGTCCTAGCCGCATCAAATCTCCATTCCTCAGGCGCATGGAAATCTTTATTCCCACAGAAATCTTCATTCCTCAGCGCATGGAAATCTTTATTCCCACAGCGCATCAAATCAATCACTTCCCACAGCCAAGGCGCATGAATCTATTTATTTCCCAATCGCTTCCCACAGCCAAGGCGCATGAATCTATTTATTTCCCAATCGCTTCCCACAGCCAAGGCGCATGAATCTATTTATTTCCCAATCACTTCCCACAGCCAAGGCGCATGAATCTATTTATTTCCCAATCGCTTCCCACAGCCAAGGCGCATGAATCTATTTATTTCCCAATCACTTCCCACAGCCAAGGCGCATGAGTTATTTATTTCCCAATCGCTTCCCACAGCCAAGGCGCATGAATCTATTTATTTCCCAATCGCTTCCCACAGCCAAGGCGCATGAATCTATTTATTTCCCAATCACTTCCCACAGCCAAGGCGCATGAATCTATTTATTTCCCAATCACTTCCCACAGCCAAGGCGCATGAGTTATTTATTTCTCAATCTCATTCCTCAGGCGCATGGATTATTTATTTCTCAATCTTATTCCACAGCGCATGATATTTATTTCCCACAGCCGCATTCCTCAGGCGCATGAGATTATTTGTTTCCCAATCTCATTCCTCAGGCGCATGGATTATTTATTTCTCAATCTTATTCCACAGCGCATGATATTTATTTCCCACAGCCGCATTCCTCAGGCGCATTGATTATTTATTTTCACAGCGCATGAGTTTAATTATTTCCCAATCATTTCCCTCAGGCGCATGATATTATTTATTTCCCAACCTTTCCCACAGCGCATGAGATTCTTTATTTCCCAAACATTCCCCACAGTGCATGAGATTTATTTATTCTCCAATCATTTCCCACAGTGCATGAGATTTATTTATTCCCCAATCATTTCCCACAGCGCATGAGATTCTTTATTTCCCAAACATTATTTATTTTCCAATGTTTATTTTCCGAATTTGGCATTAATTAACATTGATTGTTATCTTGATTAATTATTGATCATGCGTTCCTAGATGGAACTAAGAGACTGGCTAGTCGTCTTATTGAAATGAATGAATGAGACACGTTCATATTAAGTATGAACTACTATAATCGATTGGCCGATCCCGAATATTGACATACAGGCACACATGCAGGCTTCAATTTATTTATTTATTTATTTTACTATAAAAGAAGCATGTGTGTTTTATGGTCAAGGCATGATTGTTCCGTGGTTAGTTTGGATTGTTACATTACGCTATGTAAGACCTACAACCTAACCGCACGGGCATCGTTGTAGAGTTGTGCATATCGTACCCTGTACGAAAGTACTCATTCCGAATGACCATGATCCACGGCATGGGATTTCACTCAACGTAGAGACTATTAAGTTAAATAAAAATAATGATTGCATGGAGAGAATGGATTTCCGAGTTCTTACATGGCAGCCCTCTTTGGGACTATTAGTGCCCAACAGGCCGGCTGGTTCCCACAGATACTGCAAATCTGCCACACGGACAGGGAGCGGTATCTGCTTATATTATTGTATATTGTATATTGATGACGGGCGTCCCGCTGGGACTCGTCTAATTCATGATTGGCGCAATTGATTGATTGGATAGACTAGCCTTGCTTGTCCATAGTAAGAACTGAGAAATCCTTATTACATAATTCCAGGATAACTTGGGACTCACAGTAGTAAGCCATAGGAGTTGGATGGCCGCTCAAGTTGATTTGTTTGTGTACTGTACCTACTCTGTTAACTAACTGAGATGATCGGAACATCATGACATGACGGGCCAACTTCTGTCCTTGTTTGGTTGGGAGGTTGGTTCGAAGTGTCGTGATGTCACGTGAATCCCAGTAGCGAGCAGAGATCTATTATTATATTCTCTTATTTATTAGTTTAATGTCTCATATCGTGCTTCCTTGCGGTACTTGCTATTAGAGGTCTAACCTCTCTGGTTTTGCATGGCCAGATTTAGAGCCGGTTCCCGAGGACTCAACTTACTTCTACCTCCAAGATGGTCAATACTAGAGGAATGATCGCAGGAGGACTCGAGTGGGTTCCTTACTTCCCCGCTCGTTTTGTTACTTACTTTATATTTTGCCGTTTGGCATCGACATGTTAGTCGGATTGTCCTGTACTTACTTTTACATAATTGTAATTAAGTCAGACTGCAGCTGATAACAATTGTGTATATGTTGCTATATCATCTGGCTATGTTTTGTAAAGTCAGATCTCAAGAACATTTTGACTAAGCGTTTGGGACGCCTTATTGTTTTATCTTAAATGTTCTCTGTTATTGCTTTTTGTTTGAATGATTGAGACAATAGATGTGAAGTGACCATAGCGAGACTTTCATGTAGCGTGCACCCCCTTGTCTTTTAGACAGCATTGATCGTATTATACGGTATTCATCTACCCGTAATACGTAGCTGGTTGAGTCATTCCCCCGCTCTCCAGTATTCTGGTTCTGGGGCGTGACAAGGTTTTAGTGGTGGCCCATGCAGGTCTGATTTCAGACTTGTGGGGTGTTTTAATTTATAGAATGTCTCAATCACACATGTTTCCCCTTGATCTCCTGATTCGTATTCTCGATTCTAGCTTGACATTCCGGTATCCTTTGACTTCATTGATCTTCCCTGTCCGACCGTTTGATTATTCTCTTGTCCCTTTTCTTAGGGGCACCTCGTCCGCATCTGTCAGGATTGGGCAACAACAACAAGGGCAGCATGGGCAACCTGACCAGGTTGGTCAGCAACAAGAGCCAGTACAACCTCAAGAGGCTATTCAAGAAGAGGTGATAGTGGAACCAGCAGTTGGACCGCAGTATCCGGAGGTTCCAACACCACCAACAGTTCCACCCACCCCTGTAGAAGTGGACACCCCAGCCCTTCTGGAGATCATGAGAGGGATGATGGCCACCCAGCAACATCAGATGTTAGCCCAGCAGCGCATGCACGCTCAGTTACAAGAGCAGAATGTGTTGCTCAAGCAAGGGTTGCAGACAGCTTTGGAGAGAGGAGTGAGAACAGATTCCGGAGCATCAGCCAGGTTTTGCAAGTACAACCCCCGCCGTTTCGAGGGCACGGAAGATGCCATTTCAGCAGATGCATGGCTTAAGGATATGGAGGCTATTCTGACAGCAGCTAAGGTGCCAGCAGAAGAACGTGTGGATCTAGTGAAGCTGTTACTTCAAGATCTCGCACGTGATTGGTGGGAATCAGAGGAGGTAGGCATCAGACGTCCTGTGGCTTGGGACGATTTCACAGCAAGATTCAAAACGAAGTACTATGGAGTTGTGGCGCAATTTGAGCTGCAACAGAAGTTTATCAACCTCAGACAGGCTGGCAAGACTGTAGATGCTTATGCAGCAGAGTTCTGCAGATTGAGTAGGTTCGCCCCAGAGATGGTAGCAACAGAGAGCCAGAGGGCTATGAGGTTTCAGCAAGGGTTTCATCTTGAACTTTTACAATTGATAGAGGAGCACAATTACCAAACTTTTGATGAAGTATTGACAGCAACTCGAAGGCATGAGATCACCATTCAGAGGCTTGCGGCAAGGACTGGGGGTCAGAAGAGATCCCACAGTCAGATTGAAGGAGGAGGGGGAGCGGCGCCCCGAACAACAGCACCATCCACTGGCATTCGTATCCACGATGTGGCGATACGAGGACCAGCACCACCACCAAGGCAGCAGCAACAGCATCAGAGGAAGAACCAGCAACCCCCGGCGGGCTGCACTTATTGTGGGAAGATAGGGCACACTAGAGATGTGTGTCGGACATTGAACCGGCAGTGTTTGATATGTGGAAATCCAGGTCATCGGGTTACCATATGTCCCATGAATTCGAGGTCAGGAGGACCAGTACAACAGTTTTCTGCTCTGCCAGCACCAGGGGCAGGACAGTATCGAGGACCAGCGGTAGCAGTGAGGCCGTTGGCACAGCGCCCGTTCATGACGCAGGCTCAGATGTTTCGGCAGCAGGGACCGCCGATGCAACAACACCAGCATAGACTACCCCAGCATCACCAAGGCAGGGGCCAGCGGCAGCACCAGGCTAGGCCGCAGCATGGAAACCAGCAAGGAGGTCGAGGGCAGGCATTCACTCTGTCCTTGGAAGAGGCATTAGCATCGGGAGATGTTGTGGCAGGTAACATTCTCGTCGCCTCATATCCCGCAGTAGCATTGTTTGATTCGGGAGCATCCCATTCATTTATATCTGCACAATTTGCAACACGGCTAGGAATGGAGTTCGAGGCATTGCCAGGGAGGTTGAATATACTCACTGGTAATGGGCTCGTAGGAGTTAGTAGAGTTATTCTAGCATGTAGCGTTGTAGTTTGCGGGCATTCCTTACCCGCCCGGTTGATAGAATTTCCTGTTGGAAATTTCGACGTTATCTTAGGCATGGACTGGCTGAAAGACAGTCATGCGACAATAGATTGTCGTAGAGGGAGTGTATCCTTTGACATTCCAGGCATGAAGAGGTTCACCTTAGTCAGATCAGTGGCAACTCAACAAGAGCAGGGAGTAGTGACGGCAATGGAAGAAGTTCAAGTTCCGAAGGTAATTGAAGAATTTCTGGACGTATTTCCCGAAGAACTTCCAGGTCTACCACCAGTTAGAGATATTGAGTTCAGTATAGAATTGGCACCTGGAACTAAACCGATATCAGATCGGGTTTACAGAATGGCGGATTCAGAGCAGGCCAAGGTATATCAGCACATAGAGGAACTGAAGGAGAAGAAGTTCATCCAAGCTAGCGTGTCACCCTGGGCAGCACCAGTGGTACTTGTGGGGAAGAAGGATGGATCATCCAGATTGTGCATTGATTACAGGAAGCTTAACGCAGCAACAGTGAAGAACAAGTACCCACTACCCAGGATCGACGACTTATTTGATCAGTTGAGCAGGGCCAGAGTTTTCTCCAAGATAGATCTTCGTTCAGGGTATCATCAAGTGAGGGTTCGGAAGGAAGACATTCCCAAGACAGCATTCAGGTCGAAGTATGGGCATTATGAATTTTTAGTAATGCCGTTTGGTTTGACCAATGCTCCAGCAATATTTATGGATTTGATGAACCGCATCTTTATGCCGTACCTGGATCAATTTGTCGTTGTGTTTCTCGACGACATTCTTGTATATTCAACTAGTGAAGAGGAGCATGAAGACCACCTCAGGAAAGTGTTACAGGTTCTGAGAGAGAACCAGTTGTATGCCAAGCTCAGCAAATGTGAGTTTTGGTCGGATCACATTTCATTTCTGGGTCATATCATATCAGGAGCTGGAGTAGCAGTGGATCCCAAGATGGTAGAAGCAGTAGAAAGTTGGCCAGTACCCAAGACCATAGCAGATGTGCGGAGTTTCTTGGGATTGGCAGGATATTACAGAAGGTTTGTATCAGACTTTGCGAGACTTTCAGCACCCATGACCCGATTGACACGGAAGGACGTGCCATTCGTCTGGTCGGCAGAATGCCAGGCATCATTTGAGAATCTGAAGCAGAAGTTGATATCAGCGCCTATTCTTACATTGCCAGTTGGACCCGGAGGTTTTACTGTTTATTGTGATGCGTCAGGTAAAGGACTTGGATGTGTCCTCATGCAGCATGGGAAGGTGATAGCGTATGCATCTAGGCTGCTTCGAGACCACGAGAAGAATTACCCGACTCATGACTTGGAGTTGGCAGCAGTAGTATTTGCTTTGAAGCTATGGAGGCATTACCTATATGGTGATCGAGTGGACATGTACACAGACCACAAAAGTCTGAAGTACATTTTTACTCGGAAGGAACTGAACATGAGGCAGAGGAGATGGTTGGAGTTGATTAAGGATTACGACGTAGAGCTTCAGTATCATCCAGGCAAGGCTAATGTGGTAGCAGATGCTCTCAGCAGGAGAGGCGGCGCATTTATGTTAACAACACAGAGGCATATCTTAGAAGACCTTCAAGAGATGGGCATCGAGGTTATACTTCCTAGTGATGTAGGAGTTCTGGCGAGTCTACAAGTTCAATCCGACTTGGTAGACAGAATCAAGGCAGCTCAGGCACAGGACCCGAGGATTCAGAAGCTTAGAGCAGAATGTGAGTCCGGACTCAGGAAGGAGATGCAAATCCATGAGGATGGTACACTTAGGTTTGGATCGCGTCTATGTGTGCCTAGTGGAGATATCAGACAGGAGGTTATGACAGAAGCTCACAGTTCCCAGTATTCTGTACACCCTGGAGGGACCAAGATGTACCAAGATATCAAGCAGCACTTCTGGTGGAACGGGATGAAGAGGGAGATAGCTAGATTCGTTTCCCGTTGCTTGGTATGTCAGCAAGTGAAGGCAGAGCAGCAGAGGCCAGCTGGATTATTGCAACCGCTTCCTATCCCGGAATGGAAGTGGGAGCATATTACAATGGACTTTGTGACCGGTTTACCGAGATCCCCAAGTGGTAAGGATGCTATTTGGGTAATCGTAGATCGGCTTACAAAGGTGGCGCACTTTCTTCCTTTCAGAGTAGGTCAATATACGGAGAAGTTGGCAGAATTGTATATGCAGCAGATAGTCAGACAGCATGGGGTCCCAGTCAGTATTGTGTCAGACAGAGATACCCGTTTTATATCACATTTTTGGAAGAGCTTACATCATAGCTTGGGTACCAAGTTAAGATTTAGCACGGCTTACCATCCACAGACGGACGGGCAATCAGAAAGAACAATTCAGACTTTAGAAGACATGTTGCGAGCTTGCACCCTAGATTTTGGAGGATCTTGGGAGAGCCACCTGCACTTAGTCGAGTTCTCGTACAACAACAGTTATCAAGCCAGTATCCAGATGGCGCCATTTGAAGCACTATATGGTAAGAAGTGTAGGTCGCCACTAGCATGGGACGATATCGGGGAGAGAAAGATGCTAGGCCCAGAATTGATTGTTCAGACGGTTGAAGTGGTTAAAGGAATTAGAGAGCGACTTCGAGTTGCGCAGGATCGGCATCGTCATTGGGCAGACCAGCATCGTAGGCCGCTAGAATTTTCTGTTGGGGACCACGTATTCTTGCGGATCTCACCTACCCGTGGGGTCATTAGATTTGGCATTCGCGGGAAGTTGAGTCCTCGATACGTGGGCCCGTTTGTTATTCTTGATCGGGTAGGCGATGTTGCTTATCGTTTATCCCTACCACCTTCGTTACGAGAGGTGCATGATGTGTTTCACGTATCTCAGTTGCGAAGGTATGTATCGGACCCAAGCCATGTCCTTGATCATTCTGAGCTGGTTGTTGGTACCAACCTGTCTTACGAGGAACAACCTGTGTCTATTTTGGACCGAAGAGAGAAGGTACTCAAGAACCGAACAATTAACCTTGTCCGGGTTGCTTGGGGTCATCACTCTTTGGGGGAGTCAACGTGGAAACGTGAGGATGATATCCGATCACGGTATCCGCACCTGTTTGACTCACAAGGTATATCTCTTTCTGTATACCTTGATTGTCTTAACCCCTCATGCTTGTCACGTTGTAAGTAGAATTGCTTGGTGTCGTAGAATGTTCAGCATGGATATGTTTCTACTGTTAATATTGTAGAATGATTGCTTACTCTAATTGATCGTACTTAGATTAGTTTAGCTTCGATATTTCTATCATGTTTGGATCTGAAATTCCGAGGACGGAATTTTTCTAAGGAGGGTAGAGATGTCACTTCCCGTTCCCAGAATACGTATTTATTTAATAGTTACCATGTATTATTCTGTATTTAAATTTCTGTAAATTTATGTTAGTTAATTAATCTGCTCTTTAAATTTTCATGTTAATTTATTTCCTGCAATTTTATTTCTGCACTTTATTTCCTGCTTTTATTCCTGCATTTATTTTCTGCTTTTACCTCTTTGCTTTGCTTGCGGGTTGGCCTTGGATGAACCCATTGGACCCGGCCCAATACTCCCACCTACCACCACCCTTTCATTTAAAGCCCAAAACCATTTCTCTCTCTTCATTACTTCTTTCCATTTCACTTCTTCTTCCTCATAACTCTCCCACCAACCTAGAAGAGATAGGCAAGTGCCAACTTGCTTGATGATGGATCCCCATTTTTATTGTTCCATCATCTTCCTCATTTGATTCTAAGTCTCTTTAGTACTTAGCATTTTCAATTTCCATGGCTTATTTGTTGTAGATCTAAGTTTGATACATTTTCGGATTTCTTAGGTTTTGATCTAGTAAACCTTGTTATCTTCAAGTTTCGATGGTTCCATGTTGTAGAGAATTTCGTTCTACCCAATTTTGACTTATGGAAGTCCATATTTGGGCTTGGGATGAAGGATTTATGAAGCTTGGAAGCAATGGCTTCCATGGTTCCTATGGTTCTGTTCTCAGAAAATTCGGAGAAGAAGAACAGTCCTAGCCGCATCAAATCTCCATTCCTCAGGCGCATGGAAATCTTTATTCCCACAGAAATCTTCATTCCTCAGCGCATGGAAATCTTTATTCCCACAGCGCATCAAATCAATCACTTCCCACAGCCAAGGCGCATGAATCTATTTATTTCCCAATCGCTTCCCACAGCCAAGGCGCATGAATCTATTTATTTCCCAATCGCTTCCCACAGCCAAGGCGCATGAATCTATTTATTTCCCAATCGCTTCCCACAGCCAAGGCGCATGAATCTATTTATTTCCCAATCGCTTCCCACAGCCAAGGCGCATGAATCTATTTATTTCCCAATCACTTCCCACAGCCAAGACGCATGAGTTATTTATTTCCCAATCGCTTCCCACAGCCAAGGCGCATGAATCTATTTATTTCCCAATCGCTTCCCACAGCCAAGGCGCATGAATCTATTTATTTCCCAATCACTTCCCACAGCCAAGGCGCATGAATCTATTTATTTCCCAATCACTTTCCACAGCCAAGGCGCATGAGTTATTTATTTCTCAATCTCATTCCTCAGGCGCATGGATTATTTATTTCTCAATCTTATTCCACAGCGCATGATATTTATTTCCCACAGCCGCATTCCTCAGGCGCATGAGATTATTTGTTTCCCAATCTCATTCCTCAGGCGCATGGATTATTTATTTCTCAATCTTATTCCACAGTGCATGATATTTATTTCCCACAGCCGCATTCCTCAGGCGCATGGATTATTTATTTTCACAGCGCATGAGTTTAATTATTTCCCAATCATTTCCCTCAGGCGCATGATATTATTTATTTCCCAACCTTTCCCACAGCGCATGAGATTCTTTATTTCCCAAACATTCCCCACAGTGCATGAGATTTATTTATTCTCCAATCATTTCCCACAGTGCATGAGATTTATTTATTCCCCAATCATTTCCCACAGCGCATGAGATTCTTTATTTCCCAAACATTATTTATTTTCCAATGTTTATTTTCCGAATTTGGCATTAATTAACATTGATTGTTATCTTGATTAATTATTGATCATGCGTTCCTAGATGGAACTAAGAGACTGGCTAGTCGTCTTATTGAAATGAATGAATGAGACACGTTCATATTAAGTATGAACTACTATAATCGATTGGCCGATCCCGAATATTGACATACAGGCACACATGCAGGCTTCAATTTATTTATTTATTTATTTTACTATAAAAGAAGCATGTGTGTTTTATGGTCAAGGCATGATTGTTCCGTGGTTAGTTTGGATTGTTGCATTACGCTATGTAAGACCTACAACCTAACCGCACGGGCATCGTTGTAGAGTTGTGCATATCGTACCCTGTACGAAAGTACTCATTCCGAATGACCATGATCCACGGCATGGGATTTCACTCAACGTAGAGACTATTAAGTTAAATAAAAATAATGATTGCATGGAGAGAATGGATTCCCGAGTTCTTACATGGCAGCCCTCTTTGGGACTATTAGTGCCCAACAGGCCGGCTGGTTCCCACAGATACTGCAAATTTGCCACACGGACAGGGAGCGGTATCTGCTTATATTATTGTATATTGTATATTGATGACGGACGTCCCGCTGGGACTCGTCTAATTCATGATTGGCGCAATTGATTGATTGGATAGACTAGCCTTGCTTGTCCATAGTAAAAACTGAGAAATCCTTATTACATAATTCCAGGATAACTTGGGACTCACAGTAGTAAGCCGTAGGAGTTGGATGGCCGCTCAAGTTGATTTGTTTGTGTACTGTACCTACTCTGTTAACTAACTGAGATGATCGGAACATCATGACATGACGGGCCAACTTCTGTCCTTGTTTGGTTGGGAGGTTGGTTCGAAGTGTCGTGATGTCACGTGAATCCCAGTAGCGAGCAGAGATCTATTATTATATTCTCTTATTTATTAGTTTAATGCCTCATATCGTGCTTCCTTGCGGTACTTGCTATTAGAGGTCTAACCTCTCTGGTTTTGCATGGCCAGATTTAGAGCCGGTTCCCGAGGACTCAACTTACTTCTACCTCCAAGATGGTCAATACTAGAGGAATGATCGCAGGAGGACTCGAGTGGGTTCCTTACTTCCCCGCTCGTTTTGTTACTTACTTTATATTTTGCCGTTTGGCATCGACATGTTAGTCGGATTGTCCTGTACTTACTTTTACATAATTGTAATTAAGTCAGACTGCAGCTGATAACAATTGTGTATATGTTGCTATATCATCTGGCTATGTTTTGTAAAGCCAGATCTCAAGAACATTTTGACTAAGCGTTTGGGACGCCTTATTGTTTTATCTTAAATGTTCTCTGTTATTGCTTTTTGTTTGAATGATTGAGACAATAGATGTGAAGTGACCATAGCGAGACTTTCATGTAGCGTGCACCCCCTTGTCTTTTAGACAGCATTGATCGTATTATACGGTATTCATCTACCCGTAATACGTAGCTGGCTGAGTCATTCCCCCGCTCTCCAGTATTCTGGTTCTGGGGCGTGACATGCCTACAAACTCGAACTCCTTGCCAAAATGAAGATCTATCTCGTCTTCCATGCGAGTTGCCTTAGAGCTTATTATGCGGAGTTGGAGGACCCTTAGCGAGGAGTTTCGGAGCGACCTACGGCGACCATGACCACTTCGTTCGACAAAGAAGTGGAAATCGTGCTCGACTCAAGGACCATGCGTCGACGAGGCATTTTCTCATATGTGGAGTATCTCATCAAGTAGAAGGGAATGGCGCACGACGAGTCTAGCTGGGAGTGTGCTGACATGTTGCATCAGTTCGAAAACAAATCCAAGAATATCTCAGCAGACATGTGTGACAAGGACGTCAACACAATATGTGGGAAAGAATGTCATGTACAATATTTTTTGTCCTACCAAGACGGATATGCGTAACCCTCATTTGGCAGTGGTTTTGCCGAAAGCTTCCGATCCTCCAGAATATGGAGTCTTCTTGAAAAAACTCATGAAGTATCCATAGCCATCTAGAAGTTCTAGAATCTTCTTTGTAAATATCTAGGACCTAGAATATTCTTGTAAAGTTTCATAAGTTTCTTGAAGGCCTTTGAGGCCCTATAAATAGGGGGAAGGCTCATTTGCTCACCACCACCAAAACTTGTAAGCATTGTTCAATATTGTGAACTCTTTCAAGTTTCATTCTTGCTCTGCTACTCTCTTTTCTTAACAATCTAGCTAAGTTCGTTCGGAGAAGGCTTACACGGGTCTTCGAGGAAGAAGTTTGTGCACTGCACGGGTCGAAGTATAGGAAAAAACACTAAGGGCCCGTTTGGTTTGCAGGATTGGACAACGTAATGTAATTGGCATTACGTTGTCAATCTAACTCGGATGTTTGGTTGGACAAAAAAATTAGATGTAATGTAATCGCGATTACAAGTTTGATTACATTACATCAGTTTCTTCTAAACTCAATTACATCATAAAACCTATGTAATCGCAATTACATTACAACTTAAGCGGAAGGTTGGTATGCTATAATTTGGTCTTTTTGTTCGTTTTTGGTAATTTGTTGTTGCTTTTGTTTGTTTTTGTCGTTTTTGGTCGTTTTTGTTCATTTTTGGTCGTTTTAATTCGTTTTTTTGTCATTTTTTTCGTTTTTTTTGTTATTTTTTGTTATTTTCGTTTGTTTTTTGTCGTTTTTGGTCGTTTTTGTCGTTTCTTTTCTTTTTTGTTGTTTTTGTTTTTTTTGTCGTTTTTGTCCTTTCTGTCGTTTTTTTTTCGTTTTTTGTCATTTTTGTTCGTTTTTGGTTTTTTTTTTGTTTTTTTTTTGTCGTTTTTGTCCCTTTTTTTCGTTTTTGTTCGTTTTTTTTGTCATTTTTATTCGTTTTTGTTCGTTTTTGGTTGTTTTTGTTTGTCTTTTTGTCATTTTTGTCATTTTTTTGTTGTTTTTGTCCGTTTTTTGTCGTTTTTGTTTGTTTTTGTCATTTTTTTTCGTTTTTGGTTTTTTTTTTGTCGTTTTTGTCCTTTTTTGGTTGTTTTTGCCCTTTTTGTCGTTTTTTTGCCTCTCTTTTTTAGCTTTTGGTTTTTTTTTGTCGTTTTTGTTTATTTTTTGTCATTTTTGTTCATTTTTGTTCATTTTTGTTTATTTTTTGTTGTTTTTGCTTGTTTTGGGCCTCTTTTTCGATTTTTGGTCGTTTTTGCACATTTTTGGCCTTTTTTGTCGCTTTTAAATCTTTTTTGTCGATTTTGTGTTTGTTTTTTGTCATTTTTGTTCGTTTTTATTTATTTTTTGTCTTTTTTGTCGTTTTTGCTCGTTTTGGGCCCTTTTTTTCGATTTTTTGTCGTTTTTTGTACATTCTTGGCCATTTTTTGTCGCTTTTGCACTTTTTAAGTCTTTTTTGTCGATTTTGTGTTTGTTTTTGTTATTTTTGTTCGTTTTTGTTTATTTTTGTCGTTTTTGCTCGTTTTGGGCCTTTTTTCGATTTTTGGTAGTTTTTGCACATTTTTGGCCATTTTTTGTCGCTTTTGTACTTTTAAATCTTTTTTGTCGATTTTGTTCATTTCTGTCGGTTTTGCACTTTTTTATTGGTTTTGCTTTATTTGCACGTCTTTTGCCTTTTTGCACGCTTTTTTTTTTATCGTTTTTGGTCAATTTTTTACGTTTTTTATCGTTTTTTTGTCGATTTTGCACATTTTTTGTCATTTCTGCAAGTTTTTTAATCTTGTCATTTTTTTCTCGTTTTAATTCCCTCTTATTTTTGGTCTTTTTTCGTATTTTCGTTTTTTGTCATTTCTGTTCCTTTTTATCGTTTTTATTTTTTTTGCTTTTTTTTTATCGCTTTTTGTCATTTTTTTTCTTTTTTTGTCGTTTTTGTTCATTTTTTGCCCTTTTTTTGTTTTTGGTCGTTTTTCGTCTTTTTTTCCTTTCATTTATTGTTGTTTTTTGTCAATTTTTTTGTTTTTAGTCATTTTTTTTTTTATCATTATTGGTCACTTTTTATGGTTTTCACATTTTTGATTTTTTTTTTTGTCGTTTGTCTTTTTTATCGCTTTTTCATTTTTGGTTTTTTTTCCTTCTGTTTTGTTCGTTTGTCATTTTTAGTCCTTTTTTTTGTTTTTGGTCTTTTTTTAGCAGAAAACAAACCATTTTTCCCTTATTTATTTATTATTTATTTTTAGTTTTTTTCTTTTTAAATTTTTAAAAAAATTTAGTGATCCACTTTTTTAATTTTATGTTGTATTTAAAAAAATATTAAATTAGAAACTTAATTACATTACATGGTAAACCAAACATATGAATGCAATTGACATTACATTACATGGTTTGATTACATGCTTCAACCAAACATAGTAATGTAATTGTAATTCCATTACATTACAAACTCAATTACATTACAAATCCAATTCCATTACGATTACGATTACATTACAATGAACCAAACGCAACCTAAGTTCGTGACAACTAGCTATGGATAGAGGTTCCATGATGTATGTTGTTTGTTGACGATATTTTGGTGATCAATAAGAGTAGAGAATGCTAAAATGGAAGTTAAGAGAAACTTTGAAATAAGTGTTTAAAAAATTAATAAGATGAAAACATATTATATGAAATGCAACTTCTACCACACTCAAAGAGAAAGAGAAATGGGAGAGTACGTAGAGATACTTAGGAGTGATAACTTTCATTATTTAGGATCAATTATTCATCGTGATGAAGTGGTTGAGAATGATGTCGTGCATAGAACTACGATGGTTGAAATGTATGAGTGCTTCTGGAGTACTTGTGACCACAAGTTACCTTTGAACTAGAAAGAAAAATTCTATAAGATGCCTATAAGACTGGTCATGTTTTATGGATCAATATGTTGGGCAATTAAAAAGCATATGCAAAAAATTAGGTAGAGAAAATAAGAATGCTAAGATTGATGAGCGGCAATACGTAAAGATAGAATACAAAGATAAGAAATGAGTGTATTCATGAGAAGTTAGAGGTTACACCAATTGAGAACAATATAAGAGAAAATCGTCTTAGGTGGTTTGGATCAAGGTTCAAAGTATCGGTATCGGCCGGAACATATCGGATTTGGAGGTGTCCGATCCGATACTCCAGGAAAGAAGGTATCGGCGATACATAGTAAAATTTTATTATATCGATCCGTATCGGCCAATAAGTATGTGATACAGACCGCCACGGACTGATACAGACTGATACAAACTGATACGAACCCCTTAAAAAGATTTTCGCAAAAAAAAAAATGAATCCTGTCAAATCCGCATCTAATCCAGCAAAAAAGGAAGGACAAATAATTGAAATTACATAAAAAATCCCATAATTGACAAAAAACCTATAAATAGGATCAAAATGTTGCAAGAAATTACCTCTTCATCTATGTTGTACTGGGCGTTAGGCGAGGCGAGGCGAGACCATGCCCGCCTCGCCTAGGCGCCCGCCCAGAATTTCTTGCTGTTTTCCCTGTGTGCAGCAGTAGCAGTAGCAGATCTCAGGTTTCAGCCTTTCAGGAGATGCAGCAGCATTAAGGAGAAGGAGAAGCAATGTGAATTGTGAAGCAATGTGAAGCAATGTAAATTGTAAACATTAGTAGCAGACTTTTACATTAAGGAGAAGCAATGTGAAGCAATATGAATTGACTTTGAGTAGCAGAATTAAGGAGAAGCAATGTGAATTGACTTTGAGTAGCAGAATTGTGAAGCCCACCGCCTAGGCGCCCGACTTCGACTTCCACTGGGCGGACCTAGGCGCCCGCCCAGGCGCCCGCCCAGGCGCGCCTAGGCGCCCACCGCTGAACCCTGCCTTGAAATCCCCAGGTCGAGGCGGTGTACTCAAATCGGGCGCACCTAGGCCGCCTAGGCGTCGCCCGTAACAACATAGCTCTTCATTAGAAAAAAATTTCAAAGAGAAAAGAAAAAGCAAATTTACCTCTTCATTAGAGCAAATTTACATGTGATCGTTCATACTTGATATGCCAAGGCCGTCGCCGCCTCCCCTTCTATGTCGTCGATGCCGCCATGTTGAGAGAAAAAGAAGAGAGGAGAGAGGTAAACAGAGGCGCCTCCCCTTCTATGACGTCGACGTTGCCTCTTTGCATTTCGGTCCTTCGAAGATCCGGAGAACAGTTGACGCGGGGGGAGGTGAGGAAATGGAGGCGCTGAGTGTTTCTCTCCCTTTCGTTGGTTTTTATTAGGTTAGGGTTAGGACTTGGATATGGACCCAACCGTTTTTTTTAAAATTGAACTAGAAAAATTTGAAGAAAATTTGAACCAAAAATATTTGTTGACCCATCCCACAAATTCGAACCTTCGACGTTAATACATACAAGTATTAACTCACCACTTCTAGCCACAATGATAGTACCACTTTAATGTTATAATTAACATATGCATAGTATTTAACTTATGAAAAGATAATTGTCTAATATTATTATTCATATATATATATAATAAAATAAAATAAATAAATATTATTATATATTGTATCTAATTTTGTATATAACGTTTTTTTTTTATTTGTACGCGTCTACTCCAACAGACACTTACAACAATACGTATGATAGTTCATATATATATATATATATATATATATATATATATATATATATATAATAAAATAAAATAAATAAATATTATTATATATTGTATCAAATTTTGTATGTAATGTTTTTTATTATTGTATGTAACACTTTTTGTATGTGTAATATTATAATATGTAACGTTTTTTTATTTGTACGCGTCTACTCCAACAGACACTTACAACAATACGTATGATAGTTCATCTACAAGTTATTATCCATATAGCACTCCAGAGGCGGAACGACATTCAATATTTGATGGCCTCATGACAAGGTTTTTTTTTTCTTCAAGATATAGATATCAGTCTCTACCACTCATTACCAAGAACCATATCGGAACGATGCTGATGATTATGAAATATTTTAGTGATATATTCGTATTTCTTTTCGTAATTGTATTTATTCTCGTATTTGTATGCTTTTTGTAGTTTATATCTATTGTAAAAAGATTATTATTCATGAAATTTAAATGAAGGGATATGCTAGAGTTCCAATGAATTTTTCTGGCCAAGTGGATTTTATAGTACTTTTAAAGTCAAACATGTAAATCTTGTAGCTAACTTTATTTTGGTATATTATTAAACAAAATAATTGGTGCCACGGATCACATTGTAACTATTTATAAAACTAAAATTATGAATATAATTAAATCTTTGTTTATTTACAAAAATTTTAAAAAATATCCGAACAAATATAATTATGGGTCTTGTGACTCTTATCTCATCCTGCCATTTGCATTGCTTCTAATCTCTTGAGCATTAAGTGTATCTTGTGCCTCCCTCTATGCGTCTTAATTTGTCAAAATTGAAACCTATAGAACAATATAAGATTCTATTAGTAAGAATATAATGAAATAGTAAGATTGTAAAAACTTGTAAAGGAAGAAAATTTATATACCGCAAGTAAACAAATTAGCAAGGATAACTATAGTTTCATTCAATAATAATAAAAAATTACACAAAAATACTTAAATAATGTATAAATATATAAACTATTTTTTTCTTTCTAATTTTATACTAATTTATTAATAGTTATTTAATATTGCCGATACCAAAAAAATTTGATACTCTGATCCGATACTGTCAGTACTGTCCATAACGATACTCATACAAAATGTCCGATACCGATACTTTGAACCTTGGTTTGGACATGCGTAACACATACCAATAGATACTCTAGTAAGGAGCAATAACATAGTAGTTGAAGTAGCCACTAGGCTAAGAGGTGTGCCTAAGGAATATTGACTAAAGTTTTAAAGAAGGATACGTTTTTGTTAGTGTTGTAGAGGACGTGACCCTTTACTATGCTTAATGGAAGAAAATGATTCGAATAGCCGACCCCAAAAGTTTGGGATAAATGCTTTGTTGTTATTGTTGTATATATACATAATATTTGGCTCTAGCATCATCTTTATTCAATCTTCATAAATACAATTCTAATCCATAAAAAAATGAATTTATTTTTACATACAAGGCTCTAAGCTAATTGTTAATAGGAATGCTGGTTCTACACTCCCCCCCCCCCCCCCCCCCCCCCCCCCTCTCCCCCCCCTTTCATGATTGTGTACGTAGGGTGCACAGTTGGGCAATATGTTGCACATTTCTACGAGATATTGGAATCTGTATCCAATAGAGGGATAGTCGAGAATCTCATTTGGAAAGAGGAATCCCGAGTTCAGAATTTTTGATGGGGTAGCTGTCTTTATTTCTCAAAATAATTGAATAGCTAACTCTCTTCATTAAGTACGATATGCACCATCGACTAGCTTGTCTTCCTTATTGCTTTGAGCAAAACTAAGTAGATTCTTGTTACAACTGTCTCTCCAGGACCATTCATCAAGCATTGAACATCAATCTGCTCGTGATTGTTTAGGCTAATTGTTTGTGAAATTAATGCTAAGTGAAACAACTTGACCTAAGGGTATATTAACTCACAGTATCCGTGCTTTGTAGGTTGCAACTGCGTGTGCTCTTGCAGCATATAAGTTGCGGCGACCTGTTAGAATGTGCCTTGATCGCAAAACTGATATGGTAATGGCAGGAGGAAGACATCCAATGAAAGTGAACTGTTCAGTGGGTTTCAAGTGTGATGGAAAGGTTACAGCTCTTCACATAGATTTGCTAATCAATGCTGGAATTTCAGAAGATGTAAGCCCAATTTTACCACACAACATAATTGAATCATTAAAGAAGTACAACTGGGGAGCTCTTTCATTTAATGTGAAGGTATGCAAGACAAATGTTTCAACTAAATCAGCCATGCGAGCTCCTGGAGAGTTACAAGGATCTTATATTGCTGAAGCGATTATAGAACTTGTAGCATCGACCCTCTCACTTGATGTGAATTCTGTAAGGGAGAAAAACCTCCACACCTTTGAGAGCCTCATGCTGTTTTATAAAGGGAGTGCAGGAGAAGCTTCTGAATATACTTTACCTGCTGTTTTCGGCAAATTGGTCAAATCTGTAAAATATAATGATTGTGCTGGGAGGATCCAGTATTTTAATAATTACCACAAGTGGAAGAAAAGGGGAATTTCTTGCATTCCTATTGTGCATAAGGTGACACTTTTGTCAACACCTGGAAAGGTTTCTGTCCTGAGGGACGGTTCAATTGTTGTGGAAGTTGGAGGAATTGAGTTAGGTCAAGGACTTTGGACGAAAGTCAAGCAGATGACAGCTTTTGCTCTCGGACAGATTTGGGACAATGGTTGTGAGAACCTTCTGGATAGAGTTCGGGTTATTCAAGCAGATACTTTAAGTATGGTTCAAGGAGGATTTACTTCAGGGAGCACTACATCTGAATCAAGCTGTGAGGCAGTTCGTCTTGCATGCGATGTCCTGACTGACAGATTAAAACCTGTCAAGGATAGTTTACAAGAGCTAATGGGTCCAATCACATGGGATACACTAATTTCTCAGGTAAATACTTTAGCTTTATAGTTTGTCCCTTTTATTACGTCTGTGTTATACTTTTTTGTGGCCACTAAACATGGCTTCGTCTATGCCAAAAGACAAAAAGTGAGAGTAAAAAAACTACTATATGATGACATAATTGTATGATATATCCTTCAGTAATCCATTCCCTAGTGCATTGGATGCTTATGCTGCAAGATTCTGGCCTTATTGGTGACTGCAGATGTCTCTTCTGCAAGTTTCAAGAACTTTTCTGCGGCAATAATTAGCACTGATTCATAGTTATGGGATCAGTATCTGATCATGATACAATTTCATCTTTCTGTTTGACATTATGTTATTAACGTTCCTTGTTCGTTGTATATCATAAGCTTTTGCACATAACTTTCAGTTCCAGGTGGTCTAGGGATGCCTAGCATACAATGCACTTGAAGAGAAAATCTTCCACTACCAGCACTCCATCCTTCACTGAATATTCACAGATGTCAAACCTTCGAAAATCTTCATTCAATTTCACAAATCTTGAAAAGATCCATACCAAGTCTAGGATGTATTGGTTCTGTTTTGCCATGGATTTAAGCATGGTCGTCCTTGTGCCTGTTTTCATGAATTCATTTTTGAGCCATTGACACTTCGAATGTCTGGTCTTCTTTTGGAGGGATAAGCATTGTTTAAAATCAATAAATTCATTGCTTCTGCAACCCTTTTTCTTTCCAGGCAACTCTCCAGAATGTGAACTTATCGGCGAGTACTTTTTTTGTCCCTGACCACATCTCTAGTAGCTATTTGAATTTTGGTGCTGCTGTAAGTGAGGTAAAACCACACAGTTAATATCTTCTCCAATGCTATTAAACTTTCAATTTTGCATGTATATGGACCTTCATACCTCCGTATCAACTTGTATAGAACGATATGTTCATTATTATCTCACTTGTAAGAATGGGATTTCAGGTGGAGGTAGATATTCTTACAGGAGCTGCCACTTTAGTGCGGACTGATCTTATATATGACTGTGGACAGAGCTTAAACCCTGCTGTGGATTTGGGACAGGTATGTTATCAAATTGAATGTCATATGGACAAATAAGGAATGAAATTAGGTTCTGTCAATTAGTACAGATCTGTGATGATTTTGTATTATCTGCTTATATGACTGTTGATGGAGCTTAAACCCTGCTGTGAATTTGGGACAGGTATGCTATCAAATTGAATGTCATCTGGACAAATAAGGAATGAAATTAGGTTCTGTCAATTAGTACAGATCTGTGATGATTTTGTATTATCTGCCTCTCAAGTTCTCTTCTTTTATATTCTCATAAAATATAGTAATGACTAATCTAAGGGTGTGAACACAGCCAAATTAAACAGTACGGATTTATAGAACTTGGAGAGTCAGTCAAATAAAAAAGAACTAGATATTGGTACAGGTACAGTCTTCTCTTTTTGGAAAAAATTCAGTCATAATGATATATTAGTTTGGTGTTTGCTTTATGGACTTCATTTGCCATCTTGTTATTGGTGCAGGCTTCTCTTTTTATGTTCTCTGTGTGGGTGGAATGAGGAGGGGGTGTGTGTGTTTGGGTGGCTTTGTGAATTATGTGCACCTACTCTACAAATTTCTATTATGTATAATAATCTGTTTGTATCTGACATTCTTTGTGGAATGCATTTGTCCTCTCTTATCATTGGTGCATGGCTTTGGTTATTGGGTGTTCTTGTGTGGTGATGGGGTTGACCTTTAAGTATATTTACCGAATATCTCATCTACATCTCTCTTTTTTACAGATTGAAGGTGCCTTTGTTCAAGGAATTGGTTTCTTTATGTATGAGGAATACATGGCAGATTCAGATGGTTTGGTGGTTTCAGACGGGACCTGGTCTTATAAGGTCCCGACAGTTGACACAATTCCCAAAGAGTTCAATGTTGAACTACTGAATAGTGGGCATCATCAAAAGCGTGTTCTTTCCTCAAAAGGTATTGTAGTCTTTCTCCCTAATTTCACATTGATATATCATTTACATTCCTATTTGTGTAGTGAGAGCCGTTTTGGCAAGCATTCCAAGTCATCAGTTATTGAGTGTACAGATCTTTTCATAAAATGTTTTCCATCAAAATGTCGCAATTAATACAAAAAAGAAGAATACCTTATCCCGAAAATTTGCTGTCGGTTGTTTAAGTTTTTTTCTTCTATTCTTCTCTGTTAAGGGACAGTTCCCAAAAAGGGCGTCTCGGTACCAAGAGGCTCCCGCTTATGCAGGGTCAATGGAGGGTCAAGATGTACGCATCCTTACCCTCATGTATATGGAGAGGTTGTAGAAAATAATGGTTGGATGATTTTATTGATGGACTACTTCACTACTTATAGGGAGTCTAGCTCCTCTACATATAACATATTCCGATGTGGGACTAAAAGTCCCTTATTGATTCTCAACACTCCCCCTCAAGATGGGCGATAGATATTGATCATCCCCATCTTGTTACATAGCTTTGACAGACTTAATGAGCTAAGACCCTTAGTCAGACAGTCTGCAACTTGTTCTTCTGAGCGGACATGGTCAATCTTCAGTATCCCTTGTTCCAGCTTCTCCTTGATGAAGAATCGATCAATCTCGATGTGCTTCGTTCTGTCGTGCTGAACTGGATTGTTAGCTATACTGATTGCAGTTTGACTATCGCTCAGAAGACGCAATGGTGCTCCCTTATCCAGCTGCAACTCTGTCAGCAATGCTTTCACCCACAGCAACTCGGACACTCCCAGAGCCATTGCTCTGTATTCTGCTTCAACTGTCGACCGTGCTACCACTGACTGTTTCTTGCTTCTCCATGAGACCAGATTTCCTCCTACAAAAACACAGTATCCCGTGGTAGACCTTCTGTCGTCTATGCAGCTCGCCCAGTCTGCATCACAGTATCCCTCAACTTCTATGCGTCCATTCTTCTTGAACCATAGCCCCTTTCCCGGCGTTCCTTTCAGATATCTCAAGATCTGAAATACTGCTTCCATATGACCCTTTCTTGGATCATGCATGTAGCGACTCACTACACTCACCGCAAATGAGATATCAGGGCGAGTGTGCCCCAGATAAATCAATCTTCCTACAAGTCGTTGATATCTTTCACGATCAACTGGCTCTCCTGCTTCTGCTCCCAACTTGCACTTCTGGTCAATTGGAGTGACTGCTGCTTTGCATCCTAGCATCCCTGTCTCCTTCAGCAGATCTAGTGCGTATTTTCTCTGTGAGAGAACAATTCCTTGTTCGCCTTCACACACCTCGATACCTATAAAGTACCTCATCGCTCCTAAATCCTTCACCTCAAACTCCTTCGCGAGTTTTGACTTCAGCTTAGTGATCTCGACTTCATCATCACCTGTGATCACTATATCATCCACATATACAGCAAGTATAGTGATGTGGCCTCTTGCATGCTGGAGGAAGACCGTATGATCTGCATTTGTTTGACGGTATCCCATGCCTGTAACAGCCTTTCTGAATCTGTCAAACCAGGCTCGAGGAGATTGCTTGAGCCCGTATAGCGACTTCTTCAGCTTACACACCTTTCCTTGTGACGTCCCTCCGTTTGATTCCGTCGCGTAGCATCCTGGCGGGAGCTCCATGTATACTTCTTCTTGCAGGTCCCCATGAAGAAAGGCATTCTTCACATCCAGCTGGTACAGCTTCCATCCATAGTTTGCTGCAATGGAGACCAGAGTTCTCACGGTGCTCATTTTTGCTACTGGGGCAAATGTCTCATCATAGTCTATGCCATATGACTGTGTGAATCCTTTTGCAACCAACCTCGCCTTGTATCGCTCGACCTTTCCTTCTGGCGTCTCTTTCACCGTGTACACCCATTTGCATCCCACAGCTTTCTTCCCTTTGGGTAATGGAACCAGCTCCCATGTCTTATTTTTCTCCAGTGCCCCAAGTTCTTCCATCATTGCAGCTTTCCACCTTGGATCTTTCTTTGCTTCCTGCCAACACTTGGGCAACGAAGTAGAGTCTAACGATGCAATGAAGGCTCGATAATTTGAAGAAATGTTAGAATAAGACAAGAAGTTGGCAATATCATGTTCGTAATCATCAAAACGAGCAGGAGCCTTACCCGCATTGATGCGAGAAGATCTCCTTAAGGGAGCAATAGGTGGTGGAGAGATCATACCATCCGAGTCGGAGAGATCCGCATCAGAATCCGAGTGATTCAGTGCGGGGGCAACATCTTCAGGAGTTGGAGCAGGAGTAGACGAGGGACTTGGTACAGTAGGCACAGGGCACGGCATAGGCACAGTACTGGACTTCTGTTGTCTCCTTCTGTAGACTTGGAGCTCATTTTCCCTTGTCTGTTGCTCCCCCTGCGTAACATATGTATCTTCTTCTTCATCTGTATCTGAGTCACTGTGCTCTCCCCCTTTCGTCCAGTTTTCTACAACCGGACAAAAATATACAGAGTCAGAGAGAGAATACACAGAGAGAGAGAGAAGCCAGGAGAGCAACAGAGGAGCAAAAAGAGCACTTCTTCGTCAACGCCAACCATCTTTTCACAAGGAGCCAAGGCTGCATACCGATCGTCCAAGGAGTAAGGCAGGGCTGCCGTCGCCTTCCCGAGCCTCTATCGTCACCCCCCAGAATCTAAAATAAACAATTGTACTTAGATTGTTGTACCTAGGTTTTCGTCCCTAGGCTTTCTTTGTACAAGCGAGTTTGTATTGTGAGTCTAGGGGGGGGGGTTTGGTCGGGTGGGGGGGGGGGGGGGTCGGCGGGGAGGGGGGGGTTCTGGTCGGGTTGGGGGGGGGGGGTGCTGCTGTGGTCGGGCGCCGGGAGGGGGGGGGGGGTGGAGGTTCTGGTCGGGTGGGGGGGGCGGGTGGGGGGGGGGGAAGGGGGGGGTCGGCTAGGGGGTGTCTGCTAGAGAGAAAAAAAAATTTTGTGGAGAGAGAGAGAGAGAGTTATGGCTCTGATACCATGTAGAAAATAATGGTTGGATGATTTTATTGATGGACTACTTCACTACTTATAGGGAGTCTAGCTCCTCTACATATAACATATTCCGATGTGGGACTAAAAGTCCCTTATTGATTCTCAACAAAGGTTCTTTCCCCAACTCTAACCTGCATCGTCAAGGATGCAAGCAACAAGCCTTATCGCACTAAGGGATGCCTTTTTGTCAATATCCAGTTCTTATCATATATAAATTTTCAAGCAAGCAAATGTCTACCAAGAGCAAGGTGTTACAGATATTGAAAATTTTGTCATTATAGAACAGTGGTGTTGACCACATATAGCTAACACCAATAACATGAAAGTCATGGTAGTAGTAGTAAGGTGTTACAGGTGCAGAAATTGTTGTCATTATAGAACAATCACACTTGACCACATATATGATATAACCAACTGATATACCACGGAAGTCTGTACAAGTAGTGCTAGGTGTTACATGTACTGAAATTGTTAACATTATAAAGGATCAAAATATAACCAATTACATTATCGAAAATACCATAAAAGGTTAGTACTAATGCTGGTTTCTATGGTTAAAATTGCGACATATATGGAAATACTTCTGTTCCTCCTCTTCTCTATTATCAACATCTGAATTGTCTACAAATCCTCATCCTCTTGGGCCTTCCTCCACCAGGTTCTCCACATCAGCATCACATTTGATAGTTTCACGTTCACATCGACCACATAAGTTGATGCCTCTACCTGACCAGATGCAATGTAACCTTCAAGTGAAGTTGTTTGCACTCATTTCCAATTTGGGCCGAGTTAGACGGCTATCCAGAATTGGGCCCACTTGAGGCTTATCGGCCCAAGCCCAGTCATATGACCGAGTAACTACCATCCCATTATGTTGAGTGGACGAAGGTAGTGAGTGGTAGTTATAACCAAATTACTCGAGTACAGGCTGAAAATGGATAGAAGTATAAAAGTCAGAAAGAAAAAAAGAGTAAGGAGAATCAATTATCCACAGAAATCAATTATGTATCTTTTCCTTTTGTGAACCATCTGTTTACTACTTACTGTCGGCGGTCAGGGCTCTCTGAGGCAGCTGGTTGTCTCCCATGCAAGGTATTGGATTCTGTCCTTGCTCTGTGTCTTGTTTGCGCATGCATATGTCCACCTATTCGCATAGGTTAGATAGTGTAGCAGAAAGCCCTATAATGAAGGTCGACGATGGATGACACAGTACTCCCTGACTTCGGAAGTTAAGTTCTGTCATGCTCCTCTCTCTCTCTCTCTCTCTCTCTCTCAAGCATTTGCCAGAAGCTGAACGATAGAGCTTTTGTCTTCCATATCAGACGGCCGGACACAAATCTTAGAGAAGTTGCCCTCCCCTTTTCTGTTCATCCGCACTATACATCTAGCAACCCTACTGTACATCTAGCAGGACTCTAGGTAGGCTTTGGTCAGCCTGTCCGGTATAAGTTAGAAACTTGTTGGTTTCGTGCCGAACACCTTTTTTTGCACATCGGTGGGACCTATTTGTATGGTTATCGAAACCTGGCCATAAAGAAAAAAAAATCGCTTAGAGAGATCTAACATGAGTGAAGCATTATCCATTAATTAATTCAGGAGAGTCTGGGTCTTGTGGGAAAGGCATTATCTATCACTTTTTGAAAATAAGGAGAAAAGTAGAGCAATGTTACTTCTCAAAAATACATACTTTACGCGAAAACTCATAAAAAGAAAATTCTGGTAGCACTTTACGTAGGATAAGCAATAGAGCATGACCTTAACGTTGGTGCCGGTCAACAAAAGTAGTAGCCGGCTAGCCGCCTAGATAGGAGGTGGAATATCAAGAAGATTCAATCCATTGGCCTCTCGTCCCTTATCAATAATGCAGTGTGTCTGTATCTAGATATCCTATGTTGAGTATATTAATAATAATAGTAGTGGACTTTAGTCCCACATTGCCTAGAACAAAAGAGAGAAGGGTTGGCCTCTCCTATTTATATGTAACTCTCCTTCATTAATAGATTATCCCATTATTCTATTCTACATGGTATCAGAGCCATAAACCATCCACCAAAAAAACCTAATCCTAAACCTCCCCCCCCCCCAACTACAGCCCTCCCCCCCTATCTCTATCTCCGCTCCCCTACCAGCCGCCGCCCCCCACCCTGTTGCTGCTGCCATCTCTACCGGCGACCCCCACCTCCCAGTCGCCCCCCCTTTCCCAGGCGACCCCCCTCGCGACCCCCCTCCCTTGCTGTACTGTTGCTACTGCGATCGGCGACCTCCCCACCGGTGTCTGCTGGTGCCCCCTCCCCCTCGGCGCCCCTCTCCACATGGGTGTAAACTCTAACCCTAGCCCTTCCTCCACATGGGTGTAAACCCTAACCCTAGCCGCCGCCCACTCCCCTCCAAACCCAAAGTTTTTGATTTTTTTTTTGATCTTTTGGGATCCTCAGAGGGTAAACATTAGTTTGTTTGCAGTAACTTCTGACTTTTCAATATTGATCTTTTGGGATTCATAGAGGGTAAACAACAAGTTTGTTTGCAGGAACCTCTGCCCTTAAACAATTAAGTTGGGAATCTCCGAGAATAAAAAACGTGGTTGTTTACAGGAACCTCTGATTCAATTGGTCAATGAGAGAGCTCACAGAAAGTAAGTTGACCGGAAACGAAGGAACATGTAATACAGATGACAGGATAACAGATGAAGTACAATGGACCGAGCCAGTACTCCTGATGGGTTGGGATGTCCCATCAGCAGTCTGAATTGTCTCGGAATGTATATGCTTGTTTGGATAATATAATGCAACTCACTAAATGCACCTGTGATATGCCTAGATGCACCTGAGCCTATAATCCAATCAGTATGAGATTTAGTGGATGCAAGTGCCTGAACCGGGATACCTTTGCCCGTAACCAGTAAAGTTATCACGGTAAGTAGTGCTTTCAGATCCTGAGTGGCTTGTTCCTTGCCCTTAGACCTCTCAACCTGAAGCTTGAACTGACGTAGTTTCTCCAGCTCTGTCATCTCAGCTCCAGTCATCTTAGTAGTGGTCTGGGACTCTGTCGCAGATAGGTGAGCAACTCCTCGGCCGCCATGTCCCCTGCCTCCTTGACCTGTACGTCCACCTCTCTGTCCTCTGCCTCCTCGGCCACGACCAGGATTACGGGGTTGAAGGCAGTTATAGCTGAGTTGCCATTTTTTTCCGCAATTGTACCACTCTCTATCATCACTGATGGGAGTACTAGGAACCACCCATGCCGAGCGGCCAATAGGTGAGGTCTTGCCTTTTATCACCTTCTATTGGATCTCCTATTGTTCCATCGATGCAACAGCCTCATCCAAGGATGGAAGAGATGGCCGATGATACATTGTTGCCCTCCTAGCCTCACTTAAGTAATTTCTCGTCCCCTCAAGTCGGATGTCATTGGGCATCAACTCTATCTTCTTCATCACCTGCGACGGTTTTGGTGCGGGCACGACTCCTCTACTGGATGAGGTCTCCTCTAATTGGCCCGAAACATCCTAGCCACCCCCTCCAGTATCTTCCTCAGCTCCTGACTAGTCACAGGTGTACCCATCCCTACAGTTGCACCAACACAGGGACAAGTGCAAACACAACTCAACCACGGGCCGTGCGCCTACATGCGATCACGACTTTCTCCATCTATCTGAGCCTCCGTCACTTTACTGCGGCATGCGTCCAGCACCACCGATCAGCAGCCACCCAGAGCCTATGGAGGCCAGATCTGCCACCAGCCCCAGCGGTCGCCACCGCCATTGACGCCTTCGTCGCGCCTCCACCAGTCCTAGCAACTCCTCCGCGCCACCATAGAACCTGCGCTGGAGTAGAACCAAAAAAGAGAAAAAGAACCCGCGCTGGATTAGAACCCGCTCCGAAGTAGAGCCCGTGGCGGAGGAGATGAGTGGAGAGAGAGAAGGAAAAAGTTTTTTTTTTCTTCAGAATTTTGGCTCTGATACCATGTAGAAATAAATAGTTGATGATTTATTATTCAAGAGGGAGTACATATATATAGGACGAGGCTAGCCTCTTCCTTCTTTCCTATCCGATGTGGGACTAAATAAGTCTTTATAACTAAACAGTTTTCCTCTTTGGTATGCTTCAAAATAATAACTTGTGCCATAAGATTTTATACAATAAGACTGTTTGGTTTGCGAAAAGAGGAGGAAAGTAAAAGAAAGACAGAAGAAAGGAAGGAAACAAGATATATTTGTTAGTATTCTTTCATTTTCTCTTGCCCTTTTCCTCCTAACCAAACATGAAAATCCATTTCAACCTTACCAAGTCCGAAAGATTGTCGACCACCAGATCCGCTGTTGTGCTATATTTACCCTAGCTCACCTCCTTTTCCTTCTTCTATTTATCCTCAAGCAAAACACAGCCGAAATGAAATTACATGACTGAAAGTGAAAGGATAAATTGAAATGCAGAAAATGAGATTACTAGATGGGTACCAAATTTAGTACTATATATATTGAGATATTGAGCATAGGTATTGAATGTATGACAAAGTAAAAAAAAAGTATAAATGATTTATTTTAGTACTGAAATATACACCATATTTTACAGAATTATATTAACGAAGCAGTAAATTAGTTTTAGTACTGAAGTGTAGAAAAGAGGTATTGAAACATATTACATATATACTGAGATTGTAAAGCAAGTACTTGAACATAAAACGTGTACTGAAATATATGGGAATGTCATCCTTTTCACTCTTTGACTTAATGTGTTACAGACAAAAGGAATACCTAATAGGAAATGGTACCATCTTACTTCTTTGTCTAGGCTTTTTTAGTCTAGGGCAACTTGGAGGGGCTCCTTGGTTGAGATTAAACTAATTAGCCAGAAGGAATGTATAGTCTAGGGCAACTTGAACATAAAACGTGTACTGAAATATATGGGAATGTCATCCTTTTCACTCTTTGACTTAATGTGTTACAGACAAAAGAAATACCTAATAGGAAATGGTACCATCTTACTTCTTCGTCTAGGCTTTTTTAGTCTAGGGCAACTTGGAGGGGCTCCTTGGTTGAGATTAAACTAATTAGCCAGAAGGTAGGTATACCTACCGGCCAACTAGCCGTCTAAGTTTTATGGCATGGACCTCTCATGCTCATGCCTAGGAATTTGCCACCAACAATGAGGGTTGGCGTCAGGTCGACAACCGGTCATAAAAAGTTGTCAAGTCTTGTATGGAGCTTTCTTATGCTCCGCCTACCTCATTCTAACGGGATAAGACTTGGATGATATGATGATGTACTGAAATATATCACAGAAGTACTTATTTAGCTGTGGTAATGAAAACATAACAGATGTATCGAAATATATCACAGAAGTACTTAAATATTACTGAAGCTATGCAATAATTTAAGGTAAAGTATGGATATCAAAATATGTAGTAGACGTATAAAATTAAGACCAACATGAATAGTTGGTTTAACTAAGAAAAAATATTCCAAATAAAAATGACTGAAATGTATACTGATCTCATCTAAAAAAAGGTACAGAATACGTCCAAATTTACAGCTATTGAAAACATAGGTGCGTACAGGAGTAAAACACATTAATATGAGTATTTACCTTGAAGATGGCATTGGTCTCCAACAAAGTTGAATGTCTTTTTCTTTTCTTTTTTTCTTAGACAATCTTTTCTGCCAGTCTAAGGTACCCTTTGTGTTGTCAACCTTCAAGCGTCATCCACCCATGGTTTGTGAGATCATATTCTCGGGAGTACAAGGAGAAGCGGAATGCATTTCAAATTCAATACTCAGATTCAATAGTCAGAAGACGTCTGGCTTTCAGTAGTAGAAGGCTTTGGGTTTTGGTATAAAAGTACTGAAATATAGTTTTTGTAACCCTACAAATAGAATACAAAGAAACACAAAAACATGAATATTGAAGTCTTTCTCGAACATGTTTTTTCCCTATCCCTAATAAATCCCCCTCAATATAAAAGGGCGTCAACATCATTTCCCTAGAGATTTTTGCAATTAGTGATAGCTTTTTCGTCTTTCCAGCGCCTAACGTATGTATAGGCATGTAAAGGGACTGTTTTTTTGGGAAGCAGTCGAGATGGATATTGAAAAGTTAGACGGCTACAATGAAATCCTGGGTGAACTCTAATTTATTGAATGGTTGAATGGTGTGGCATGAATCATTGAATGGCCCTAAGGAATCTTTGGTGTAGAAAAACCTAACTGATTCGCTTGTAAATAAATAGTTACGAGGCTAAGAACTTATACAGGAAAAAATGTTGACCCACAGGAGATTCTTCCATATATAATCATGTTTTAACTTTCCCTTAAGTGGGATTATTTGTACCGCGTGACATTTGAGAGTGGCATCACAGTAAAGCAATTTGGTGCATATTGTTCATTCATGCAATGGTCCGTGTCACAAAAGCCTCTTCCCTTGAGTATGTACTAAAACATAATATTTCTATATTCTGCAATATGTTCCCCTTCCCCTAATTCTACTGTTAATCTTTTCTCTTGACTCTGAATTAATTGATGATGACATTCGATTCTTGCAGCTTCTGGAGAGCCACCTCTGGTTCTGGCAGCCTCCGTTCATTGTGCGACAAGGGAAGCGATCAGGGCTGCAAGGGCACAGTTGTTTTCCTACACTGGTTCGAAGGACTCTCCCTTAACCTTTGAACTGGAGGTCCCCGCAACCATGCCTGTAATCAAGGAGCTCTGTGGACTGGACAATGTGGAGATCTACCTGAAGAGTTTAATTCCCTCTCATCAATCAATGTGTTGCCATTCTTAAGATGGATTGTTAGGACGCTTACAGCTACTGTCTAGTGTCTAGTCTCATGCTTTTATGTAGAGGTAAATCAGTAGAAAGGAGAATAAGTGATCACTATTGCAGAGTGTGGTCTCATGCTTTTATGTAGAAAAAAACCAGTAGAAAGGATAAATAAGTTTTGCAGAGTGTGGTCTCATGCTTTTATATAGGATGCGTTTGATTACAAGGTGGAAAATAATTTAATTCCATGAAATTATTTTACTAGGAAAAAATTTCATTGAATTAATTTGGCTGTTTGATTGTCGTTATTTTTTTATGAAGAATAATATTTTCCTATGGGTTAGGCCAGTTTTATTTTCTACCATTTTTGAGAAAAATATGAAAAGTGATATTTTTGGAAAATAAGTCCATGGAAAATATACGCTGTCAAATATTACAATTGGTGGAAAATTTGTGATGGAAATATTTTTCATGGAAAAAAAAAAATCAGTAGAAAGGATAAATAAGTATTGAGAACACTAACGATTCTAATTCCGACTGTCAATTCACGATGTTTCTGGCTTCATAAAGGTTTCTAACAAACTCCCTAGTTGGTTCTACGCCAAGAAGTATTCCTAGTTCCAAGAATCAATATTTAAGTATCTTAATGAACAATATGAGGTTATTTTTATACATTCAAAATTCTTCTTGTAGTCCTTCTCGTCTTGTCTCGTTCAGTTGTCATTGGTTGTATTTTGAGCTATGTAGTACATGAATAAAATGTACTCTTGGATTTCACTTTCAGAAAATTTGGTGCAGAAAAAGAAAGTTATAGGAATTTGGGTAGAAAGAAACAAGTTTTAAAAAATTAGGAAAGGAGATAGTTTCCATCAGACCGTCTTGTGAAAATATAACAAAAAAAAATTTGCGCATTTTCTTTGTTTGGAGAGAAGCAGCACCAGCGGGGGAGAGGGTTGCAGCCGTAGAGGAGGAGAGGAGGGGGTTGGTAGGGGGGTGGGGAGGGGTCGCTGAGGAGGGAGCTGCAGCCACCAGTACCTACCTTCGTGACCATTAAACAACCCACATGCGGCTGCAGCCCTATTCCCGTTCCTGTGAAAAAAAAAATGTTAGATTTAAACTATCCCCTTTTGCAATTTTCTAAAACTTCTTTCTTTCTATGCAAATTCTTAAAACATTCTTTCTCTATGCCAAAATTTCTGTTTTACCTCTGCTTTTGATTGGAAATATGCTTCTAGGTTGACAATAACAACTTCCTCTATAGTATTTCGTTACCCATCTTGTATAATGCAGGCAGCGTCTCATTTTATTAATGTACCCCATCCCCACCTCTTATTCTGTTGTGTATATCTGGAGTTTCCTTCGCTCCTTTTAGTTTTCGGCCAACTTCAACAAATGTGGAGGTTACAGTTTTGTGAGAAAATAGTAAAAAAGTTACCTAATGGAATGGAAGCGGAGGGCCTGAGAGCCGATAGGATATTGGTTTCATCCGTTATGTACCATTCAAATATATTATTGAGCAACTCAAAGAAGTTGGGTTGAACGAGTTAGGGTTTGAGAGTTGAGGGCCATCCATAGTAGAATCATCTCCGATATTCGTCGTCGAAGTCGAACCATATTAAAAAACTGTGTGTTTGTCATGTTTTTTTGGTTGATTTGTATCTTTTGCTGTAAGACATGCTGAAACTACTACTTTTAAATTACTTTTCATGTTTGGTATCGCATGATTCTCATGTTATTTACTACTTTATGTTGCATGCATGTGCTTTCTCAACATATTTTGTGATTGTGTTGGTTTTTGATCTATCTTTTGAGCTTACTTTGTGATACTTGCTAGTAGGAGTTGATCCCTCTGGTCTTGTATAGTTAGATTGATACATCTCCAGCTAGAGTAGCATTAGCTGTAGAGTATGAAGTAGCAGGAAGTAGCATATCAGAGTGTATCAGAAGGGAGTAGGTCGACCTTCATGTATCAGACAGTTATTAGCAGTAGTTAAGCAATCCAACCTGGCAAGGGAAGCGTGCATGGACAAGGAGTCAGCATTGATCCCACCTGGCAGCAAGGAGTAGTTGAGTCAGAAAGAGAAGGGTATTACAGTCATTACATAGCACTTTTAAAATGTATAAATAGCTGAACTTAGAAGAGGGAAACATCAGAATGAGAATACCTATAATTCTTGATTGTAATTGAATTTTACTGATTCTTACAATAAAGTCTTCTTCTTTCCCAAATAATTCTTGATACTATTGAAACCCTAGTTTAGCCATGGTGATCACGACTCGATCTTCCTCCAATTCTATGGCAGCAATAGGAAGATGTCGTATCATAGATCTTGTAGCAGACTCCGATGATCTATCCCGCTTGATAACCTATACTCATAGGATTGAGGCACCAGAGAATGAGTTGGCACTCCACTCCATGGTGTATATACTCTTTTGTGGCGTTCTAGCACAACTATTAGGAAGTTCCCTCGTCTTCGGACGACGTGATTATATGTACTAAATTGTAGCCAGTTTTGTGACCATATATGTCACGTCCCGACCCAGAAAATCGTTCGTCCTCGCATCGATTTATCCGAATCATCGTTCTCGCTGGGACGTGATGTCGTACGAGTCTGGAGTTGCACTCGTACAAGACAAGATGACAAGTTCTTAAATGGTTATCATTGATTTGATATTAGCAAACGGAAGAAAATAGAGTATACGAAACAATTCTCTTTATTGATAATGAACTGAGATTATAAAGGCTTTCAATAGCCCAACTGAATTTGCCAGATTGGCTACAACACTCAAGTTCTCTCTTGCCCACAAAGGATTTTATCGTTCCATACATCATGCCTTCTATATCTCGGCCGCATCAATGCTGTTGCAAGTCCGAGCGTCAATGCGATCGCACGCTTCAAACGCTACGACATTCCATGCCTCTGCGCGATCAAACGAAGCTTCGCCGCGAGCAATCCATTTCATGCATCCTGCATGAAAGCTAGTGGGGGATCAGTACGTTCGTCCTCGCATGTACTGATGAATAGACCCACTTTCTAAACCGACATTTAGTATTTATGTTGAATCATGCAACTTAGCTTATGATCTTGCTATATTCTCCTTAGGGTCGATTTTATGGCATATTCGAAAGCGGTAAAACATGTTATCATGGCAAGCATGTTATTCGAATTGAATAGGCAAGCAGGCAAGCAATCTCGTGTTTGTTTCATGGTGCGACTTCTTACCGACATAGACGCACTCGCCCTTGCACCGACGTAAGATGAATATGCCCCCATTCCTTCCATGTCATGTTATAAGTGTTTTTTATGCAGGATCTATGTGTGCAGGATACATACGTGTCCGCACTTTCAATCCATCGTTCCTTAACTATATGAAGGTCATTGGCGTATCCACACCAGAATGGACTAAAGGTTTCTCTTTTCTTTTCTTTCTTTTCATTCTTTTCTTTTCTTTTTTTTTTCTTTCTCAAATTGGATAGTCTGGCGTCTCTCGTAGTGGATTGCTATCCTAATTATGAAGACCTTCCGTTGCATACCATTATTTGCGACTTTTTACATCTCGCTAAGCAGTCGCTAATCGTCTTACGGATGTGCGCCCCTCAAAGATTATATCCCTCATAGGCCGAACGGTCCCGGTGCCCCTGCACAACCCGTTCGAAGGGAACACCCGTGCATGGGAGATTATCTCATCATTTCCTCAAGTCCATTCAACCATACAACGTACTATTATTCAAACAACCAAACATAGTCTTGAGTCCGAGATTCAGACTTTATCATCTCGTATTTCTCCCATTAACTTTCTATGTTCTCATAGTTCATACTTTATTTCAATGTTCAATGGCATCATGCCTCAACTCAATGTTCGTCAACCGAACGACTCGAACACTTTTTGAGGCATCATGTCACATCTGACAGTTCCGTCACCTTCATGCTACAACTGTTCTCTTCGCAACGAAGCCATCTTTTATGATTTTCGTACACATAGGCATGCTTTGACACGATTGTTCTTATTTTTTCGAGTCGTGCATGCAATGCACGCCTCGATACCGTAATTTCATGTTCTTAGCCTTACTGTTCAATGTTCGTGGCTTGCATTCTAGGGCGCTCGCCTTCATAATCTTTCAATGTGCTATCCTTCTAACTCATGCACGAAGGCACGGAATGGCTCGTGCACGAAGGCACTCGCCGAATACAATTATCCCATGTTCTTGTGGCTTGCGCACCAAGGCGCTCGCCTTTGCGATATCTAATGTTCCATAGCGACCCGTGCATTTGATGCACGTTTCATTTCAATTGTTCTACCTAGTGCTCGACACGCACTATGATTTATCTTTCGATCGGACCAAGTCTGTGGCGTCGATAGGTTAACTTAGCATACAATGATACATTTTTTACTTAGGCATAAAGGAGTAAAAAGAAGAGTCAGTCCTCCTACCTTAAGTCGATACGCCTTGTTGTTTGTCGAGCCGATGCGGCTCGATTTCATAACTTTGTTGCATGGCCAAATCTTCTGTAACGCCTGTAGTTCGTATTACGTATTTTGTTATACGTGTACGTAATCTCGGACCTGTATATAGACTTGTCCTGATTGGCTAGCCTTGGGTTCTGCATTGGCAGGAGTTAGTTAGCATTTTATGGTTCTGGCATGCATCGGGTTCGGTTGGTTCGGCTTGGTTGGTTCGGTTTGGGTTGGAATACGAACCCCTACCTACCACCCTCCATCATTTATTAATCCCAACAACTCATTCTCTCTCTTCATTCACTTCTTCATTTACTCTTCTCCTTCCTCCATTAACTCTCTCCACCGACCAGAGAGAGGCTTAGGCAAGTGCAACTTGCTTCATGGAGGAACTCAGATTTTGTTGTTCCATTGTCTTCCTCATGAGATTCTAAGTCACTTTAGTATTTAGCATTTTCGAATTCCATGGCTCATTTCATGTAGATCTAAGTTTTAGCATTTTTGATCTTCATGGTTTTGATCTTCTAAAATTGGGTTGTTTCCGAAATAGAGAGTTCCATGTAGTAGGGATTTCGATTTCACACAAGTTTGGCTCTGGAATGGTTGGATTTCATCGAGACTTGACCGAGATGGGGCTTGCTTGAGTTCGTGAGCTTTTACGCCTACTTGTCTTGGCCATGGGGAGAAGATGAAGTTTTACGCACACGTTCTAACGTGTTAGCATAGTGTTTAGCCTTTACGCCCACGTTTTACGTGACAGCGTATTATTCAGCCTTTACGCACACGCATTTGCGTGCCAGCGTACTCCGTTCTACGCCGAGTTCATTCGAATTTTACGCTCGGGGCCCTCCCGCTCGCTTAAAATCGTGCTCGCGTAAAACCCTGGCTCGAGCAGACTCTCGCGTGCGTAAAGTCTTGCTCGAGTGTTTTCTCGCGTAGAGCTTGCTCGCGTAGAGTTTCACTAGTGTAGAGCCTCGCTTGCCTACGGCTTGCTAGCATAAAACCCTGGCTCGCGTAAACCCCACCCGCATGCACCCTTGCTCGCATAGAGTTATCTCACCTTGCTCATGCTAGTGTAAGCCACTTTACGCTTGAGGCTCCTTGGCCTAGCGTAGAGGTACGCACGTAGAGACTTTGAGTCCCTATGGCGTACACCTTTACCCTTTTATATCCTTACGCCTTTTGTCATGAACTTGATAATCACGAATTATTAATATGTTTGAAATAATAATTGTACACGATATGGTATGAAGTAGACATGACCTAACATGATATGACAAGTAAGCATGACGGAAACTATTGAAAGCAGTTGCGACGGCTAGTATGGCATGACAAGAATGACATGACAAGAATGAATGGCCTGGACAGCGTGGACGATTGTGTTTGTACATGTCACGACCCACTACCCAAATTGTTGGGCCGGGCCGAGTCATGTCCAGCCTGCGTTTGAGATAAAGCGCAGTAAGCTGTTCTAGAGATAACAAGATAAGACTAAATGTGCTAACAGTTCTATAAGTGAATAAAAGTCATAAATGCTCCAAACACAAAAGTCGTCTCATATAGAAATAAGTCCAAAGTACAAGTCTGAAATATAAAACTGGATACATGTCCAGTTACAAAATACGTAGTCTAATACATGACTACACTAAATATCCCAAGCACTACGCAAACTAGACGAGTTTCCCCGCAGGAACATCCTCGTAAAGCAAAGCCGGGTCCTCGGCAGTATCTCCATAATATGAGTCGCAGAGTAACTCCTCCTCAGTAAGGATACCTACAACGTTATTCTGTCAGGACGGGAGCAAGTACTGATTCTAACAAACTAGCATATGAAACATGAAAATGAACATAAGAGGAATAACTGGAAACATGACATCACATAATCTATCATGGCAAGGACACATATGTCATAGAGACAGATGTATATGTAATATTTAAAACTGTAGCAGGTACATGATCGTCAATAGGTGTACAATGTGCAGGGACACATGTAAATAAAATGTACATACGTACAAGTGTACAAGCATAGGTGTACCTCCGTACAGAAATGCGGGATAATGGCCTACGGCGCAGTAACATATAAAATAAAACTTTGCACGGTACGATAAATGGGGCATGATCACGTACTCTACTATCAGTTTCCCCATAACCCATATTCTAATCATGTGAGAGATACATAAAGACTGTTCTAAGCATGGTAGTAACTGAAAGTACAATATGTGAAGATTTAACTTGCTACCCCAAGGATCAGCATTTAACATGGTTGGATTTGCAGCTCATTGATGTAACAGTATGTAAAGTTTGTAGAGAGTACTTGCCTCTAGCAAAGCAAGCTGCGATAAAAGTGCTATAGATGTCTGATAACTCATCACTGTAGAAATAAATACATAAACTTAGTTTTTACACTAAGCTAAAATACTAAGACACTAATTGGTGCAATACGACTTGTGACTGGGCACCTAGCCAAAATGATGACTTTAGCATAGGAGACCAATGTGGGGTGACACACTACTATAACTAACTTTCTAGGGTCTTTACACTAGTGAGGGGTGAGGTTCAACACGGCTATAACTCAAAATAACACAAAAAGTTGCAAGTCATAATTATTCAATAAATAAATCAAATGAACATTGTGTTCCAAAAATTTTTGAGATAGACAAAAAGCTTAATCTTACATAAAATAAAGTACCAAAATGATCTTTGTTAATTATAGAAATTTATTATAATTTTTCTGGAATTTATTAACCAGTACAAGTATTTTATAAAAATCAGTTTTTCTAAGTACACAGAAAATGAGTTCTGGTTTCATATGCCAAAATAGTTGCAAAACTATAAATTAAATACTGTAAAAATTATACTAAATTAGCTAAATTAACATAGTATCTAAATACTATTTTTCCAGAATTTTAATAGCAATTAAAGTATTTTTAGAAATTCAAAAACAGTATTGTACACAATCTGAAATTAAATAATTAATTATCTGCGTATTTTGTCCATGTACATAATTTTAACCAAAGTTCAAATACAGGGCCCAAGGCCATGAATCAAGTCCAATATGACTTGTACAGGTCTTGAATATGGGAAAACACATTTGGGCCCAAAAACCCATGCTAGGATTGGACACCAAATGGTTGCAGTAATTAAAATACACAAAAATACAAAGAGGTAAAAATACATAATAAATATTAATATTTTAACTATGTTAAATTATACATAGCAGTCACGTAAATATGACAAGTATATTTACATAATAATAATTTATACTAGGTAGGGTGAAATACATATATAAAATGTATAACTACAATATTTATATATACATATAAATATATAGATATTTACATAATGGATATATACATACATATGTTAAATATATATATATATATATATATATATATATATATATATATATATATATATATATATATATATATATATGAAAATACTTAACTATAAAGTATATATATATACAATATTGTATACATATACATAATAGTATATATATAATAATATATATACACATGAACATATATACATATATACATAATACATATATACATATATATATATATATATATATATATATATATATATATATATATATATATATTTTTTATATATACATATATATATATATATATATATATATATATATATATTTTTATATATATATATATATATATATATATATATATATATATATATATATATATATATATATATATATATATATATATATGTATATATATATATATATGTTATATATATATATATATATATATATATATATATATATATATATATATATATATATACACATACATAATATAATAAAGTACTAAATATAAAAAATATATATATATATAAAAATACAACATATATATATAATACATATATATACAAATACATGTATACAGTATATATAATAATACATATATATATACAAATACATGTATACATATATATATAAATATATATATAAATAATAAAACAAAAAGAAAAACAAAAGAAAAAGAAAAAGAAACAAACACAGCACAAAGGGGGGCTCGAACTCGGCCCTATGGGTCGGGTTCCCTGACTGGGTCGGGCTGGCCAGGGGGTCAGCCCGCGGCTTGTGTTAGGGTTAGGATTTAGGTTTTAGTTAAATAACAGTAAACCCGATAAATCGAAACTATGTCCTGATAGTTTGGGACACAGAGTCTAAGTGTCGGGGTTATTTACGACACGTACGAGTATTGATTCGCGTGTCCAAGCACTGGACTAGGGTCCTCGTGTCCTGGCGAACCACATACGTTGATTCGAGACACGCACGACACGTTTGGACGCTGCAACTTACGTGTCCGATTTCACAGGGGGGTTTCGAGAGCCGTGGACGGCGGAGGAGGCAGCGTGGTCGCGGCGGAGTGGTGGCGACGCGTTCGTCTTGGCCGGGCACGTCGATTGATGGTGGTTGGGGCCGGTAACGCTTGTTGTGGGGGCTGGACGAGAGTTTGCCGGAGTTAGGGTTAGGATTTAGGCCGTCGGGGCGGTTGTGGGTGGCTGGGGGGGTTGTAGTGGTGGTGGTCGAGTTGAGGGGAGTGAGGGGATTTTTATAGGGGGGTCGAGTCGGTCGGGGGGCGTCGTGCTGGCCGAAAATGGCGGGGTCAGTGAGTCGGCGGTCGTCGGGCAGTCAGGGGGGCAGCCGGGTCGTCGGGGGTGGGTAGATTAGGAATTACACTGGGGTCCCTAGAGTTTAGGATATTACAAACTGGTCCCTAAAATAGATAAATGCAAATAATAATTTGCATAACTAAAATATAATAATTTACAATTTACAAACTGTTATATTAACAATTTAATAAATTGCATAATGATATAAAAAAAACAATTCTAAATATTACAAAATGATATTAAAACATTTTAATTAATTACAAAATGATATTTTAGTATTTAAAACTCATTTAAAAATTCTAGAAAAATTCCTAAAAATTATAATAAATATTTTAAGGCTAAATACGACATTAATAATTAATTAACACTAATTAAATAAATTTTGAAAAACAGGGGCTCACAAGTCTTTCCTCCTTGAAAAATTTCGTCATCGAAATTCACAAGGATTGAAAATCCTACAATATTCTAACATAGCAAGCAATGCAACAAATGACTAAGGCTATGATCGAAACTAACCTCTAAGGTATCAAGTGAGAACGGGTGGTTCCCTCGCAGCGGTTGGATCGAACTAGTAAGGGTATCTCTCCCTCATGTCCGACACCCTCTCCCAAGTAGATTCACCCGGGGAGTGACGGCTCCAAGCTACTCGTACTAAGGGTATAACCTTGTTCCTCAGCCTCTTCTCCCTCCTGTCTAATATCTCCACTGGCTGCTCAGAAATTGTAAGGCTCGGTCCGACCTCCAACTCTGAATGATCTAGCACATGACTGGGGTCTGGAACATATCTCCTCAGCTGAGATACGTGAAAGACATCGTGAACTCCTGCTAGGTTGGGTGGAAGTGCAACCCTGTAAGCTACCTCTTCAATCCTGCCAAGTATCTCGAGCGGCCCGATGTATCTGGGGCTCAGCTTCCCTTCTCGTCCGAACCGGATCGTCCCTCTAGTAGGTGATATCTTCACTAGCACCATATCACCGTCTGCGAACTCCATCGGTCTGCGACTAGCATCAGCCCAGTGTTTCTGCCTGTCCTGAGCTACTCTGAGCCTGTCTCTGATCATCCCGGTTTCTCTGCTGCATCCGTGATCATCTCTGGCCCAAGCATAACTCTGTCTCCGACATCATTCCAAAAGAGCGGTGTACGGCATCGTCGTCCATATAGCGCCTCGAAAGGAGACATACCGATACTGGCTTAGTAGCTGTTGTTGTATAAAAACTCTACCAAGTGCAGATGGCTCTCCCAAGATCCTCCAAAGTCCAGTACACAGGTCCTCAGCATATCCTCCAGTGTCTGTATCGTCCTCTCGGACTGCCCATCTGTCTGCGGGTGGTACGCCGTACTGAACTTGAGCCTACTGCCCAACTCCTCCTGCAAGCTCCTCCAGTAGTGGGACGTGAATCTGTTGTCTCTGTCCGACACGATGCTCTCTGGCACTCCGTGTAGGCGAACTATCTGCTGCATGTATAGCTCCGCCAACTTCTCGGTGGAAAGCCCCACCTTGAAGGGTATGAAGTGCGCACACTTCGTCGGCCTGTCCACGATGACCCAAATGGCATCCTTTCCTCCTTGGGAACGAGAAAGCCCTGAGACAAAGTCCATCGTAATATGTTCCCACTTCCACTCGGGAATGGGTAACGGCTGCAACAAACCAGCTGGCCTCTGGCGCTCCGCCTTGACCTGCTGGCAAACTAGGCATCTCGAGATGAAACGTGATACATCCCTCTTCATCCCGTGCCACCAAAGATGTTCCCGCAAGTCACGGTACATCTTGTTAGCACCAGGGTGAATAGAATATCTCGATCGGTTTGCCTCCTGCAAGACTGCCTCTATCAGCTCTCCCTTCGGCACGCACAATCGGCTGCCATGCCTCAAGGATCCATCCTCTGCTATAGTGAAGTCATCCAGCAATCCAGCTAAAGCCTGGGCTCGAAGTCTGCGAAGGCTTTCACCTGTAGACTGTGCCTACCGAATCTGCTCTATCAAACCTGACTGAATGTCAAGCGCCATCATCTGTATCACTGATCCTGGCCGAACTAGCTCGATACCGAGCTTCTCCAGATCTTCTCGCAAATATCGATCTATCATCAGATACCATGCCATCGGATGCCTGCTCAGCGCATCCGCTACCACATTTGCCTTTCCGGGGTGATACTGTAAATCGATGTCGAAGTCCTTCATCAACTCCAACCATCGTCTTTGCCTCATGTTCAGCTCTTTCTGCGTGAACACATACTTCAAGCTTTTGTGGTCAGTAAAGATTTCCACACGCTCTCCGAATAAGTAATGTTTCCATAACTTGAGTGCAAAGATCACCGCAGCTAATTCTAGGTCATAGGTAGGATAATTTCGCTCATGAGTCCGCAATTGCCTAGATGCATAAGCAATCACTTTCCCATGCTGCTGTAGGACACATCCTAGCCCCTTTCCTGAAGCATCGCTGTATATGGTGAAACCTCCAGAACCTGAAGGTAATGTCAGAACTGGAGCGGTCGTCAGCCTCCTCTTTAGCTCCTCAAATGCTGCCTGGCAGTCCTCTGACCAAATGTACTCTGCGTCCTTCCGCGTCAGCTTCGTCATGGGTTCAGCTATCCTAGCAAAGTCCTGGACGAACTTTCTATAATAGCCTGCTAAACCCAGAAAGCTCATGATCTCTGAAGCTGACGTTGGAGCCTTCCATGTCTCAACTGCAGCAATCTTCCTGGGATCCACCGAGATTCCTTCTCCAGTAACTACATGGCCGAGAAACTCCACTCGGTCTAAAAAGAACTCGCACTTCGGCATTTTGGCAAACAATCTCTCCTGCCTCATAATCCCCAAAACTGGCTGCAAGTGTTCTGCATGCTCCTCCGGCGTCTTCGAGTATATCAGGATGTCGTCGATAAACACTACGACAAACTTATCCAGATACTGGTGAAATGTCTTATTCATCAAATTCATAAAGACAGCTGGCGTATTTGTAAGACCAAATAGTATCACCAGAAATTCGTACTGCCCGTACTTCGTGTTGAACGCCGTCTTCTGGATGTTTGCTGCCCTAACCTTCACCTGGTGGTACCCGAATCTCAAGTCTATCCTGGAAAACACTTTTGCCCCACTCAACTGGTCGAACAAATCATCTATCCTGGGCAGAGGATATTTGTTTTTAATGGTGATGGCATTCAAGGCCTGGTAGTCAATACACAACCGGACTGTACCATCCTTCTTAGGCACAAAGAGCACTGGCGCTCCCCATGGAGAAGCACTAGATCAAATGAAACCCTTTTTCAACAGGTCATCAATCTGCTCTTTCATCTCTACGGCCTCCTTGGGATTCACTCTATAGCAAGCCCGGGATACTGGTGATGAACCCGGTACTAAATCTATGGTGAACTCCACATCTCTGTCAGGCGGAAGCCCTGGAAGATCCTCTGGAAATACATCCATAAAGTCCCTAATGATAGGGTATGGCGGTGCTACGTCCCCAACTGTCGCACAACAGTTCGGCCCTAGGCTGATCTCCGGCCCTGTCCTCCTGACACTTAATGGTGCTGTGCCTGGGGTACTGAACAAAATACTACCCTCATGACAGTCTATAGATGCATGGGCATAGCTAAGCCAGTCCATCCCTAATATGATATCATAACCGGGGAGTGGCATCACAAAGAATCGTCCCCTGAACTCTCTTTCGGCTATAAAAATAGAGCATCTATAGATAGCTCTAATAGGCACTGGTCCTCCTTCCGTCATCACTCTACTAATCTCCGCAGTAGGTGTAGCTACTAGATGGTGTTTATACATAAACTCTAATGATAGGAAGCTATGAGATGCACCAGAATCAAACAAGCATAGAGCTAGAAAAGTATGCAAATAAACATGACCTGTGATGACGTCAGCTAAGTAATCTGGCTCCGAAACCTGCTCCGGCTCCGGCTCAAGAGCTAGACTATAAACCTTCCCCTGGGGTCCCTTCTGCTGCTGCAGATGTTGCCCAAACCTCTGCTGCTGAGTCGGGAGTGGTCCTCTAGGTCCCTTGGCTGCTGGGCAGTTCCGAAGCTGATGGGTGGCAGACCCACAAACTAAGCACTGCCCCAACCTCTTCCTGCAGATGGCGAAGTCATGCCCTGGCCTTCTACAGAAAGAACACATAGCCCCCTTCTGCTGCTGCTGAGGTCCCGGGGCTCTAACTGGCGGGGTCTGATTATGTGGTGTAGGGGGACGGTATGTCTGCTGGTGCGGCATCGGTGCTCTCTACTGGAAAGCCTGACGGTTGGACGGTCCCTCATGATGTACAGAAGCCGGCCTCTTGCTAGACAGAAGGTGCTCCTCGATGCTCCGGGCCAACTCTAGGCTCTGGTAGTAGTCAGTCGTACCGTTCGCCACTATAAGAATGCCAATGTCTAGAACTAGACCATGGCAAAACCTACGGGTCATCTCCTCTGGGTCTACAACCAGACTAGGAGCAAAACGGCTCAGGCGACTAAACTCTGCCGCATACTCATCAACAGAACGGTTCCCCTGCTGGATGTTCTGGAATCGTAGCCCCATGGCTACTCTAGCAGTGGTCGAGAAAAAATTCTTCTTGAACTAGGTCTTGAACTGATCCTAAGTGGCCCTCCCTCTCGCAAATAACGGCTCATTCCGGAACCAAACTCCTGCCAAGTCTATCAGCAAAAATCCCGCTGCCTCGACCTGGAGGTCATCCGGCATTCTAACTCCAATGAGCTTCCTCTCTACCGAGTCTAGCCAGTCATTTGCTACTACTATGCCCTCAGTCCCTGAGAACTCCTTGGGGTTCAGACCCATGAAGTCCTTGATCGTCCCCGTTCTCTGCCGTGGCTCTACAGGTGGTGGGACCACGGTACATTCCTCAGAACGCTCCATGCTCTGGCGGAGTAGGGTAGTCTGCTCCTGATGGGTCGTTAGGAACCCCTGGATCAGAGTGAGCAGTTGGTTTCCGTCGAGTGTGACGAAAGCCTGGGTAGGTATAGTGATAGGGGGTGGTGGAAGTATCGGGTCCTGCTGGGACTGCAATGTGAAGGTGGTGGAGGCATCTGGGTTGGTGGATTTGTGGAGTGGGGGAGTATGGTAGGTGGAGGTGGAGGTGTATCAGTCAACTGGTCAGCTGACTGGATATAGAGTGCGCCATTCTCAGGTGTGACGTACTGGGATGAACGAGTAAGCACCATATAATTACAATAAAAAGGACTTATAAGGACTCTTTAAAATAAACAATCATAGACAAGAAAATCTAATTATAATAGCAAGCATGTGATGTATTTCCTATGTTACAATCCTAGCATTCCTCTAGGTGTTCTAAGCGTTATTCCTAATGTTGTCTAATTACCTTAAGTTTCTAATTGCAGGCATGCTTGGTACAATAACGTAACCAAACAACTTAAGTCAGGACCTGCATGGGCCACCACTAAAAATATGTCACGACCCGCTACCCAAATTGTTGGGCCGGGCCGAGTCATGTCCAGCCTGCGTTTGAGATAAAGCGCAGTAAGCTGTTCTAGAGATAACAAGATAAGACTAAATGTGCTAACAGTTCTATAAGTGAATAAAAGTCATAAATGCTCCAAACACAAAAGTCGTCTCATATAGAAATAAGTCCAAAGTACAAGTCTGAAATGTAAAACTGGATACATGTCCAGTTACAAAATACGTAGTCTAATATATGACTACACTAAATATCCCAAGCACTATACAAACTAGATGAGTTTCCCCACAGGAACATCCTTGTAAAGCAAAGCCGGGTCCTCGGCAGTATCTCCATAATATGAGTCACAGAGTAACTCCTCCTCAGTAAGGATACCTACAACGTTATCCTGTCAGGACGGGAGCAAGTACTGATTCTAACAAACTAGCATATGAAACATAAAAATGAATATAAGAGGAATAACTGGAAACATGGCATCACATAATCTATCATGGCAAGGACACATATGTCATAGAGACAGATGTATATGTAATGTTTAAAACTGTAGCAGGTACGTGATCGTCAATAGGTGTACAATGTACAGGGGTACATATAAATAAAATGTATATACGTACAAGTGTACAAGCATAGGTGTACCTCCATACAGAAATGCGGGATAATGGCCTACGGCGCAGTAACATATAAAATAAAACTTTGCTCGATACGATAAAGGGGGCATGATCACGTACTCTACTATCAGTTTTCCTATAACCCATATTCTAATCTTGTGAGAGATACATAAAGACTGTTCTAAGCATGGTAGTAACTGAAAGTACAACATGTGAAGATTTAACTTGCTACCCCAAGGATCAGCATTTAACATGGTTGGATTTGCAGTTCATTGATGTAACAGTATGTAAAGTTTGTAGAGAGTACTTGCCTCTAGCAAAGCAAGCTGCGATAAATGTGCTATAGAAGTCTGGTAACTCGTCACTATAGAAATAAATACATAAACTTAGTTTTTACACTAAGCTAAAACACTAAGACACTAATTGGTGCAACACGACTTGTGACTGGACACCTAGCCAAAATGATGACTTTAGCATAGAAGACCAATGTGGGGTGACACACTAATATAACTAACTTTCTAGGGTCTTTACACTAGTGAGGGGTGAGGTTCAACACGGCTATAACTCAAAATAACACAAAAAGTTGCAAGTCGTAATTATTTAATAAATAAATCAAATGAACATTGTTCCAACAATTTTTGAGATAGACAAAAAGCTTAATCTTACATAAAATAAAGTACCAAAATGATCTTTCATAATTATAGAAATTTATTATAATTTTTCTGGAATTTATTAGCAAGTACAAGTATTTTATAAAAATCAGTTTTCCTAAGTACACAGAAAATGAGTTCTGGTTTCATATGCCAAAATAGTGGCAAAACTGTAAATTAAATACTGTAAAAATTATACTAAATTAGCTAAATTAACATAGTATCTAAATACTATTTTTCTAGAATTTTAACAGCAATTAAAGTATTTTTAGAAATTCAAAAACAGCATTGTACACAATCTAAAATTAAATAATTAATTATCTGCGTATTTTGTCCATGTACATAATTTGAACCAAAGTTCAAATACAGGACCCAAGACCATGAATCAAGTCCAATATGACTTGTACAGGTCTTGAATATGGGAAAACACATTTGGGCCCAAAAATCCATGCTATGATTGGACACCAAATGGTTGCAGTAATTAAAATACACAAAAATACAAAGAGGTAAAAATACATAATAAATATTAATATTTTAACTATATGAAATTATACATAGCAGTCACGTAAATATGACAAGTATATTTACATAATAATAATTTATACTAGGTAGGGTGAAATACATATATAAAATGTATAACTACAATATTTATATATACATATAAATATATAGATATTTACATAATGGATATATACATACATATGTTAAAAATACATACATACATATATATATATATATATATATATATATATATATATATATATATATATATATATACAAAAAAAAAAAAAAAATATATATATATATATATATATATATATATATATATATATATATACAAATATTGTATACATATACATAATAGTATATATATAATAATATATATACACATGAACATATATATATATATATATATATATATATATATATATATATATATATATATATATATACTATTACACATGAACATATATATATTATTATATATATACTATTATGTATATGTATACAATATTTGTATATATATATATATATATATATATATATATATATATATATATATATATATATATATATACACACACATACATAATATAATAAAGTACTAAATATAAAATATATATATATATAAAAATACAGCATATATATATAATACAGTATATATAATAATACATATATATATACAAATACATGTATACATATATATATAAATATATATATATAAATAATAAAACAAAAGAAAAACAAAAGAAAAAGAAAAAGAAACAAACACAGCACAAAGGGGGGCTCGAACTCGGCCCTATGGGTCGGGTTCCCTGACTGGGTCGGGCTGGCCAGAGGGTCAGCCCGCGGCTTGTGTTAGGGTTAGGATTTAGGTTTTAGTTAAATAACAGTAAACCCGATAAATCAAAACTGTGTCCTGACAGTTTGGGACACAGAGTCTAAGTGTCGGGATTATTTACGACACGTACGAGTATTGATTCGCGTGTCCAAGCACTGGACTAGGGTCCTCGTGTCCTGGCGAACCACATACGTTGATTCGAGACACGCACGACACGTTTGGACGCTGCAACTTACGTGTCCGATTTCATAGGGGGGTTTCGAGAGCCATGGACGGCGGAGGAGGCAGCGTGGTCGCGGCGGAGTGGTGGCGACGCGTTCGTCTTGGCCGGGCGGTCGATTGATGGTGGTTGGGGGCGGGTGACGCTCGTCGTGGAGGCTGGACGAGAGTTCGTCGGAGTTAGGGTTAGGGTTTAGGCCGTCGGGGCGGTTGTGGGTGGCTGGGGGCTTGTAGTGGTGGCGGTCGAGTTGAGGGGAGTGAGGGGGTTTTTATAGGGGGGTCGAGTCGGTCGGGGGGCGTCGTGCTGGCCGAAAATGGCGGGGTCAGTGAGTCGGCGGTCGTCGGGCAGTCGGGGGGGGGGGGGGGGGCAGCCGGGTCGTCGGGGGTGGGTAGATTAGGAATTACACTGGGGTCCCTAGAGTTTAGGATATTACAAACTGGTCCCTAAAGTAGATAAATGCAAATAATAATTTGCATAACTAAAATATAATAATTTACAATTTGCAAACTGTTATATTAACAATTTAATAAATTGCATAATGATATAAAAAACAATTCTAAATATTACAAAATGATATTAAAACATTTTAATTAATTACAAAATGATATTTTAGTATTTAAAACACATTTAAAACTCATTTAAAAATTCTAGAAAAATTCTTAAAAATCATAATAAATATTTTAAGGCTAAATATGACATTAATAATTAATTAACACTAATTAAATAAATTTTGAAAAACAGGGGCTCACAGTACAAGAGAACCAGTATGGTCTTGTATCATGTCTAGGATAGGGAACCCTGAGTACCACGTTCAGGGGTACCTACTTAAAACTGATTAAGGCTAATAACTAGAATAATCCTGTAGTTATAAAGAGATTTTCTAGCTACAGGTAATCCCGTTATCTGGGTGCCCCATCATGGGATCTGTATCCTGCCGTCGAGTAGGGCACATTTTCAGCACACTGTCATGTGTTGCACCCTTCAAGCTACCTAAGGGTACATGTGTTCCTTGGACAATGTACCCACATGAATCCAACCCCTAATTTGCGTCTGGATAGCCTGGATGGTCTGTAGGGCTTGTGGCTGTGGAATAATCTCATTGCATCTTATTAGTAATTAGGCTGTAATAACCCTAGTTAGTTAAAGTATCAAGCCGTACTTATTGCTTAGTCGTGATGTGATTGGATGGAGTCTAAACCAGTCCAGTCTTGTCCTGATCCTGTACAAGATTGTTACATAACCTGAATGCTTGTGCTTTACTTTATCGATAAATGGTGGAAAACTAAGTTTTGCTCAGATGAAGGGTTATAATCCCGGTCCTTGTCAGGTTTAAAGGGTTGTAACTTGGTTATCTGAATAGACCCATGGTTATCTTATCGTATATCATCATGATTGACCATATCTCCAGTTTTCTTTTATTATATTAATATGTTTTGTGCTAATTGCTGGTTTTAGTTTTTAAGTGAAGCCTCCTTTGTGGCACTTGCTCTTCCTGGGATCTGACCCAGCTGGTTTTGCATGACCAGATATCGGAGTAGCACCAGAGGATCTCCCTGTCTTCCAGCCAGATGGTGACCACCAGGCGTAACCCTGGCAACGAGTGGGTTTTATTTTGCTCTCCCACTCTATTATAAAAATATTCTTTTGAGGCGTTTAGCCGACGAGCACGTGTTAGCTCGATTGCACCTTTACTTACTGTTTGTCCACGGGCTATAGCATGATTAACAAATCCTAGGGTTGATCATGTATGACTGAACTCTTGCTAGTCTTTACATTTTGTATGACTAGCTTCATGATCATCCAAATATGTAATATATGGGACGCCTTACTATTGTATATTTGGTGCTCTGACATCTTGTAACTGCTATTACTTGCTTGAGATTGAGACAATAGGCTTGTTCATGACCATAAGAGACCGATGGCTTGTAGTTAAACTCTCATGTATCTAGACACCCGTGACCGTATAGCGAGGTGGGTTGCACTTCAATATACGTAGCTGGCTATGTCCGCCCCCGCTCTCTAGTATTCTGGTTCTGGAACGTTACATGGTTTTAGTGGTGGCCCATGCAGGTCTTAAAAATCAAGATATGTGAGGGTTTACCGAATAGATGTCTCAATCAGCACTCGTCCTTGATATCTGCTCATATCCTCTAAATCTCTGAAAATCTTGACCTGATCACATGCTTGTATCTTTGATCTGTCCTGGTCCTTCCTTATTGTTTTCTATGTCGTCTTTTTCAGCGGCATTGTTTCTGGTCCTGCCAATCAGCCGGAAGGAGCTCCGCGAGTACCCCCGTAACAAGAAGATCAAGCTCAGCACTCAGGGGTAGCTTCCCGAGTCATGCTTCCCGGAGGTCCAGAGCCCCCAGTACAGCCAGCCCAGCCTGCAAGACAGGATGATGGAGTCTTGGTTGGACTCATCCGAGAGTTGATTGCATCATAAGATCGACGGGGTGATGCATTGCACCAGACAGTACAAGATGCTCTGAACAGAGGTGGCCATCCAGGTAACAGTGCGGCCAACAGCTTCAAGTGCTTGAACCCTCCCTTCTTCGATGGTAGGAAAGATGCTATTGCTGCATACGCTTGGCTGCAGGATATTGAGGTCATTCTAGAAGCAGCCAGGAACCCAGAGAACGAGAAGGTGGCCGTAGTGCGCCTGCAGTTATTGGATCTAGCCCGCAGGTGGTGGGCGTCGCAGGTCGATGGACTAGTGGCACCTATTGCTTGGACAGTATTTCGTGAGAGATTCCGGACCAAGTACTTTAACGCTGTAGCTCGGTATGATCTACAGACGAGGTTCACGAATTTGAAGCAGATGGGCAGGACAGTCGATGGGTATGCGGTCGAGTTTTCCAGACTTAGTCGGTTTGCTCCCACCTTGGTGGCGACTGAGTTCGACAGAGCTCAGCGGTTCCAGCAGGGACTCCACCTGGAGTTTTTACTGGCAGTGGAGCAGTTTGAGCATCAGACTTTTGATGCAGTATTGAGAGCAGCGAGGAGGCATGAGTATACCTCCCAGAGGATTGTAGATCGGACCGGGAGTCGGAAGAGGTCTCACGGCCAGATGAACCAGTCTTCTGTACCAGCCCTGGCCGTTCGGGCTTTGACCATTGGAGCTCCGAGGCGGGCGGCTTCTGTTACGTCGGTTCAGCATTCGACCCCAGCGTATCCTCAGCAGCAGAAGCCGTCTACCGCAATGGGTTGTACTCATTATGGGAAGCCAGGGCATGTGGTGTCAGAGTGTTACAGAGCACAGGATTTGTGCTTGGTTTGTGGTACACCAGACCACAGGGTTAGGAACTGCTCGAATAGGGGGAGTTCTACTTCTTCGACCTTTTCTAGTCCCTCAGTTAGGGGACCAGCCCCAGTACCAGTCCAGCAGCAGTAGCAATACCCTATTCCGAGGCCCTTGTCGTCTCAGGCTCAAGCATTTCAGCAGCAGAACCCCCAGCAGTATGCACAAGTCCAAGTTCAGACCCAGAACCGCCAGAGTGGTTTCCAGCAGCGGGGACCAGCACCCCGAGGGTACGGTCAAGTGATGGCTTTGACCGTAGAGGAAGAGTTAGCATCAAGTGAGGTAGTGGCAGGTTCTATTCTCGTCAACTCCTTCCCAGCATCAGTATTATTTAATTCTAGTGCATCGCATTCATTTATGTCTGCACGATTCGCGATACGGATAGGACTGGAGACGGAGTCATTATCAGTAAGGCTCAATATACTTACTGGTAATGGTCTTGTGGAAGTAGATAGAGTATTTTTCTCGTGTCAGATCGTAGTTAGCAGTAGAGAGTTTCCCGCTAGGTTGATAGAATTCTCAATGGCCGATTATGATGTGGTCTTAGGGATGGATTGGTTGAGGGACCAGTATGCTAGAATAGATTGCCATATCGGCAAGATTATTTTTAGTATTCCTGGTGAGCCAGAGTTTTCATTCTTCCTAGGCTGAGTAGAACCTTCACCTCTAGTGTTGCGGGTGGCAGTAGCAGTTCAGTTTTCCAGAATTGTAGAAGAGTTTCTCGATGTTTTCTCTGAGGAGCTTCCAGGTATGCCACCAGAGAGAGGGATCGAGTTCACCATAGATTTGATTCTCGGGTCAGCACCAGTGTCGGAGAGAGTCTACCAGATGGCGCCGTCAGAATTGGAGATCTTGTACAAGATGATTGAAGAACTTAGAACCAAGGGATTCATTCGTGCTAGTGGATCGCCTTGGGGAGCCCCTATGCTTCTTGTAAAAAAGAAAGATGGTACGTCCAGATTATGTGTAGATTATCGTACCTTGAATTCAGTGACAATCAAGAACAGATACCCTCTCTCGAGGATAGATAACTTATTTGATCAACTTAAAGGGGCATCAGTATTCTCGAAGATTGACTTGCGGTCAGGATACCATCAGATCAGAGTCAGAGAGCAGGACATCCCGAAGACAGCATTTAGATCGAGGTATGGGCATTGGGAGTTCTTTGTTATGCCATTTACAGCAACCAATGTGCCAGCTGTATTTATGGACCTCATGAATCGTATTTTTATGCCATACTTGGATCAGTTCGTGATTGTGTTTATAGATGACATCCTAGTCTATAGCAAGAGTGAGGCAGAGCATGAGCAGCATCTCCGTGTAGTTCTTCAGATTCTCAGGGAGCATCAGTTGTATGTCAAGTTTTGTAAATGCGAGTTCTGGCTTGATCGCATTTCATACTTGGGTCATATCATCACCAGAGGTGGAGTAGAAGTGGATCCCCAGAAGATCGTGGCCATTGAGACATGGCCAGTATCCAGCACAGTTGCAGAAGTTTGCAGTGTTTTTGGCTTGGCCGACTACTACCAGCGATTTATTTCAGACTTTGCTCGGATTTTAGCACCTATGACCCAGTTGACCCGCAAGGATGTGCAATTTGCTTGGACAGCAGAATATCAGGAATCTTTTGAGAAGTTGAAGCGAGGCTTGATGACGGCACCCATTCTCACGCTTCCAGATGGGACCGGAGGATTTTTAGTATATTGTGATGCTTCAGGCAGAGGTTTAGGATGTGTTTTGATACAGCATGGGAAGGTAATAGCTTATGCGTCATGCCAACTTCATGATCATGAGAGGAATTACCCAACCTACGACTTGGAGCTGGCAGTAGTGGTGTTTGCACTTAAGCTGTGGAGGCATTACTTGTATGAAGATAGGATAGAGATTTTTACCGACCACAAGAGCCTGAAGTATGTATTCACTCAGAAGGATCTTAACATGTGTCAGAGGAGATAGCTAAAGCTACTTGTGGATTATGGTGTCAACCTGCAGTATCATCCAGGGAAGGCCAATGTAGTAGCAGATGCGTTGAGCAGGAGAGCTGGAGTTTATTTCCTCACAGCGCAGCCAGAGTTATTGGCAGATCTTCAGAAGATGGGTATTGAAGTTGTTCTTCCTACCCATGTAGCATTGATGGCCAGTATGCAAGTTCAGTCCACTATAGTCGAGAGGATCCGGATGGCACAGTCAACAGATTCCAAGCTTCAGCGACTCAGAACCGAGTGTGAGGCAGGACGAAGACCAGAGTTGAGTATTCATGAAGATGGTACACTTCGACATGGGAGGCGTCTTTGTGTACCTAGTAGTGATATCAGACAGGAGATCATGGCAGAAGCTCACAGTTCACAGTATTCCATTCATCCGGGTGGTACGAAGATGTACCGTGATATCCGTCAGCACTTTTCGTGGAATGGCATAAAGAGGGAGATAGTCCGGTTTGTCTCTCGATGTTTGGTTTGCCAACAAGTTAAGGCTGAACATCAGAGGCCAGCATGACTTCTTCAACCTTTACCGATTCCAGAATGGAAGTGGAAGCATATAGCCATAGATTTCGTGACTGGATTACCTAGGTCCCCGGCCGGTAGAGATGCTATTTGGGTTATTATAGACTGGCTCACGAAGGTGGCTCACTTTCTCCCATTCAGAGTTGGTCAGTCGACGGCTCAGCTAGCAGAGATGTACCTCAGGCAGATTGTCAGATTGTACGGTGTTCCAGTCAGTATCACCTCGGACAGAGATTCAAGATTTATGTCGCACTTTTGGCGCAGTCTGCAAAAGAGTTTGAGAACCCGCCTCCAGTTCAGCTCAGCTTATCATCCACAGACAGATGGTTAGTCAGAGTGCACCATATGAACCTTGGAAGATATGTTGAGATCTTGTACACTCGACTTCGGTGGTTCGTGGAAGGATCACCTGTACCTGGTAGAATTCTCGTATAATAACAGTTTCCAGGCCAGTATCCCGATGGCACCGTTCGAGGCACTTTATGGTAGGAAGTACCGATCCCCGCTAGCATGGAACGATGTTGGAGAGAGGCAGATGCTCGGTCCGAAAATGATTACTCAAACTATTAAGGTGGTCAGAAGAGTCAGAGATCATCTTCGAGTTGCGCAAGATCGCCAGCGTCATTGGGCCTATTCTCATCGACGTCCCCTTGAGTTTTCTGTCGCGACCATGTATTCCTGAGGATCTCACCTACCCGTGGCGTCATTCGTTTTGGCGTGCAGGGAAAGCTTAGTCCTAGGTATATAGGACCGTTTGACATTTTAGAGCGAGTAGGAGATATGTCATATCGTCTCGCTCTTCTGTCGTTGTTACGTGAGGTGCATGATGTCTTCTATGTATCCCAATTGTGACGGTATATCCCGGATCCGAATCTTGTCCTTGATCATTCGAAATTGGTTGTTGGTACCAACCTTTCGTATGAGGAGAGGCCCGTATCCATATTGGACCAGAGAGAGAAGATACTCAAGAACAAGACTATCAAGTTAGTCCGTGTTGCTTGGGGTTATCACTCTTTGGGTGAGTCAAATAGAAGCGTGAGGATGATATCCAATTGCGATATCCCGACCTGTTTGACTCGTAAGGTATAATGTCTTCTTATGCCTTATGCCCTCGATTTTCTTGCTTGCATGAATGATTGCTTGATTGATTTCTTAGTATAGCTTGTCCTTGCCTCTCTAGCCTCTTAATTAAATTTCGAGGACAGAATTCTTTTAAGGTGGGTAGAGTTGTAACGTCTGTAGTTCGTATTACGTATTTTGTTATACGTGTACGTAATCTCGGACCAGTATATAGACTTGTCCTGATTGGCTAGCCTTGGGTTCTGCATTGGCAGGAGTTAGTTAGCATTTCATGGTTCTGGCATGCATCGGGTTCGGTTGGGTTCGACTTGGTTGGTTCGGTTTGGGTTAGAATGTGAACCCCTACCTACCACCCTCCATTTATTAATCCCAACAACCCATTCTCTCTCTTCATTCACTTCTTCATTTACACTTCTTCTTCCTCCATTAACTCTCTCCACCGACCAGAGAGAGGCTTAGGCAAGTGCAACTTGCTTCATGGAGGAACTCAGATTTTGTTGTTCCATTGTCTTCCTCATGAGATTCTAAGTCACTTTAGTATTTAGCATTTTCGAATTCCATGGCTCATTTCATGTAGATCTAAGTTTTAGCATTTTTAATCTTCATGGTTTTGATCTTCTAAAACTGGGTTGTTTCCAAAATGGAGAGTTCCATGTAGTAGGGATTTCGATTTCACGTAAGTTTGGCTCTGGAATGGTTGGATTTCATCGAGACTTGACCGAGATGGGGCTTGCTTGAGTTCGTGAGCTTTTACGCCTACTTGTCTTGGCCATGGGGAGAAGATGAAGTTTTACGCACACGTTCTAACGTATTAGCGTAGTGTTTAGCCTTTACGCCCACGTTTTACGTGACAGCATATTATTCAGCCTTTACGCACACGCATTTGCGTGCCAGCGTACTCCGTTCTACGCCGAGTTCATTCGAATTTTACGCTCGGGGCCCTCCCGCTCGCTTAAAATCGTGCTCGCGTAAAACCCTGGCTCGAGCAGACTCTCGCGTGCGTAAAGTCTTGCTCGAGTGTTTTCTCGCGTAGAGCTTGCTCGCGTAGAGTTTCACTAGTGTAGAGCCTCGCTTGCCTACGGCTTGCTAGCATAAAACCCTGGCTCGCGTAAACCCCACCCGCATGCACCCTTGCTCGCGTAGAGCTATCTCACCTTGCTCATGCTAGTGTAAGCCACTTTACGCTTGAGGCTCCTTGGCCTAGCGTAGAGGTACGCACGTAGAGACTTTGAGTCCCTATGGCGTACACCTTTACCCTTTTATATCCTTACGCCTTTTGTCATGAACTTGATAATCACGAATTATTAATATGTTTGAAATAATAATTGTACACGATATGGTATGAAGTAGACATGACCTAACATGATATGACAAGCAAGCATGACGGAAACTATTAAAAGCTGTTGCGACGGCTAGTATGACATGACAAGAATGACATGACAAGAATGAATGGCCTGGACACCGTAGACGATTGTGTTTGTACAAGTGAACCAGTATGGTCTTGCATCATGTCTAGGGCAGGGAACCCTGAGTACCACGGTCAGGGGTACCTACTTAAAACTGATTAAGGCTAATAACTAGAATAATCCAGTAGTCATAAAAAGATTTTCCAGCTACAGGCAATCCCGTTATCTGGGCGTCCTATCATGGGATCTGTAGCCTGCCGTCGAGTAGGGCACATTTCCAGCACACTGTCATGTGTTGCACCCTTCAACCTAAGGGAATATGTGTTCCTTGGACAATGTACCCACATGAATCCAACCCCTAATTTGCGTCCGGATGGCCTGGATGGTCTGCAGGGCTTATGGCTGTGGAATAATCTCATTACATCTTGTTAGTAATTAGGCCTGTGATAACCCTAGTTAGTTAAAGTATCAAGCCGTACTCATTGCTTAGCCGTGATCTGATTGGATGGAGTCTAAACCAGTCTAGTCTTGTCGTGATCCTGTACAAGATTGTTACATAACCTGAATGCTTGTGCTTTACTTTATCAATAAATAGTGGGAAACCAAGTTCCGTTCAGATGAAGGGTTACAACCCCGGTCCTTGTCAGGTTTAAAGGGTTGTAACTTGGTTATCTGAATAGTTCTATGGTTATCTTATCGTATATCATCATGATTTACCATGTCTCTAGTTTTCTTTTATTAGATTAATATGTTTTGTGCTAATTGCTGGTTTTAGTTCTTAAGTGAAGCCTCTTTTGTGGCACTTGCTCTTTCTGGGATCTGACCCAGCTGGTTTTGCATGACCAGATACCGGAGTAGCACCAGAGGATCTCCCTGTCTTCCAGCCAGATGGTGACCACCAGGCGTAACCCTGACAATGAGTGGGTTTTATTTTGCTCTCCCACTCTATTGTAAAAATATTCTTTTGAGGCGTTTAGCCGACGAGCACGTGTTAGCTCGATTGCACCTTTACTTACTATCTGCCTACGGGCTGTAGCATGATTAACAAATCCTAGGGTTGATCATGTATGACTGAAATCTTTCTAGTCTTCACATTTTGTATGACTAGCTTCATGATCATCCAAATATGTAATGTATGAGATGCCTTACTATTGTATATTTGGTGCTCTGACATCTTGTAACTGCTATTACTTGCTTGAGATTGAGACAATAGGCTTGTTCATGACCATAAGAGACTGATGGCTTGTAGTTAAACCCTCATGTATCTAGACACCCGTGACCATATAGCGAGGTGGGTTGCACTTCGATATACGTAGCTGGCTATGTCCGCTCCCGCTCTCTAGTATTCTGGTTCTGGGCGTTACATGGTTTTAGTGGTGGCCCATGCAGGTCTTGAAAATCAAGATATTATCGAATAGAAGTCTCAATCAGCACTCGCCCTTGATCTCTGCTCATATCCTCTAAATCCCTGAAAATCTTGACCTGATCACATGCTTGTATCTTTGATCTGTCCTGGTCCTTTCTTATTGTTTTATATGTCGTCTTCTTCAGCGATATTGTTCCTGGTCCTGCCAATCAGCCGGAAGGAGCTCCGCGAGTACCCCCGCAACAAGAAGATCAAGCTCAGCACTCAGGGGTAGCTTCCCAAGTCATGCTTTCTGGAGGTCCAGAGCCCCCAGTACAGCCAGCCCAGCCTACAAGGCAGGATGATGGAGTCTTGGTTGGACTCATCCGAGAGTTGATTGCATCACAGGATCGACGGGGTGATGCATTGCACCAGACAGTACAAGATGCTCTGAACAGAGGTGGCCATCCAGGTAACAGTGCGGCCAATAGCTTCAAGCACTTGAACCCTCCCTTTTTCGATGGTAGCGAAGATGTTATTGCTGCAGACGCTTGGCTGCAGGATACTGAGGTCATTCTAGAAGCAGCCAGGACCCCAGAGAACGAGAAGGTGGCTGCAGTGCGCCTGCAGTTATTGGATCTAACCCGCAGCTGGTGGGTGTCGCAGGTCGATGGACTAGTGGTACCTATTGCTTGGACAGTATTCCGTGAAAGATTTCGAACCAAGTACTTTGACGCTGTAGCTCGGTATGATCTACAGACGAGGTTCACGAATTTGAAGCAGATGGGCAGGATGGTCGATGGATATACGACCGAGTTTTCCAGACTTAGTCGATTTGCTCCCACCTTGGTGGCGACCGAGTTCGACAGAGCTCAGCAGTTCCAGCAGGGACTTCACCTGGAGTTTTTACTGGCAGTGGAGCATTTTGAGCATCAGACTTTTGATGCAGTATTGAGAGCAGCGAGGAGGCATGAGTATACCTCCCAGAGGATTGTAGATCGGACCGGGAGTCGGAAGAGGTCTCACGGCCAGATGAACCAGTCTTCAGCACCAGCCCCGGCCGCTCGGGCTTTGACCATTGGAGCTCCGAGGCGGGCGGCTTCTGTTACGTCGGTTCAGCATTCGACCCCGGCGTATCCCCAGCAGCAGCAGAAGCCGTCTTCCGTAATAGGTTGCACTCATTGTGGGAAGTCAGGGCACGTGGTGTCAGAGTGTCGCAGAGCACAGGGTTTGTGCTTGGTTTATGGTGCACCAAACCACAGGGTTGGGAACTTTCCGAATAGGGGGAGTTCCACTTCTTCGACCTTTTCTAGTCCCTCGGTTAGGGACCAGCCCCAGTACCAGTCCAGCAGCAGCAGTAGTACCCGTTTTCGAGGCACTTGCCGCCTCAGGCTCAAGTATTTCAGCAGCAGAACCTCCAGCAGTATGCACAAGTCCAAGTTCAGACCTAGAACTGCTAGAGAGGTTTCCAGCAGCGGGGACCAGCACCCCGAGGGCACGGTCAAGTGATGGCTTTGACCGTGGAGGAGGAGTTAGCATCAGGTGAGGTAGTGACAGGTACTATTCTCGTCAACTCCTTTCCAGCATCAGCATTATTTGATTCTGGAGCCCGAGTCATTATCAGTAAGGCTCAATATACTTACTGGTAACGGTCTTGTGGGAGTAGATAGAGTGTTTTCCTCGTGTCAGATCGTAGTTAGCGGTAAAGTGTTTTTCGCTAGGTTGATAGAATTCCCGATGGCCGATTATGATGTGGTCTTAGGGATGGATTGGTTGAGGGACAAGTATGCTAGATTAGATTGCCATATCGGCAAGATTATTTTTAGTATTCATGGTGTGCCAGAGTTTTTATTCTTCCGAGGCAGAGTAGAACCTTCACCTCCAGTGTTGCGGATGGCAGTGGCAGTAGCAGTTCAATTTTCCAAAATTGTAGAAGAGTTTCCCGATATTTTCCCCGAGGAGCTTCCAGGTATGCCACCAGAGAGAGAGATTGAGTTTGCTATAGATTTGATTCCCGGGTCAGCACCAGTGTCGGAGAGAGTCTACCGGATGGCGTCGTCAGAATTGGAGATCTTGTACAAGATGATTGAAGAACTTAGAACCAAGGATTCATTCGTGCTAGTGGATCGCTTTGGGGAGCCCCGATGCTTCTTATGAAAAAGAAGGATGGTACGTCCAGATTATGTGTAGATTATCGTACCTTGAATTCAGTGACAATCAAGAACAGATACCCTCTCCCGATGATAGATGACTTGTTTGATCAACTCAAGGGGGCAGCAGTATTCTCGAAAATTGACTTGCAGTCAGGATACCATCAGATCAGAGTCAGAGAGCAGGACATCCCGAAGACAACATTCAGATCGAGGTATGGGCATTAGGAGTTCCTTGTTATGCCATTTGGAGCAACCAATACGCCAGCTGTATTCATGGACCTCATGAATCGCATTTTTATGCCATACTTGGATCAGTTCGTGATTGTGTTTATAGATAACATCCTGGTCTATAGCAAGAGTGAGGCAGAGCATGAGCAGCATCTCCGTGTAGTTCTTCAGATTCTCAAGGAGCATCAGTTGTATGCCAAGTTCAGTAAATGCGAGTTCTGGCTTGATCGTATTTTATACTTGGGTCATATCATCACCAGATGTGGAGTAGAAGTGGATCTCCAGAAGATCGTAGCCATCGAGACGTGGCCAGTACCCAACACAGTTGTAGAAGTTTGCAGTTTTCTTGGCTTGGCCGGCTACTACCGGCAATTTGTTTCAGACTTTGCTCGGATTTCAGCACCTATGACCCAGTTGACCCGCAAGGATGTACAGTTTGCTTGGACAGCAGAATGTCAGAAATCTTTTGAGAAGTTGAAGCGAGGCTTGATGACGGCACCCATTTTCATGCTTCCAGATGGGACCAGAGAATTTTCAGTATATTGTGATGCTTCAGGCAGAGGTTTAGGATGTATTTTGATGCAGCATGGGAAGGTAATAGCTTATACGTCACGCCAACTTCGTGATCATGAGAGGAATTACCTATTGGCCCAATGATTGTATCATGTTTTTTAATATGGTTAATCTGTTAAGTTTAACATTTCATTATCACTAATCTTTATACCATCACTATAGCATTTCTACTTCTACTTATATATGTGGTGATATGTGCCTATTGTTTTACATATTAGTGATACTAGTTTTCATTATGGTATCACTAATACTTATGATGTCACTATTGTAAGCATTTGTCCTAATGTGCATTAAACTTATCATACTTGCTACTATGTATATTGCTTTGTTCGTCTACCATGTACATGCAGAAAAACAATAAGCAAGATCAATGTGGACATATGCAATAAAGAAATCATGGTGGGCCAAAGACGACGGATCCCACAAGATTTCTCTGAACCACCCGACGATATCTCCGGAGCCACGCACTCGGGGGTTCCGCTGCCCGATCAGTGGACGGGGGTTGAGGGGGCAGCGCCCCTCGTCGGGGGTTCGGGGGCGAAGCCCTCGAAAGGTATTCAGTTTTCACAAACTGGATATCTTTGGACAGCTGCCACTAAGGGAAGAAGCCAACATCTATCAAGGAAAGAAGCCAAGCCAAGCCATCATTATTTCAAGACTCTGCAGAAGCCTGCTTCTACTACAGTATATTTGGAGTCTGTAATGAGTCTTAGGAATCATTGTAAACACAAAAAATAGATGGCAAAATCGAAAGCTAGGATAGAAAATAACCCAAGACAATCTTCGGAATCCTGGCGTATAATTCGGCGGATCTTCGCGAAAATCCGACGGAAGATCCGAATGGTCTCACAGAATACCTTCTGTGAGTGTTCGAATTATCCGACAGAAAACTGCGAAATTCCGGCAGATTTTTCGCCATTTGACCATTTGTATTCCAGCGGTCGAATTTTACGAATGATTGATCCCAACGGCTCTATTTATACCCGTTGGACTATACAGGCGGATGATCCGGCAGATTTTCGCAGAAATCCGGCAGATGATCCGTCAGCCTGAGAAAGTTGCATTATTGCACTTTCCTTTGCTTTGGTTATAAATAGTCTTGAACCCCTTCATTCAAGGTTGATGCTTTGAGCCTAAAAATTTCTAAACCACCAAAGCCTATCCACAAATAACTCTACAAAGCTTTTATTTGCCATCCACAAATTGTGTTAGAGTTATTGAGTTGAAAAGTAAGATCTTTATCTTATTGTATAAGAAGATCAAAACCTATTGTGAAAGGTTGAAGTTGGAGAGTCTTCGTATCCAAACTCTCGGTTGAAGTTGGAGAGTCTTCGTATCAAAACTCTCGGTTGAAGTCGGAGAGGCCTTCGGATTAAAGCTCTCGTGTAAGAAGTTGGCGAGTTCTTCGGATCCAAACTCGTGTGTAACTATTTGCTCAAAAAGTGGATTAGAGCCGGAGAGAGTTCCGGGACTGGAGTGCCTCTTGGGAGGATACCAGGATATATCGTGTGTTGGTATTGTTGTTGCTTCTTCTCTTGTACTTATATTTTTAAATTGCCCATTAGCTTGTGCTAAGTGCTTGATTAGCTAGCTTGACCCTATTCACCCCCCTCTAGGGTTCCTACAATTGGTATCAGAGCAAGGACTCTATTGTTAGGCTTAACATCCTTAGAGTAGATCCTTATTAATTTCTCTATGGCATCGTATTTCTTCTCATCCTCCGAAAAAGAGGGTTTTACTTCTAGTAGCATGGACAATCATATTTCTTCTAAATGCAAGAAATGCTCTAAGTGGAAAGCCATGGCTAACCAATCTTTAGAGATTCTTGATGACCTTCATTCTACAATTGAAGAACTTTCAGAAAAGGTTATTCATTTAGAAGAATCTAATGAGTTTTTGAGAAATAAAAACAATGATTTATTATCTAAACTTGATTCTCAAAAGTCATCTTGTATTTCTTTAAAGAGTTTGAATGAGGCTTTAATTTTGAAAATCAAATCTCTTTTCTCATCAATAGAAGATCTTAAGAAGCAAACACATGAGCTAAATCATTACATGATTCTTCTATTGACTCTTTAAAGAAACAAAATGATGATTTTATTTCTAGAATTGCTTTATTTGAAAAAGAGAATGATATTTTAAATGCTAAATTTGATTCTCTTACTTACATGCATGATGATTTGTTATTAGAACATAGTATTCTTAAAACTAAATCTTCTCATGCTCACTCTAGAGTTATTCATCATTCTAGTATGCCACATGTTCATAACCATGCTCATTCTGATACATGTGCACACACTAGCATTAGGTGCTTTTATTGCTCTCGTATTGGACACATGAGCTTTACATGCCCTATTCGTAGGACCTTTACAACCAATGCTAGAGTAAGTGCTATATGGGTCCCTAAAGCTAATAAATGTGGATCCAAGTTTATTTGGATACCAAAGTCTTTGCCTAATATTGTAGGTGGAGCTTCTTATATCGAGACATAGCACCGAGGAGCGTGTTGGTGGTTGCAAAGCTCAAATGTCATCTTCCAAGCAATTGCACCAACACAAGCGTGGTCACTAGAGCCACTTTGGTAACATGCTAAGCGATTCTCTTTAAATTATTTATATTTGTAGAATCTAGCATCTTTCACTTGATGTCTTGCTACTAGCTCATATTGATATCCTTTAGTTGCCTCTTATATAAATCAATGTGAGATATAATACTAGCATGTTTAGTTAATTTTCTTATTAATTCTTTTATCTAGCATGACTAGTTACTCGGCTTAAATGATTAGTTCACACTTTGTAGTTTATCACTCATTCTCTATTAGTGTGACACATTTATATATGCATGCTCGTTATTCTTAATCTTTATTTATAAAGCATGTATATCACTCTAGTCCATAGGAGCTTGATTTTGATTTGAGTTAATATGATTTTAACTCTCCGTCTTTAAAGTTTTTGAGAATAGTTACTTCTTACCGATTTCTCCTTAATATGTAACATTTACTTTAAATCGGTATTTGTGAATATATATGTTTAGCACAATCTTCTTATCACTTGACAAGTATACACTTATACTTCCATTTTAACCTTGTGCTTACATAATATATTCATTATTGATTCTCATACTTTATCTTGATTATCTTCTTGAGAATCAATTATGTCTTTGCCTAATGAAGTTTATTTATACATGTTTTTGAATTTGTTATGGTTTTTCAAATATTCATTAAGGATACATGACTATATACATTAAATTTCCATCTACATATAGTTCATGTATCTCTTATATTGATATCTATTTTTGTATAAATACCTTTATGTAGGCATATGAGTTAAGCTAAAGTTTTATATTAACTTGAAGAGTATTTATTCATACTTGTTACTTTCAAACTTGTGCTTAACTCATACTCTAGCTATTGATTCTTTTGATCAAATTTGTGTATCTCTTTTTGAATCAATAAGCTTCTTCCTTAAAGCTTTCTTTTAATGATGTCTTTTTAGCTTTTTAGTTGACTTTATGGTCTCTTGATTCTTGAATCTTCTCATGTATGCCTATTTATATATATAGTTTTAACTATGTGATTCCTAACTTTTCATATGTATTTATTTTATACCTTTAAGTTGGGATGTTGAGAGAAATCTTTATTAGTGTCTTGTTCATGACTATTTATGAAAGTTCTTTTAAGAATCACATGCTTTTGTGCCTTACCTTGTATGTTGATTTTACCTCTTTAATTAGTGTACATTTTCTAGTCTATATCTTTTCACTTTTCTTTGGTGCACTATGAAAGCTTTTTAAAAATTTGATTTTATAGAGAGACGAAAATCCGACGGATTTTCGGTATAATCCGGCGGATCATCCGACTGCAAACAGCAAGTCTGTGAGCAATAGTTCGGATCATCCGACGGATATGCGCGAAAATCCGACGGATAATCCGATCAATTCCAGCAGCTTTATGAGCACTAAGTTCGGATAATCCGCCGGACTTCCGCTGAAATTCGACGGATAATCCGATCAGCTTTCTTATTTTTAATGTGCTTTCCTTGCTCATTCCTTGGGTTTATGCTTCTTTGGAATTATTGTTTCCCAATGATGTTGTTGTAGCACATGAGAATCCATGTAATTGATATATCATTTGTCTTATGTCCTTAGCTACTATGGTTTGAGCTTTTGGTTAGAGATCTCCCATTTCTAGAGAATACTCTTATTTCATAATGGCTATAATATTTTGCATTCTCTAGATCGATCCATTATTTCATTATCTTGGGTTAATCTCTATACTTGGCAAAGAGATTTATTTTATTTGTGTTTACATGAATATCTCTTTTGGCCTATACTTGATAAGAGTCTAATTCTTTTTATTTTGTTATCTTATACTCTTATCCTTGCTTAATAAAGAGTCTACAAATCATTTTGATCATTCAAAATGTATTATACTTATTGAGAATTCTTTGCTTAAGCAAGTATTTTTAGTGTTAGTGACTTAAGATTTAATGAGCACATTTATCTTGTTAATGGCTTCCCTCATTAATCTTATTTAGATTATATAGTTTGCTTATTTGTGATATATTATTAAGCTATATAATTTTGGCTCTCTTTCACACATCTAACTATATTCCTATACTTCAATCTATATATGATATGCTAGTTTACAAAAACAAGATTTGTGATATGCTTGATCTCTAAAACTAGTTTTATAAATTCTTTATTAGATCTTGTTTTCTCTTAGAGGTTTGTGATTCCTTGTTTTAACTTTCTTCCATAGTAGTCATTAGCGAGACTCTCTTAAATTTCTCTCACTTTTTGAGTCATGATTTTATCGTATTATCATTACATCTCTTTAGATTGAATGTGTAATCATTTTGAGATTGACTCTTTTCCATATTTTTTATTGATCTGTAAGATTCTTTATAAATATGGATTTTGAATTTTCTCTTGATGAGATTTATCATTGGATCATGTTTATTCATTTGTTTTCTTTATGAATGATCCTAATGATTAAGTAGTCTTAAATTATCTAGTTATGAGATTATCAAGTTAATTTATTACTCTACTTTGACTACTCATGGTTTATCACATATGACCTTTGCTACTTGAACTTTATGGGTTATTAATGTACCATTAGCAAGGTTTGGATTTATCCGTTGTTGGATAAATATGTGGTACAACATACCTAGTCCATGCAAAGTAATAAATTGGTTGATTCTTTCTTGATTAGATAATCATGGACATGATATTTGAGGTTTATTTTTATTTTATTTTTGAGCGATAGTTTGGCTCTCATCATGATTGATTTAACTGTCCTTATTCTTTTTCATGATGACATCTTTCTCAAAAGGTAACATACATTAATATATTATATTTAAATATGAGTTACTTCTACATAGGTTAGTGTATGTCATCTTTTGATTACATGTGCTAAATTAGAATATTCTTTTGATTTCTCATCTTTAGTAAGTATTAATTGGATATCTCTTCTTGACTAAAGATGACATTATTCATTTTATGACGATTTTATAGCCTTATATGCATTGAGCAAGGGGGAGAAATCCATAGTTGATTTATCCCTAGATTTTGATGCTATAAGTGCTTTGAAACTAGTTACGCATATTTTGAGGGGGAGCAAATAAATTATTTTAATTCATCTATACCCTCTAATATGTCGTATACATAGTTTACCATGGACCCATATTTTCTTCATTGTAGAAGCATGGAAAAGAACAAAAAAAGCCCATGCGGCTCAAAACAGAAGAAGCCCATGCGGCTCAAAACAGAAGGAGCCCATGTGGCTCAAAACAGAAGGAGCCTCATGCGGCTCAGAAACTCTCCAATAGCCTCATGCGGCTCAGGAAAGAATCACGTGGCCATATGCAGCTTGCTTTTTACAGCTGGCCATAAAGTGACTGCTCCTATTAAATGCTCTGACATAAAGTGATAACTCTGACATTAAAGCTGAAATGATGAACTCTGACATGATGGCGTGTTTCTCGGGAAACGAAGAAAATCTCCTATACAGCTGGCACGATCTACAAACTCCAAAGCTCCCTATGCGGCTGCCACCCCCCCATGTGACTGATGCTCTCATGCGGCTCGGATCGTGGAGACCATCGTCATGCGGCTCAAATCCTAAGAAGCTACCCCATGCGGCCGCTGTCCTCATGCGGCTCGGATCATGGGGATCATCTCCATGTGGCTCAAATACTGAGAGGCCATGCCCATGCAGCCTTGACACGTGGCTAGTCTTATACGACTCAATTGGAAACCACCCCCATGCGGCTCAGATTTCGGAGGCTACACCTATACGGCTGCCACCTTCATGCGGTTCAAAACCTAAGAAGCTACCCTCATGCGGCTGTGGCTCGCGGTTATGACACGTGGCAGAAGATCAACACTTCCAAAATTTGTCAATTTAGCGACGGCCAGATCCGTCGCCCGTCCGTCGGGAATTTGTATTAGCGACCGATCACTGACGGATCTTGGCCAAAATAATCCGTCGGCAATCAGCTCGTCGCTAATAACGGTCCATCGCTACGTAGTCGTCAAGCGACGGAATAGCGACGGCTTGTCGACTTCACAATACGAAGCATTAGCGACGACTTTCCGACGGGTTTTCGTCCATTTCAAGTATTAAAAACTGAACTTTGTAGACACTAGCGACGTAATGGTCCGTCGGTAAACCGTCATAATTGCATATCAGAGTGTATCTTGCCGTCGCTATTCCGTCGATTGCCGTCGCTAACAAAGGACGGACTAGCAACGGAATACTGACGGATTATCCGTCGACCATGTTCTGGAAATGCTTGGCATTTCCAAAACCTTGGCGACGGATACATCGTCGCTACTCCATCGCTTGTCGTCGCTAACAACGAATTAGCAACAGAATACTGACGGGTTATCCGTCGACCATGTTCTGAAAATGCTTGGTATTTCCAGAACCATGGCGACGGATGAGTCGTCGTCATTCCGTCGAAATATATACCACCAGAAGGTTTCCGACGGATATTCCGTCGACCACCCGTCGGTACCTAGAAACATTTTCAAATCTCCAGTTAGCGACGGATATGTCGTCGAACTGTAGTCGAAAACTGGAAATATCCGTCGCTAACCGGTCACTAGTCCGTCGCTAAATGAGATTATTTTAAAAAAATTGCAGCACTTTCCATGTTCGCAAAAATATGCATAAACCAAACCAATATATAATGCACACCAATTATCCAACAATCACATAGACCAAATATATAATGCACACCAATTATCTAAGAATCACATAGACCAAATATGCACATACGAATTTAATGCACACCAATTATCCAAGAATCATATAGACCAAACCAAATTAATATAAAATAGACATCAATTATCCTGAAGAGTAACCTAATATCCGTCGTTATAATCCGATCATAGCACAAATATTCCAAAATTCCCACAAATATTCCAAAATTTCAAAACACATAGGAAAATCGACTTTGGCCTCAGCAAAGATCGCAAGTCAGACGATGAATCCTTACAGCCAGGGATCATAGTTGCGTTGAGGCATGTACCATTCTATCAGCCACTTTGCATACGAAGGCTCAATCTGGTTGAGGTCATCTGTAGGGACAGGAGGGTCGGTTCCGATGCTACTACTCTCTGACGGTGGCTCCACCTTAACTTCAACCTTGGGAGCAATCTCTTCTCTGATGGTCATCGGTTCTTCCTTGACCTCGATCTTTGGTAACACCTCCTCCTTAACTGTCACCGGCTCTTGTTTGACGACGGGCACTTCCTCCGTGTCGACCTCCAAGGATTTCTTGCCTCGACCCCTTCCTCGACTAGCAGTACCACCTCGGCGAGTCCTAGGAGCCATCTCTCTGACAACATAAATTTTTATATAGGGTAAAGAAATTTACTCAAATTATAAAAGTTGTGACGTTGGTTTTTTGCGTTCATCATCATTAGAGGGAGCAGCACTGGAAAAGTTGTGACATTGGTAGCATGAGAGAGTAAAAATCTGTATCACAAGACTAACAGAATTACTATGTAATCATGTACTCACCAATAACCGGATGTAACTGGAGTCGTTGGGCCTATCGTGCAGTAATTGGTGGATCCGCTGGTATAGGCCGGATGTACTTAGTATCTAGTGTATCAAATTAGTATCGGTCTATCGGTTTGGTATAGGACGTATCAGATTGGTATTGGCCTTAACAAATTGGTATCGTCCTATCCGATATGTACATGTATCGGCCGTATAGCTAGGATTCATATTGCCCTAATCGATTTGGTATCGGTCATATCCGATAGGTATCGGCCGTGTTGGATTAGTATAGACCATTTCTGATTAGTATCGTGAAAGGTTTAGTAACAACTGAACTTGGATTTCTCTCTTCTCGAGCTAGAATACCATTGCAAGAGAGTCACCAGATCGTGATTGGCCAGTTACAGTAACATACATGCTTCCTTTTCCATCAGGAAAAGCGAGATTGAAAAGGATGTAACAGAATCAAGATGAACTCACATAATGTAATACTAAGACATCATCTACTACTATATAAGATATAGTGAAAGGTTGTCGTATCATCATTACCGAGGGATGAGGGTCAGAGGACAGTCAACTTAATCTACGGCGAGAACGGATGGCTCAGAACACAACCTAAAATTCATTCTAGCATACATTAGTGTGAATCATCTATGTTCTGTACATATGGTATAGTATACGTTCTTATCGAATCTAGTATGTAGTATCTGAAGAATGTAACAGAATTAAGATGAACTCACATAATGTAATACTAAAACGTCATCTACTATATAAGATATAGTGATAGGTTGTCGTATCATCATTGCCGAGGGATGAGGGTCGAAGGACAGTCAACTTTATCTACGGCTACATAGTTTCTGCCTCGCCAGTCGAATGGCTGCAGGGACTATGTCCTGATCACCATGTCGTACCGTAGATTAATACAAATGGAGCTGGAGCCAAAATACAGAAACCAAAATACAAAATACAGAATCCAATCCCTGGGTTCGCCGAAAATACAAAACACAGTTCTAATTCATATGTATTTTAAGTGTGAGAACGGATGGCTCAGAACACAACCCAACCGGAGAGGATACTCTGAGAGATCCATCTGAGTAGGACGTATACTCTGAGAGATCACCTTTACAAGAATGATATCAGTAGTAGGATTGAGTGTTGGAGGAGATATTATCAGAGTATACGTCCTACTCAGATGGGTCTCTCACCGTTACTATTTTTTTCTGACAGCATGATGGATGTGCTCCGTCAACAGATTCTTGGACGAGCACGGATACTTTGACAAAGGAGACCACCAAGCTGTCAGGAACCTCTCACTCGAGCTCTACACGAAGGATGTCCACTTGAGCTCCGGGGCAAAGTTTTGGCTCGGAGCAAGAATCTGTTGACGGAGCACATCCACCATGCTGTCAGAAAAAATAGTAACGGTGAGAGACCCATCTGAGTAGGACGTATACTCTGATAATATCTCCTCCAACACTCAATCCCACTACTGATATCATTCTTGTAAAGGTGATCTCTCAGAGTATACGTCCTACTCAGATGGATCTCTCAGAGTATCCTCTCTGGTTGGTTATCGTATCATCATTGCCGAGGGATGAGGGTCGTAGGACAGTCAACTTCATCTACGGCTACATAGTTTTTGCCTCGCCAGTCGAATGGCTGCAGGGACTATGTCCTGATCACCATGTCGTAGTCCAATACAATCTAGAGATTGACACAGTACTAATTCATATATGTAGTCCAATACAAATAGTATAATACAAAAATAACCCAATACAAATAGTCCAATACAAATAAGTACTAATAGCTAATGAGAACCATGCAGCTCACGCAAACGCTTAGTGATACGATCATGCAACCACCTCGAATAAGCGGGATCTTTGGCGTGAGGAGAGATGTAGTCCCTTACAAGTGCTGCATGAATAGAACTCCCGGTCTCACTAGCTTCCGGTGCTGGATGAATAGAACTCCCGGTCTCACTAGCTACCGGTGCCACTTCCTCCTTAACTGTAGGAGGAGCCACCTCAGCATTCACTGTTTCCCTCAAACGACGTGCCGCTCCTCGGGTCATGTGTGCCATCTGGTAAGATCGATATTCACAAATAATATAATTGTAACATAAGCAAGCTAACTAAAGGAACCATCATGTAATTTGAGTACATTTTCGAAAGCAGATAAAGTACAAAAATTTTAATTTTTTGCCAAGTGTGAGAACGGATGGCTCAGAACACAACCCAAGATTCTTTCTAGCATACATTAGTATGAATCATCTATGTTCTGTACATATGATGTAGTATATGTTCTTATCGTATCTAGTATCTGAAGAATGTAACAGAATCAAGATGAACTCACATAATGTAATACTAAGACATCATCTACTACTATATAAGATATAGTGATAGGTTGTCGTATCATCATTGCCGAGGGATGAGGGTCGAAGGACAGTCAACTTTATCTACGGCTACATAGTTTTTGCCTCGTCAGTCGAATGGCTGCAGGGACTATGTCCTGATCACCATATCGTACGGTAGATTAATGCAAATGGAGCTGGAGCTGGAGCCAAAATACAGTAATACTTCACCATGTCGAACCATTTTACTCTCTCACTCGCTCACTCTCTCTCCTCCCCCCTCCGGCGCTCTCACTCTCTCCGGCGCTCTCACACTACTAATTCCTATGTATTTTAAGTGCGAGAACGGATGGCTCAGAACACAACCCAAAATTCATTCTAGCATACATTAGTGTGAATCATCTATGTTCTGTACATATGGTGTAGTATATGTTCTTATCGTATCTAGTATCTGAAGGATATAACAGAATCAAGATGAACTCACATAATGTAATACTAAGACATCATCTACTACTATATAAGATATAGTGATAGGTTGTCGTATCATCATTGCCGAGGGATGAGGGTCGGAGGACAGTCAACTTTATCTACGGCTACATAGTTTTTGCCTCGCCAGTCGAATGGCTGCAGGGACTATGTCCTGATCACCATGTCGTAACGTAGATTAATGCAAATGGAGCTAGAAAATCTGTCGCTAACCGGTCACTAGTCCGTCGCTAACTGAGATTGTCACATACACATATGTATGTGACAGTTAGATGTATAGATATATACATCTATATAGAAGCACACAACTGATACACTCTAAGGGTCGGTTTTCCAGGAAAAATTTCACTTATTCAGTGACTTTGGTGAGGCGAATGGCCCAAGGATATTCTTAACAAAGAAGGCAGATGAAGAACTCGTACTGTCCTTGAGACAGTGAACATATACACCATGAACCCAAACCCCATATTCATATTTACTAATCCAAACACCACCAAATTAATGGATAACACCCAATATGGATAACACATTATTTAGCCAATATATAAACTCAGATGAATTTGAGAAGCAAAGCCCCCCGCCACCCCCGACCAAAGCCCGCCGCCCCAAGCCCCTCGCCCAGCTCCCGACTCCCCCGCCCGAAGCCAAGATCAAACTATTATCGGCAGTATGGAACATATGGCGTGAGCGAAATAGAAGAGTTTTTGAAGGCATATCCATGACTATTCATGGGATTTTAAACAACATTGATACGGATGCTAACCTCATGGGAGGATAACAGCATATAGTGCTTATAGCTTGTAGTGTATTGCTATGGGTTGTAACCAGTAGTCTTTTCGTTTTTGGAATAAAAGTACCCTTTTCTTCAATATATATATATATTTAGACTTGTAAAGAAATCTTCAGGATTTGAGAAAAGTAGTCCGGTTGCATATATATATATGAAGAGTGCTTATGGCTGTGCGTCGGTTGCATATATATATGTGTGACAGTTCAATAGAAGAGCAGGGAATGGACTCCTGCTATGTTTGAATAAATTTTAGAGACCACATGAAATCGGAAGTGAGCCTTAGCCACTTGACCCCCGCAACCCCGCCACCCACAACCCCCCGCCCACCGCAGCCCCCCGCCGCCCAGCCCCCGACGCCCCCGCCCCAAGCCCGTCGCCCAGCCCCAGACGCCCCCGCCCCAAGCCCGCCGCCCAGCCCCCGACGCCCCCGCCCCAAGCACGCCGCCCAGCCCCCGACGCCCCCGCCCCAAGCCTGCCGTCCAGCCCCCGACGCCCCCGCCCCAAGCCCGCCGCCCCCCGCAGCCCCGCCACCCACAACCCCCCGCCCACCGCCGCCCCCCCGGCGCCCAGCCGCCGATGCCCCCGCCCCAAGCCCGTCGCCCCCGCTGCCCCTACGATACCACGAGAGAGAAAGAGATCGAGAGAGAGAGAGAGAGAGGATTACCTTCGGGAGAGAGAAAGGAAAGGACGTCGACGCCGATCACCGAAGCCGCAGGAAAGAGAGAGAGGAGAGAGAGTAAATTTGGGAGGAATGCGAAAAGTTCTCCCCGCCATTTCAATTTAAGTCTGGAACGTATATTTAGCGACGGACAAGCGACGGATTTTTATCCGTCGCCCGTTGGTCGCTCTTTTTGATACTTGCCGACTGAATATCCGTCGCTACGTAGTCGAAGAATTGTCCCGCCAATTCTCTCCACAATTCCTGCCAAATAATCGACTGCATAGCGATGGCTCAGTATCCGTCGCTATATCTCCGACGCCCTAGCGACGGATGTGCGACCTTTCCTCGCCCTAAAAATAAAATAAAAAATGTAACGGCTTGTCGTCGGTAATCCGTCGGCTAGTTGCCACAAAGCCGTCGCTAACGCCGATGGACTATATCCGTCGCTAAATTTTTGTCGCTAATTTACTGTATTTTGGTAGTGCAGTTTCCCCGTAATGATGGTTAGATACGTGGCATTAAATGAATCAAGATTTATCAACAAATTTCAACAACCAGATTTAGTGCAATCATCATAATTACCCGAATCAAAACAGATCTATTGCAATCACGCGGATTAAACACGTGGCAGGAGATCAGAGCTTCCCAAGATTCATGACAATCAACATTAATTGCCCATACGAATTTTACACAATCAGCATTATTGTCCAGATTCGTTGTAATCAAGATTAGTGGTCCAGATTAATTGCCAACAAAATAGGATCAAGGAAAATGGTAATTAAATCCCCAAGCCGCCGACTTTTTTAGGGCAATCATTGCAAACCCTAATGATGACACCCCACCCCTATAAATAACAAGGTGCCATTCCCTTGCAACAAGGACAGGAAGAGATAAAAAAAAGGTGAGATCCCAGGAAAAAGATAACAGACACACAGAGAGAAAAAGGGCACGCGTAGGAGAGTCTTCCCACACGCTCCGAGAGCATTTCTTCATTAGAGCCGAGGCTACGTCCGATCGTCCAAGGAGTAAGGCAGAGCAGTCGTCGCTTTCCCGAGACTCTATCGTCACCCCCCAGAATCAAAACTAAACAATTGTACTTAGATTGCGGTACCTAGGTTTTCATTCCTAGGCTTTTTTTGTATGAACGAGTTTGTATTGTGAAGTAAAAGTCCAGTCATCCCATAAAATTGTTGTGTTCTTTTATAATCAATGGCAAAGACGATGGCGACTCTGTTGGGGACAAACTTCTCCACGGATGAGAAGTTGGTGATGCAATCGGATGCAGCTAAACTTGGCTCCACACAACAGTAGATGGTCGTCCGCTTCGACCAACATGCGTTTGAAGAAATGCTCTCCGATGGGAGCACTGGCCCGATCCAGAAGCGAGCCCGCACGAAGAAGGCTCGCAGGGAGTGGAGGCCCAAGTTATTTGCTCCTCCCCAAGCTCTGGACGAAGTACTCTCTGCTGCCCAAGACGGCAAGGGCGACTCTCATACGGCTCCACTTAAGGCCATAGAGGACTATGCTGTCCCCAAGTCCGGCAGAGGAAAACACTACGATGCTGGACTTGCAGGGGCAAAGAGGGACTCTATGTGGTCCAGGAAGAAACCGAATAATAGTACCAGCGGCATGCATGATGCTCATGTGGCCAAGATTGCCAGCCGCATGCATGATGCTCATGCGGCCAAAACTGCCAGCCGCATGCAGAATGCCCATGCGGCCAAGACTTCCAGCCGCATGGAGGAGACTAATGCGGCCGAGACTTCCAGCCGCATGAAGAAGGCCTATGCGGCCATGATTGCCCGCCGCATGAAGATTGCTGATTCCAGCCGCATATTATCCATTCCACGCGGCTCGGGCGCTGTCTTCGACCGCCTCTCCTATGGCCCTGATCTCTCATGCTCCCAAGAAAATGTGTCTGACTCTCTGCAGTACCACTTAGACTCTTCCTACTATGTGCCCTCAGGCGCTAAAGTGAAGAAGTCTAGGGCAGCGCGAGCTCGGCAAGCTCAGTCGGCTGCCCCATCCTCTGACCATCCGAGCACTCTGCTTACTGTTATGCGGGCCTCTGATGGGAAGTTATACAGAACCACTCGAGTCCAGCCCCTGGCGACAAACGGACAGAGTGGTTCCCAAAAGTCTCCCCGCAACCAGGGAGCAAACGTGGTTGCTCGAGACCCATCTGACTTGCGTGACGTGATCCTTCACAAACGCAAGAAAAGAGAAGGGGACTCGGTGTGCAAAGAGTCCTTCCACGGACATCACTGCACCCAAGTCATTGTCAACTGCTGCTGCAACAACGCGGCAGTACGAGAAGACCGGCAGTCCGTCTTCCAAAGACTGCAACAACCAAGTTCAGAGGATGAGGCGCTTCCCGTCATCTCCTGCAACTCTGCTCAGAGAATCTCCGCCAGCGGGAGAGGGAAGAAAACAAATATCTCCAGCCCGAAGATTTCAACCACTGTGACCAAGAAACTATCATCTAAGCGGTTGCCTACCACCGGAGTTTTCCAAGGTACCCGTTCGAAGACGAAATCTACTACATTGGGAGATTCATCATCCACATCACTGGGGGTCACTGGAACTCGGGGTAGCATTCCTCCGAACATCTACGACAATCCGGTATTCCAAGGAGATGAGCCCGGGGAAACGACTCTTCCAACAGATACAGCAGGTGCCGACGTCCCCGAGGATGTTCACGACTCTCAAGACGAGGCAAGCTCTGAAGCTAGGAGTACTATTCCTTCTGAGTCCGAACCAGAGGAAAACATTCCCACATACCCCGACGACTTCTCTGTACAGGGGTATGATTCAGAGGGTACGTCGTCCACCGTCCCTTCCACTTCGGCTCGTATGAGGACGGTATTCATGACAAACGACGATCAAGACGGTCCCAGTGATCGCCAACGCATCGACACTCTGGAGGCCATACTGCGTACCTTGGTCAAATCCGTGGACGAAATCAAAGCGGCTCTTCCAACTCTGCATGGAAGGACGCCTGGCCAAACAAGCTTGGGTCCCGCGGTCAATGCGGACTCGAACTCAGCGACACCAAACCCGGGCGACAATCCTCCTGAAATATCGGCTCCTACCGCTGCAGATGAGGTCAGGGAGGCAAGAAGAGAGGTCCAGGAGCTCCGGGCCATGTTTCACACCCGGAAAACCTCCCAAGACCTCAGAATACGGCAACCATACCCTGCTGCATGGAGGGATGTCCCTTTCCCACCAAGATATAAGCCGTTCAACATCAATCCCCATGATGGCAAGACTTTTGCAAGTCGGTACATTACTTACTTCGAGGTCACAATCGACCATCTGCCCCATGACGATGCCATCCTTATACGATTATTCATCGGGGCATTGGAAGGGGTCGCCTTCGACTGGTACCGTAACCTGCCAGACAACTGCATCTATTCCTTTGCCGGCTTCAAGCGTATATTCTTGGAGAGGTTCTACGAAGTAGGATAAGACGTGACGATGTCCACGCTCATGGATGTTGTTCAAGGGGAGAAGGAGCTGACAAGGAACTATATTGAGCGGTTTCGTCAAACCGCAATGAAGTTGCCGTCTGGAAATCCGGATTCCTCCTTAATCGAAATTTGCCAAAAGAGCCTGCTCCCAACAATCAGCCTCTGGATGGGTGAAAGTCAATTTAAGGACTGGAAGACGTTCATCATCAGTGCCACTAGCGCCGAAGATAAGTTGAAGAAGGCTCGCCAACTGGGATTACACATCTCGGAGGGAGAGGACAAGGGCAAACGCCCTAATGCCAACACCAACAACGGGGGTAATTCCTCCAAAAACTGAGACAACAAGGGCAAACAGGCTATGGTGGCCGATGCAACCCAGAAGCCTGAATCAAAGCCAGCAGAAAAGCAGTGGCCGCAGATGACTTACTCCTTCGAAGACGGTCATGTCAAGCCCATCTTGGACATGCTCATACAAGGAGATAGAATCCAGCTCCCTCCACCTAGACGGGAACCTCGGCAGGCCGAGATGGAAAGCCCCAAGTACTGCCATTACCATCGTTACGTCCACCACGCCTCGCTGGACTGCTTCCAATTGAAGCAATATATCCAGCATCTCATCGATTCGAAGGCTCTGGCCATTGATTTCGAAGAGGTAACCGTGGTAGCCAATATGGTGTCAGTACAGTTCGGCAGCTTTCCTCCGACAGAGACTCAAGACGGCGTAGTACCCGTCCCTCGGGCAATAATAGAGATAGCTAATCTTCCACCTCCTCGAGATCAGGCTGCTGGTCTAGTGTCCCTCACCACATCACGAGGGAAGGTCATGTGGGTCCATCCGGACCTGGTACTTGAAGTGACTCAACCCAGACCACCCTCCGCTGGCAGGAAGAAGGGTAAAAAGGTCAGATCCTGCCGTACAATCTCGGCAGATGTCGAAGAAGCCACAGTTGTTGTCACCCGATCGGGTGCGCAATCCCAACCTACATCGGATAACTCGGCTGAAGATTATCAGCCGGCTACTGCTGACGCTCTAGGACCTTCTTAAACTCCGACGACCGACAAGCCTAGGCCGAAGGAGACTCGCTTTGACAAATTCCTCCGAAAAGAGGCACCTCATGGGCTGGAGAGGCCCTACAACTTTGACATTTTGGCATAATTGGCCAACACACCGGCCAAATTATAATTATACGAGCTCCTGAGACTCTCCAAAGATGTTTGCGTGGTACTGAGCGATGCACTCCAGAATGCCGACGCATATCTGGCTCAGGTCAACCTCACGGGAGAGAGCCCGCCTGCAAATCTCCAGAGCAGCGCTCGCACAGGTGCAATGCCCAACATCGTCTTCACTCCGCAGGATATGCTTATTAAAACTAATCTGCACGATCGTCCGTTATATTACACTGGATACATCGGTGACGTAAAGGTGGATCGGATGCACATTGATCCCGGTTCTTCCATAAGCATCATCCCGAAGAGTCTGTTACACCATCTTCACATCCCCATGCATCGCCTGACGCCGACAAGCACCGCCATCAGCGGTTTCAATTCGGACAGGAGCTACCCGATCGGGAAGATTCGCTTGAAGTGCCAAATTGGCGATCTGCCGTCAGAAGTGACTTGTTATGTCATAGATGCGGACACTTCCTACAATATTCTCCTGGGACATCCTTGGATACACGATTACATGATCGTGCCTTCCACGCTGCACCAGTGCTTCAAGTATGTCGACAAGCATGGCTTCGTGAGGACAGAATTTGCCGACATCGATCCCTTCTAAGGGGTCGAGTCTTATTACTCGGACTCCTGCTTGTACGAGAAGTCGAAGAGGCACCTTGTCGAAGAAGATATGCAAGCTCAAACTGAGACAGCAACGGGATCAGAAGAACCTCTGACGATCCACCTTCAAGCTCGCAAACCTGGCAAGACCGTACCCCTTACGGCCGCTCTGCGTAAGGATGCAATCAGTCTCTCAGCACAAGAGGGGCAAATGATAATCCGACTGCCAAGGTCTGGCCAAGCACCAAAACCCATAACGGAGCCACTGACAATCAGGCTGCCAAGAGCCGGCCATCCACAAACAGAGAAGCTCAAACCCTCTGACAAGCCAATAACGATACGTCTTCCCAAGATGAATCGTCAACCCAATGTGAAGTCGGGGACTCCTAGCGAGCTAACAATTCCCTGCCTAGCATCAAGCACCAAACAGAGGGTCGCTAGTTCGCCAACGACTCCATGTTCTACCCCACCAGCGGAACCCCTGATGATTAAGCTGCCCAAGTCATCCTCTCAGACTTCATTTATACAGGGGGTGGCCGAAGAAGAACCAGAATTGGCCAAGTATGTGACTGTTCATACTGATGTTCCATCCGCAGATGATGTAATCCCACTAGAAAAGATACCTTACTTCATCAATAAAGGGCTGTCTTTGAACTACCTCGAGCTTGATAAGCTTTGTACAATGTATGCTATGGAACATGGTATAGGCACTCACCTACACACGCAAGTGACAAATGTTTACACCGCAAATCAACTTACTCCTGTGGAAGGCACCTACTTCATAGTCGAGGGAGAAGACCATCCAATCATCTTCGACCGGAAGAATGATCCACAGCCCTTCGCAATAGAGGAAGTCGATCTCGAATCGGACGCTGGAAGACTGCCCCTTTATCTGTATAGCTCCCAATCCAAGTACCTCATGCAAAGACAGGGGTATGATCTGGAGACTAGTACACCAGGCTTGAACTACGGCACTGGTCGACGGTTACCTTTACAGTTGCCAGTCCCGGCCGGGAAACCACGAGATTACTACAACAAGACCCGATGTGGACTGGGGTATGTTACGCCTGCAACGACCCCTGAAAGCTCAGATGAGGAATGCGACTGGCATTCACACTCAACCGGATCACCAACTTTCGATTCAGATATCAGCATCGGGGACGTATTCAGGCAAGTCTTGTCTGTCAATATGGCATTCGCCGACGCTTACGAAGAAGAAGAAGACATTCCTGAACTCCTTGAATTAGAGCCGTGGGCCCAACAGCTGGATGCACAATAGGAAAAGCGGTTCGAACAAAGGGAGCCTCCTACTAAAGATGAGGTTATGCAAGTTGACCTCGGCAATGAGTCTTCTCCAAAACCAATCTTCGTTAGTAAAAGCCTGGCAGACGAAGAGCGAGAATCGCTGCTACAACTCGTCAAAGAATATATTGATGTATTCGCCTGGAGTTATGAAGACAAGCCAGGGCTAAACCCCGAGGTTGCACTTCACAAACTCAACATTCGGCCGGATGCAAAGCCTATCAAGCAACAACAGCGACGCTTCCGCCCGGACATTATGAATGCGATCAAAGCCGAAGTCAACAAACTGATAGCCAGCGGCTTCATTCGTGAGGAACAACATCCGGACTGGGTTGCCAACATAGTACCGGTCCTTAAGAAAAATAGAAAGATTCGAATCTGCATCGACTTCCGCAATCTGAACGAGGCGTGTCCTAAAGATGAGTTCCCCCTCCCTATCACGGATATCATGATTGACAACACCTGCGGCTTCGAGCGCATGTCATTCATGGATGGTTTCTCGGGATACAACCAAATCAAGATGTCTCCCGACGACGAGAAACACACATCATTCCGAACACCGATTGGCACATACTGCTACACAGTCATGCCTTTTGGTTTAAAGAATGCTGGTGCCACGTATCAAAGAGCCATGAGTGTCATCTTTATAGACCACTTACGTAAGATCGTGGAGTGCTATGTCGACGATATCGCTGTCAAAAGTTGATATAAGGAAGACCATCTGCAGTATCTAAGGACGGTATTCGACCTGATGCGAGCGCACAACTTGAAGATGAATCCTACCAAATCCTTCTTGGGCGTATCCTGTGGAAAATTCCTGGGTTTTATCATTACTGCCCAGGGGATTCATATAGATTCGGAGAAGACAAAGGCAATCATGGAGATGGGTCCCCCAAAAAATCTCCGTAAACTCCGAGGCCTTCAAGGGAGGCTAGCTTACATCAGGAGGTTCATTTCCAACCTCTCCAGACGATGTCAGCCATTCACTCACCTCATGAAGAAGGGCATCTCATTCATATGGGAAGAAGAATGCCAACGTGCCTTCGACAGCATCAAAGAATATTTGTCGAACCCTCCAGTCCTGGTGGCCCCGGTTGCTGGAAAACCATTCCTGCTTTATGTACGAGCGATAGAACATTCTCTCGATGCTCTGCTAGCACAAAACAATGATGCAGGCCATGAACAAGCTATATATTACCTCAGTCGAATAATGATGGGGCCGGAACACCGATATACCGTCGTGGAGAAGGAATGCCTCGCCCTGGTGTTCGCCATTCAGAAGATGCGACACTATGTCATGGGACAAACCATACATGTGATCTCACAAGTCAACCCCCTCAGGGTCCTCATGACCAAGCCAGGGGCACTCAGCTCTCGTCTCGCTACATGGGCGATATTGTTGTCTCCCTATCACATGATCTTCGTCCCACAAAAGGCTATTAAAGGTCCAGCTCTGGCAGACTTTTTAGCATCCCATCCAGGTTCGGAGTCAACCAGGATATACGAAGAGATTCCAGATGAGGTTGCCGACTCACATGTGGCCTCTCATGATCCATATGGCGAATGTTCTTCGACGGCACTTCCAAAACTGGGCCCAAGGGCAACATCGTCGTTGGAGTCGGAGTGGTGCTGATTTCTCCCTCCTGGTTGGTGATCAATCAGGCTTATTCCCTCACGGACCCCTGTGGCCGAGTACAATGCTTTGGTTATTGGCCTCCGACTTGCAAAGAAACTGGGGGTAGAATACCTTGAAGCATACGGGACTCGCAGTTAATCGTCAATCAGATCCGGGATTCATATGAAGTCCGCCATGAAGACATGATCCCCTATCACCAAACGACGATCAGCATTATTTCGTCGTTCGAAGGCTTCTTCATAGAACACGTTCCCAGACTCCAAAATATTGAAGCCGATGCCTTAGCTGGCCTTGTCGCTTCCCTAGCAGTTTCGAACTATGCTCATCACTCGGTGGATGTGATAGGCCACGAACTGGTCTGTCCCAAGAATAACATTCAGTTTGCGGCGAGTCATTCTGCTCAGACGGTTGACAAAACACCAGACTGGAGACAGCCATTCATAGAATTTGTAGTCTATGGCATCTTGTCCGAAAACCCAAAGGAGGCCACCTCTATTAGAAGGCGTTCTCTCAGATTCTTCTACGATACAGAGACGAAAATGCTATATCGACGATCCTATGATGGATTACTGCTTCGATGTCTATCAAATACAGAAGCCAAAGAAGCCGTACGCGAAGCTCATGACGGTGTCTGCAGGGCCCATCAGCCTGGTCCAAAATTACAAGACCGTCTTCGTCGGATGGGCTATTACTGGCCCACGATGGTAGCAGATGCGATAGACTATGCAAGAAAGTGTAAAGCCTGTCAAGTCTACGCAGATTTTATCTATCAGCCATCCGAGTTTCTACATCCGATAGTGGCGTCCTGGCCATTCGAAGCATGGGGAATGGACATCATCGGTCCAATCACTCCATCTTCGTCCCGAGGACATCACTTCATACTCGCAATCACAGATTACTTCTCCAAATGGGCGGAAGCTGTTCCGCTTGCAGAAGTAAAGACTTCAAACGTGATCAGCTTCCTCAAGCATCACGTCATCTATCACTTTAGACTGCCCCGAAGGATCATCCACGATAATGGTCTGTAGTTCGCGAGCCACGCCTTCAATCGGTTCTGCGATAAACACCGAATTCAGAATGTTCCTTCAATGCCATACAATCCAGCAGCAAACGGGTTGGCAGAAGCATTCAATAAAACCATCATCAAGTTGCTCAAGAAGTTCGTGTCTTCCAACAAACGTGACTGGAATGAGAAGCTTGGTACGTGCTTATGGGCATACCGTACTACAGTCCGAACGGCCACCGGGAACACACCATTCTCCCTGGTATATGGGAGTGAGGCAGTTCTCCCATTGGAGACTCAAATCCCCTCGCTCCGCGTCGCCCTTACCTATCGATTGACGACGGATGATAATTACCGTCGCCGGCTACAAGAGTTGGAGTCCTTGGATGAAAAGCACCTACTAGCTCAACAATGAATCAAGCTATACTAAGCACGCATCTCGGGAGCCTTCAACAAGAAGGTTAAGATCATAACATTCCAAGTGGGCGATCTCGTTCTGGCAGTTCGGAGGCCGATGGTTATGACTCACAAAACCGTCGGCAAATTCCAGCCAAAGTGGGAAGGTCCATTTGTCATTGAGGTTGTCTTCTCCAACGGTGCTTACCGCCTCACGAAACAAAATGGAGACTTGCTCATGTTGCCCATCAACGGCAAGTTCCTGAAGAAGTATTATGTCTGAAACAACATCCTCCAAATCCCAGATTGTTGAGTTATGTACCCCATGGTACCGTTGAACTTACATTCTGACTCCATATTCTCCAGATTGTCGAGTTATGTACCCGCAGGTGCCGCTGAACTTACACTCCGGTCACTCCAGATAAATCTATATTGCATCTTTTAGGTAGTAAGTCATGTATGATCATACCTCTGAACTTTCTTCCTAAAAGAGCTCCCTCCTCATGATCCACTACCCGCACTTTAAGTACACAAAAAAGGGTAACAGATCCACAAATTTCCTAAAACAACCACGTCGATGTTACCTCTGAGTTGTTTCACTTCCGCCAAAAACAAATCACCCCCTTACATAGAACTTCCACGTCCTCATTACCTATGAGTCATTCTATGTACCCCCTCATGGAGCCCACTCCTGCCACGTCCTCATTACCTCTGAGTAGGAAGGCTCTATCGAAGAAACCCTCATGCTTGCCACGTCCTCATTACCTCTGAGTAAGTATGTTGGTTCCCTTTCGACTTATTATCCGTACCCAAAACCGGAGTACGCCAAGGATAATAGGCCCACAAATGTCCACTATTGACCACAAATATCCTCCGCTGAGTCCACTCCTGCCACGTCCTCATTACCTCTGAGTAGGAAGACCCCGCGGTAAAACCCCCATACTTGCCACGTCCTCATTACCTGTGAGTAAGTATGTTGGTTTTCTCTCGTCCTATTATCTGTATTCTGAACCGGAGTACGCCAAGGATAATAGGCCCAAAAATGTCCTTTGCTGACCACAAATGATGTACCAAATTTCCTGGTACATGCCCCTCATTTCTCATCATGCCCCGGGAGCCCAGCTGCTCCATGGCATTCTTTCTCCCGATACCAGGAACATCCATGACCACCTTACCGTGGAATCGTTCTAGGTATCCCCATCAAATTTGTTATCCATACCTAAAACCCAGGTATGCCAAGGGTAACAGGTCCACAAACAGTCCCCCTGCGGGGCAAACACCACCATAACACCATAAATGCAATAAACAACACAAATGAAGGGTAAAATAAAACATACTCTTTTATTTGAAAACCAAAAGTACTACAGGTTCTGGGATGGGGGAAAAGAACATGAACATAAAAAGCAAAAGAGCCGACTATGGCTCAGCGGTACATAATTTCAGGATAATCATCCCCTTTTCTGTACGGGCAGCTTCGAGTTCAGACTCCAAGAAAGCCAGCTTCCTCTGAAGCTTGAGGATCTGCTCCCGGGTGTCAATTACCCCACGGGAGGCAGTCGCTTCCCGAGCCGTGCAATCTTCACTCTCGTGGCTCAACTGATCATATAACTGAGACAGATCGCAGAGATCCTTCAGTATGACCGGCTTGATCGTATCCCGAGCGACCCTTTCCTTGTTCACGGTAGTTATGAGGAAACCGCGCTCTTGATCTATCGCAGCAGACAGATCAGCTTGCCACAGCACCTGAAACTGGGCCACCAGCTGATCAGCCTCTAGCAATTTTGGCTCCAGAAGCGCGACTATCCCCGCTCCACCGGAAAGGGTTTTGAGAATGTCAATTTGGCCTTGGGCGTATTGTCGGGCCAAGGCGAAAGGGGTCCCCCGTTCCACAGCAGCCTCGACCCCTCTCTTCAAGTGGCGGTAGAAACTGTCAACCACGTCCTGTGACGCTTCATCCAGAACTTCCGTAGAAGACGGCTGTTTTCCATAAATAAATTCACTTTATTTATTTTGTATCTGAGAAAATTACAACTGTAGGAATCTAATCTAGAAGACGATTACTTTATCCCTTGGACGATGCGATGAAGAAAACTCGAACTTTGAAGAACTTGGACAGCAACTGGGCAATCTCTCTGTTCTCTTTGAAAATGACCTGTAGTCTCTGATGAAGATGAAGAAACTCTTTTTTATAGAGTTCAGGATAACTGTCCTTAAGCATACGCTCAGGTAGTTACTTGACGTGTGCATAACTGCAGGGACGTGTGGCGAATTCTGATGGAGATACATTAGCGTGCGGTTGAAAGTAGTGGAGCATGTTCAGGAGAGATTGATGGCCTGGATGCCACGTTGCATAACTTCTAGAGAAGTGGATAACTGGTACAGGACACGTGAGAATGTGTGTTGACTGTAATCCCGGATATGGTTGTTGTAATACGCTGCCTTATTGAAGGAGAGTTTATACGCTGACTTGGACAGCGTAGTGCCATAGGAAAATCATACGCTCACTTTATGGGCAAGGAGTCATGTGAGGTCATACGCTCACTTAGTTAACAAGAAATCATGTAAGGTCCATACGCTCACTTGACTGTGTGAAGAAGGAGTCATGTGAGGTCGATACGCTCACTTGACTGGATGAAGAAGGAGTCATGTGAGGTCCATACGCTCGCTGGAGAAGTGGCCATGTGGCTATCATCAATCTTCTTTGGTACACCATAGCTTCCCATAACTGACAAAATCTTCTCGAGCGTCGTGACTGCGGATTTGACGGCTGACAGACTGTTAAAACTGACAGTAATGATGGCTTTTGTATTTATGAAGGCTGCTGAGTTGTTCTCGTAAAAGACAAAACCGGCTCTTCGAAAACCTATACGACGGTTACTTTTCTCGTGACAGCTGTCTTTGCACGAAAGATGAAGTGTCAGATTCATTCCTCATTTAAACATATGCTGTGCTGTCACTTCAGTAAATAATAAAATATTTACTGAGCGTATGGCTTTTGAATGAGCGTATGGCTTCAACTGACATCTGTCTTTAAGCGTATGGATGAAAATGACAGCGTGTCATAATTTTCCACATCCTACAAGACCCCCTTCAAAGTTTTTGAACTTTATGAGTTTCAAAAGTTCGAAATTACTTTAAACAGAAAGTGGGAATAAGTCCTGACACGCTGGCATGAGTTCATTAAATGTCATGATGACTCTTCATTTTTCGAGATTGATTGAATCCGATAGAAGAATATGAACAGCCAGCAAGCTCTATTATATAAACCGAGAGAATTCAATTTTTGGCTTTCATCTTTTGCAACCATGACTCTAAAGGAAGCTGCTGAAGAAGAAGCACGTAAGTTGGGATTCTGTTCCCATGGTGACCCCAATTTTGGGGGCCAAGAACCCGAACCTGTCGTCATCGAGCTCAAGGACGACCCTATGCATTTAGCCAAGATTTTCTTGGGCTACTTTGGTCTGGACGGCTCCTCTTCTTCTGATGGGCAGAACCTCGCAGAGAAGCGTAAAATGTTCGTTGCTCTGTTACACCGTATGGGGGTCCAAAGCGTAGAAGAGTTAGGCGTCAAGCTTAGTCGCTCTGGAAAATAGAGCGTGACTTTGTTGTACCCTTTCTTCCCCTCTCTCTTTTTGTTTTGTAGGGCCATCAGTGCCTTTAATGAAAATGAATATTCAAGAATTTTCTGTGTTGAAAACTAACATGCACCGATGAATAACTGTCGAATACGCCGTCTTCCAAGTTGTAAGTTACGCTAGATAGCGTATGCCAATGAAATAGCGTATATTACGCTATTTTCCAATGTTTTGTGAATTCCACTGAATAGCGTATATCAGCGTATGTTACGCTATAAATTACGTTGTCCTTTAACATTGTGATTTACGTTAAATAACGTACACCAATGAATAGCCCGTAAGTTACGCTATCTTCCAACGTTTTGGAAAGCATTCTTTGAATATTTCCAAGGCTGTGCTGGTTTCCAAAGTACACGTGTCATTCATTCCATGTTTACGAGCGCTATTCATGCGGATCCTTTCCAAGAATAGGTTCATGCTTCATACTTTAAATAGATGGATGAACTCCACGCAAACTCATCTTCCCATTCTTCTTCCTCTCTTCTGAGAATGAATTTTCTATGAGAAGAAAATAGGAAAGCCATGTTGTCTGATGTCAAATCTCTGTGTACGCTACCAGACATGGATCTGTCAATCCTTAGCAGCAAACTCAGCGGTAAGTTCAATATACACGTATCGAAATTTTTGTTTGCTAAGGACAAATTCATCTTCCCGAAATGAACAGAATGCATCTGTCTTTGCTTGGCCAGTTTCTGTTAACTGATTTTTCTTTACTATTTCTTGCAGAATTTTGGCTGAAAACCTTCTTCAGAACTGGCATTGGTGATATGGATGCTGTGGACAATGTTCTTCTGACATCTACATCAGGGAGCTCATACGCTTTTGACGCGTATATCAGACAACTCAGAACTCTTCGTGTGATAGAAGGGTCTTCCTCAGATGGTAGGAAGAGCCTTTATACACGAGAGTTGGATGGTGGAGTCAACTCTACCCCGAGAAATCGGGTAGTAGAGTTCCTTTCACGGCAGAACTAGGAATTGTATCCCAAGGTTTGGATACATTCCTATCTGCTTGAGGTGCCGCCGTTCCTCCACGCACTGTATTGGCAGCAACACGCCATCGTGTTGCCATACTCTGTGGTTCTCCTCTCGTCTGAGAGATAAGACCAGAGTTTGATTCCTGCTGGACACCCGGGAATTGCCACAAACAACGAGATTGCCAGAGAAGATCCAAGAAGAAATAGATCTCAGTTGTACATAGAATGAAAATCCAAGATTTGTAATAGATTTCCATTATGATTTGTAGGAAAGTCTAAGAAATGTAATAGACTTTTTATGAAAATGGGAATGGAAATGACAATTCTTCTTCGCTCAATGATTTGTATTTGTGGGTGAATTGTGGACATGATAGATAATAAAAATCATCTTTTCTGTTTTAGAGTATATGATATTATCAGAGGTATTATGGACATGATAATATATAGGAACCCGAAAGAAAATAGATTGATGTCTATGCAGAGGTCAAAACATGACAAATGAGTAAGTAGATTCGGAATTGATTCAGAGGTTATGAAAACGTGATCAATAACGAATCCCCGCTTAATGAACTGATAGAAGATTATGAACGGATGAACCGTTAGAAAAATGAAGAACAGATGAACTGTCGAGTGAATGTAATAAATGAACGGACGAACCGTCAAGTATTAATGAACATGTGAAACGTCGGATGAATGTGAGAAATGAATGGATGAACTGAATATCGGAAAAGAATACGTCCCATCGATCCTGGCAAATATATGCCTATAAATAGAGCATCTCTTTGAGTAGAAGGATCACACATAAAAAAAAAAAAAAAAAAAAAAAGTCTTCCGAAGAGAACACGAAGAAAGGCGAAGTCGTCTCCAAAGTTGATGAAAATGCTAAAGAGCATTCGACTCCCCAAAAGAAGGAGACGGGCGAAAGCTCGTCTGCTCCCAAGCTGCCGAAAGATATCTTGGATTTCTTGGTCGAACAAGGAGAAACCGAAGAAGAAGAAGCAATGAGGTTGGCTGCCTGTCAGTTCTTGGTGCGGTCAGGAAATGATGTATTCAATTCTTTTGCTAATTATGTATGTGGTCCTCGTCCCAAATACGAAAGGGATTACAGTGATCTTCCATGATGATGTATTTTTTGAAGAATTTGTCTCAAATAAACTCTGTTTAAGGAAACTTTGTTTATGATGTATCCTTTCTGCTTTATATTATTTTGCCTTTATTCACTGATCTTTTAGACTCAAAAAAACAAAAGGACGAGATATCATTTCCATAGAATATGGTACATACTGAGATAGAAAATTCAGAGGTGATATGGACATGATTTTCTATACAAGATCTTTATTAAATCCACTGGGAATCTAATAAGACAAAATATCAAATTCTCTGGGAAAATGATACATGGTAGAATATCAGTTTCCGCTGGGGATAATGACATCGAAATAGCTTTTGTAGAGAAGAATAAATTTTTGATTTTACATTTGCTGGGGAGTAATGAAAATATTATTTATACATAATATTTCTTTAAGAATTTGCCATTGATAGGCATCATCGTGACTTTCCTGTCCATAGAGGCAAGCTGATATGCTCCATTAGAGAAGACTTTGTTTACTACGAATGGGCCTTCCTATTTCGCGTCAAATTTGCCTTTGCTCATATGTGTCATGGTCATCGGACGTCTGACAGTAAGGACCAATTCTCCCTTTTGATATGTTCTGACTTTGACTTTCCGATTAAAAGCTTTTGAGATTCGGGCTTGATATAGCTCGATATTTTGTTGCGCATACAATCGTTTTTCATCTAGAGCTTCCAACTCTTGAAGTCGAAGTCGATCATTATTCTCTGCAGTGAGTTCATTAGCGATTGTTATCCTTAAAGAAGGAATTTGAATCTCTAAGGGAAGAACAGCTTCACACCCATATACCAAAGAGAAAGGTGTACATCCGGTCGCATTGCGAACTGTGGTACGATAAGCCCATAAACATTCACCAAGCTTCTCACTCCAGTTACGTTTATTGGAAGAAACGAACTTTTTCAAGAGTTTGATGATTGTTTTGTTGAAAGCCTCTGCTAGTCCATTGGCTGCTGGATTATATGCTGTAGAAGCCAGATTATTAATCCGATGATCATCACAGAATCGAGTAAATTTCTGGCTGATGAACTGTGGTCCATTATCATGGATAATACGCCGAGGAACACCAAATCGATAGATGACATGATGTTTGACAAAGTTGATAACATTAGAAGTCTTGACTTCAGATAACGGGATTGCTTCAGCCCATTTAGAAAAGTAATCAGTTATTGCTAGAATAAACCGATGTCCTTTTGATGATGGTGGATTGATAGGACCGATGACGTCCATGCCCCAAGCTTCAAAGGGCCATGATGCCGCTGTTGGGTGTAAGAACTCTGATGGTTGATGGATAAAGTCTGCATGAATTTGACAGGCTTTACATTTCCGAGCATATTGAATGGTATCAGCTACCATCGTGGGCCAATAATAATCCATACGTCGGATACGATCTTGAAGTTTTGGACCTGGCTGGTGAGCTCCGCAGACGCCATCATGTGCTTCACGGATTATCTGTTGTGCTTCTTCACCAGCGATGCATCGAAGGAGAAGACCATCATAGGCTCGACGATATAGCATCTTCGTAGTATGATTATAATAGAATCTGAGAGATCGGCGCCGGATAGATGCTGCTTCACTCGGGTTATCAGGAAGTATGTCATACAACACAAAGTCCAGAAACGGACGTCTCCAGTCTTCAGTTACGGTGTCTATTTTGTTAGAAAAGACATATTCCATAGTAGAATCGGAAGAAGACAAGGACACTTTGTCAAATTTTAATTCAGCATCAAAGTTGAGAGAATCTTCGTCTGGATTATGGGAAAAAACCAAAGCCAGATTATTTTCAACGCAGCATAGTTCTCGGTTATAAACCACTATCACTTGTTGACTTCTGATTGGTATGGCTAATACAGCAGCAAGATTAGCCAAAGCATCAGCTTCTGCATTATAGGCTCGTCGAACATGTTCGATAAAGAAACCTTCAAAGGAGGAGGCCATAGAGAGTGCTATTCGATGATAAGGTATCAAATCTTGATGACGAACTTCATACGTTCCTCTGATCTGATTGATGATAAGCTTAGAGTCTCCATAAACTTCTAAATATTGAACATCTAGATGTTTAGCGAGTTGAAGACCAATGAGCAACGTATTGTATTCTACAACATTATTTGAACATGATTGATCCAGAGAATAAGCCCTCTGAATAGTTAATCCCTCTGGGGATACAAGAACAATTCCAACTCCGGCGACAATATCGCCGTTAGGACCTATTCTAAATGCTCCATCAAAGAATAGACGCCAGGTAGGAACTTCTTCAGAAACCAGATTTGAATCTAGAACTTCATCGGGAATCTCATCATATAATTTAGAATCTTCTGGGACTGCATGAGCTGCTAGAAAATCAGCAAGAGCCTGTCCTTTAACTGACTTCTGAGGAATATAATGCATGTCATATTGGGCTAACAAGATTCCCCAATTAGCCAGTCTGGAGTTGAGAATACCAGGTTTCTTCATCATAATCCTGATGGGATTCAATCTGGAAATGACATGAATCGTTTGACCGATAATATAATGTCGCGTTTTCTGAACAGCAAACATTAATGCTAGGCATTCTTTCTCGATTGGAGAATAACGCGGTTCAGCGCCTGTCATTGTGCGACTGAGATAATAAATGGCCTGTTCATGACCATCTTTATTTTTCTGGGCGAGTAATGCACCAAGAGAATGATCCATAGCTCGAACATATAGAAGAAATGGTATTCCCGAGATGGGAGGTACCAAAACTGGAGGGTTCATGAGGTACTGTTTGATGTCATCAAATACTTTTTGACATTCTTCGTTCCAGATGAAAGATACACCTTTCTTCAGAAGTTTGTGGAATGGTCTGCAGCGTCCTGATAAATTGGAAATGAATCTCCTGATATAAGCAATTCTTCCTTGAAATCCTCGTAGCTCTTTTAAGGTGCGTGGAGGACGCATCTCTTGGATGGCTTTGATCTTCTCGAGATCCACGTGTATACCTTTAGCGGTAATGACGAAGCCGAGAAATTTACCACTAGAGACGCCCAGGAAGGACTTAGTAGGGTTCATTTTAAGTTGATGCTGACGCATTAAATCAAAGATAGTCTTCAAATCTTGGATATGATCCTCCTTTCGTCGACTTTTGACTGCAATATCATCAACATAGCATTCGACTATTTTTCGGAGATGTTCACGAAATATAGTGCTCATTGCTCGCTGATATGTTGCTCCTGCATTCTTGAGACCAAATGGCATCACTGTATAACAGTATGTACCGATCGGCATTCTGAAGGAAGTGTGTTTTTCATCATCTGGAAATATTTTGATTTGGTTGTATCCCGAATACCCATCCATAAATGACATTCGTTCGAAACCACATGTATTGTCGATCATGACATCAGTAATTGGAAGAGGAAACTCGTCTTTGGGACAAGCTGCATTGAGATCGCGAAAGTCTATACAGACTCGGATCTTGCCAGTCTTTTTAAGGACAGGAACAATGTTAGCCACCCAGTCAGGATGTTGTTCCTCTCGAATAAATCCAGAAGCCATAAGCTTGTTGACTTCAGCTTCAATTGCATCCATAATGTCTGGACGAAATCGTCGCTGTTGTTGTTTGATCGGTTTAGCATTTGGCATGATATTGAGTTTGTGCATTGCGATCTTCGGATCTAGTCCTGGCATATCCTCGTAGCTCCAGGCGAAGACATCGATATAATCACGAATAAGCTTGATCATGTCTTGCTTATCTATTTCTGAAAGACTCTCACTGATGAATATTGGTTTAGGAGAACCTTCTTCACCAACATCAATTTGGATCAGTTTATCTTCAGTAGGAGGTTCCCTCTGCTCGAACCTGAATTCCCATTGATCATCTAATCTTTGAGCCCATTGTTCTGATTCGGGTGATATTTCAAAATCATCCTCATCTTCATCATTTTCTTGTGGGCCATCAACAGAGACCATATTGATGGATAGAATAGAGCGATAAAGATCGCCAACACTCGTGTCAGAATCCCAAGAGAGAGAATCAGAAGACTCAAATCGTTCATCTTCAGATTGTTCGTCTTTATTGAATTTTGACTCTTCATGGACTATGTTGATAAAAGGGGGTAGGAGCAATATAACCTAAACCACTTTTTGTCCTTCCGTATTTTAATGGAGGAATTCGAACAGGCATTCTTCTTCCTTTTCCATTATTGAGACTGGTTCTAAAGTCATAACCCATATTTTTGATGATATTTTTGGATTGCTGACTGTAGCGACGCAGTTGTAACCTTCCAGTATCGTCATTTATATCATCTTCTTCCAAGTTAGGAGGATTCTGAGGTCCTTTATAGAAAAATATTGGATTTTCTCCCTTCTTTCGACTGGGGACCACAAAGTATGATTTCTGTATAGAGTCTAATGATATGTCTGTATGAAGAGCTTGAACAACCCCTATAGTTAGTGGCTCTAAGCTATTTAGCAATTGTAAATAACTTTGTACATAACCACAAACATCAATATACTGCAAAGGAGATGCTTCATTGATACTAGATGCTGTATTTACAACAGAAGGCTGAGCCTTATCAGACTTAGTCAGATTAATGACAAAGGGGGAGGAAGAAGAACAGTTAGAATTTTTGTTTCGATTAAGATCGATAACAAAAGGCTCAGAAGAGGTGAGCTCCCTTAAAGAAGACCTTGGATAAGTAATGCGTCCACTGACTGGAATGACTAGAGTATCTGATCTAGCCTGAGAAGATGGAGGGGGAGTGATGAGTCCATTGACAGGAATGATCAGCGAACTTTATGAAGCTTGGGAAGATGGTGCAGTAGTGCGTCCACTGACAGGAATTATCAGTGAGCCCTGGGCAGATGATGAAGTAGTACGTCCACTGACCGGAATTATCAGTGAGCCTTCTTCAGATGATCTAACAGACTGCGGAGGAGTGATACGCCCTTTTACAGGAATAACAAAAGTGTCAACTTTGGATGTCTCATCTTCATTATCCATAGCTTGCAAGACTTTCGAGTATTCATCTTTGTACATGCGAGCGTCATTGAAGTAAGCTTCGACTCCTTTGAATGGGTAAAGATCTGCCACTTCTTTTTGAACCTCTCCATCATCATCAACATATTTGAAGCACTGATGAAGGGTTGAAGGAACGACATTATGTTCATGCAAGAAAGGTCTCCCCAATAGAGCATTGTATGAGCAACCATGATTGTCGATGATGTAAAAAGTAACCTTAGTACGAAGATCGCCTATTTGAAATTTAAGGCGAATCTTACCTAAAGGCTCACTTTTTCCTTGATTGAATCCCAAGATGGTAGTGATAGTGCTGGAGAGACTATGCACAGGTATCTTCAATGCATCTAACATAGCCTTTGGCATAATACTGAGAGCGGATCCTGGATCAATCAGTAAACGATCAACCTTCATAGAATCAATATATCCTGTTTGATATAAAGGACGGTCATGTCGATTATCCTCTAGCAGCATATCGTCCTGCGTAAAGGTAATGTTTGGAATAAATTCCAATACATTATGGCAATGAGAAACAGGTCCTGTTTCCAACTTCTTGAGAAGAGTTAAGCAGGTTTCTGCTTGCAGCAGTGCTTCACTTAAAGTTTCTCGAGTCTCTTTAGAGAGGCGTAAGAGCTCGAAGATTGATAATTTAGCTGGGGTATTGGCTAGTTGAGCCAATATATCAAAATTATAAGGCTTTTTAAGTCCTGTAGGAAATGACTTCTTCAATGGTTTGTCGAAGCAGACTTGTTGTTTGCCTTTGTCAGCTGCTGTTGGTTTAGAAGGAACTGTCTCAACAGGAACATTTAAAGGCTCTTCAGTGGAGACTGGAATTGAAGCTGTAACCGGAGGAACGTCAGAAATTTCTTCAGGAACTTCAGCATAATCTTTCAGATATACTTTTCCAGACCGAGTTCCAGCATGAACTTCAACTTCAGATTCTGGTTCAAGGTCTATGGAAACCATGCTGCAATTCTTTATTTTGCTCTTGGTTCTTTTATGTTTGATGAAAGCTTCATTCCAGAAACCAAGGCCAACACGAGATTGATTATGTCTCATGGTGATGGCCAAAGGTGCTCGGAGTCCCTTGCCTGAGTTCAAACCTGGGGCAGTGGCTAGATCATAACCCATTTTTGCCATCAATTCACGAGATTGTGAACTGTATAAATGAAAAGCAGGTTTGTACCTATCTTCAATTTGAGGTACAGATTTTATCTTCGTAGAGAATGAATTTCCTGCTGAGATGAAAGTAGAGGTTAGATAAAAATCGGGTGTAAAACTAGAAGTCACATTGCATGACTTAGTCTTCCCGAGCTTCTTTTTAGATGAGGAAATCTTCCGAGGAGAAGAGGAAGACGTCTCAAACTCTGTCTTTAAGTCTGGGTGAATCCACATGATTTCTCCCTTCTTGGTTGTGACAGGAACAAGTCCGTCGTTCTGTGCTAGTGGGATGTTTATAACTTCGAGAGTTGCTTTGGGGATAGGAACAATCCCACTTTCCACCATTGAAATTATATTTGCTGTGACTATTTTGTCTTTGGGTGTTAATGTCACAGCTCCTGATTTAATCATCTCTTGAATCTTCCCTTTTAATACATAGCAAGACCGGATTGTATGACCCAGCATTCTATGATATGGACAGTATTTTGGATGATCTGTCTTATTGGCTTCATCAGGCTTTTTAATTTCTGGCAATTGAATCTTATTACCTTTGAGTAAGCATTCAAAGATACCCTGAACATCGTCATCATCGAAAGAATATTCTTCTTTCGGCCGAGAAGATCTCTGTTGTTGATTTGTCGGAGCTGAAGTAGCTTAGGTAGTCTTTACTTCTTGACTACTGTTTTGGAGATTGACTTCAAGAGCTTCTTTTCCTTTGCGATTGTTGGGTCGAGTACTATTGCTAGCACTCTGATTTGATTCTTTGGGAGCCATTTGTACCCCCAGACCCTTGAAGGTCTCAGCACTGACCTCGGCAGCCTTGGCACTGACAATGAAAGAAGGCCAATCTTGGAACTGAGTGGACCATGTCCACATACTGATAATTGGTAAGAGGTTCGACTTGCAAGTGTCGATCGTAACAGCATCGGGAGTTCCAAGAGGCATTTTGAGGGCTTCTCTTCTGAATCTCTCAATGAATTCCTCAGTGGTCTCATTATTCTTCTGTTTGATTCTTATGAGGGCCGACATGGTCATATCATTGAGCCCTTCGTAGAATCGTTCAAGAAACATTTGCTTAAAACCGGCGAATGAGGTAATGCACCCATCAGGGAGACTTCTATACCATTCATAAGCCGTTCCTTTGAGACATCCAATGAACACCCGAGTAAGGAGGGCGTCACTTGGTTGCAATTGATCAGTCATTACTTTAAAATGATTAATGAACTGACTTGGAGAGGTTGTCCCATCATAGAAAGAGATGGTCGGAGGTTTGTATTTCGGTGGATACGATACCTGCTTCCATTCTATCGGATAAGGCTGTTTGATGCCTAACATTTGTAAACCATCCTTCTGTTTGAATGCCTCGAATTGAGTTTTGAGATTCTTCAATTCTTCAGAGACAACTCCCGAAGATTGTGGAGTTGTGGTTTGTAGAGTGTAATTGGGAGGAGGGACTGCAGCATATGTACCACCCCCAGCTCCAGAGTGACTTGGTGTGGTTTGTACAGGAACATTAGATTGTACCCCCGAAATAGTAGAGGGTTCGGGGTTTGGAACAACAGGGGTATTCAATACCACTGGTGGTGCTGTCTGTTGTTGAGCCTGCATTAGAGTATGCAGAGCACTCAATGTATCTGCCATAGCTCGTAATTGTTGTTCTAAAGAAGAAATCCTCTGTTCATGAGCCTCATTGCTAGTCGAAGGTTCATGATCACTTTCTGCCATGTAAGTGGTAATCATTCGAGGAATAGATGATGAAACAGTCTGTTCTGAATCATCACTGTGTGAATCAGTATCTTTCCCAGGGCTTTTTACAGGAGTCAATACTGGAAAATTGGACTCTCCAAGGAAGTCTTCTGTGATCTCCGGATTACCATTTGGATGAGAAGAAGAAGAGGCTCTGGTCAAGGCTCCGGTCCTGGATCGAGTGCCGAGATAAACACCATCTTCAGAGTCTGATATAGCATCAGACCGTATGCTACCCCCAATATTTCTGGAAGTCATGTTGATAGAAGCATAAAGAGGTTCATCTTCATCCAACATTGGTTCATTTTGAATCCGTTCAAAAACAGATTGTCTTTTTGGTGAACAACAACATTGGATGACAACCCGAGGTTGGAAGTCACAACCATGCTTTTCATGGCGAATATGGGCAATGTCATAGCCAGATGAAGTGTCAATTCTCTGTTTATTTTGCAAATATTCTCGGAGATCTATAGGAATAGATTGGGAAGTATTTGAAGATAGTTTCTGTGTAGAAACTTGTCTTTTGTTCTTCTGTCTTCTTGGTTCCTGAGTGTATAAAGACTGATTAATTTGAGCCACATAGTTCTTGGCATATTCTGCATCAGGGTCTAATATACTTGTCTCAGTGGAACTGAACCGATTCTGATTAAGCTTATTACGAAGATCCGTGGGAGATTTGACTTTGATATCAGTCTTGGATACTTGTAATTTGCCTTTCTCAGACCGAGAAATTTTGAGAGAAGGAAGATGAGTATTATTCCGACTAGGAGTCGGTAATAATCCATCTTTGGAGGAATTAGCCAAAAGGCGTTTTCCATTGTTTGATCTAGTAAGAGTACTAGTCAAATTAACTCCAGAGGTAAAGACCTTAGGAGTAGAGGAGTTGACTAAAGAGTCTTTCTCCTTGGTTGGCACAAGATGTGCAAGTTGAGGGAGAATCATTTGTATGTTCTGTGGAAGAGAACCCCCAATCTGATTTTCAGAAACAGTCAAAGGACTGTATTTGTTAGCATATGCTGACTTCAGTTTGGACTTCTGGTCATACGCTGCCTTTTTATTAGCATACACTGGTTTTGGCTCGGCGTACGCTGCCTGATGTTGGCTTTTGTACACTGCCTTTGCCGTACGCTGCCCTTTGAATGCCATACGCTCAGAGTCATCAATGGCTAAAGAGCCGACTGCTGTCGTAAGAATAGAGGGAGAAGGGACCTTGACATGTCCAGAGATGGTTTTCCTTGTACACGCTGACTTGGTTAAAGAACCAATTTTGTCAGCGTGACTAGGGGAAACCACTGTTGCCGTGTTCCGAGAAGCCGAAGTGTACTTCATGGAAGTTGAAGACGTGTTCTTGTCAGCATGAGAAGTGACAGAAGCGTCTCGAATTGCTGCAGAAGACTTAGGGACATAGACGGAGTGTCCCTTCTTCTTGGCAACAGGAAGAGCGGAGGAAGCAGTGCGGCCCTCCTTCGCCTTGAGCATTTCTTCATAAGCCGATTGGTCGAATTGTACAACCATCGTCTTCTTCGTCAAGCCGATCGACGAAGTATCGCATTGAGTTGTTGCTATCTCATTGGAGGAGACAGCTTTCCCCAGCAGAGTCGCCAATTTGTTTTTCATAAATAAATTCACTTTATTTATTTTGTATCTGAGAAAATTACAACTGTAGGAATCTAATCTAGAAGACGATTACTTTATCCCTTGGACGATGCGATGAAGAAAACTCGAACTTTGAAGAACTTGGACAACAACTGGGCAATCTCTCTGTTCTCTCTGAAAATGACCTGTAGTCTCTGATGAAGATGAAGAAACGCTTTTTTATAGAGTTCAGGATAACTGTCCTTAAGCATACGCTCAGGTAGTTACTTGACGTGTGCATAACTGCAGGGACGCGTGGCGAATTCTGATGGAGACACATTAGCGTGCGGTTGAAAGTAGTGGAGCATGTTCAGGAGAGATTGATGGCCTGGATGCCACGTTGCATAACTTCTAGAGAAGTGGATAACTGGTACAGGACACGTGAGAACGTGTGTTGACTGTAATCCCGGATATGGTTGTTGTAATACGCTGCCTTGTTGAAGGAGAGTTTATACGCTGACTTGGACAGCGTAGTGCCATAGGAAAATCATACGCTCACTTTATGGGCAAGGAGTCATGTGAGGTCATACGCTCACTTAGTTAACAAGAAATCATGTAAGGTCCATACGCTCACTTGACTGTGTGAAGAAGGAGTCATGTGAGGTCGATACGCTCACTTGACTGGATGAAGAAGGAGTCATGTGAGGTCCATACGCTCGCTGGAGAAGTGGCCACGTGGCTATCATCAATCTTCTTTGGTACACCATAGCTTCCCATAACTGACAAAATCTTCTCGAGCGTCGTGACTGCGGATTTGACGGCTGACAGACTGTCAAAACTGACAGTAATGATGGCTTTTGTATTTATGAAGGCTGCTGAGTTGTTCTCGTAAAAGACAAAACCGGCTCTTCGAAAACCTATACGACGGTTACTTTTTTCGTGACAGCTGTCTTTGCACGAAAGATGAAGTGTCAGATTCATTCCTCATTTAAACATATGCTGTGCTGTCACTTCAGTAAATAATAAAATATTTACTGAGCGTATGGCTTTTGAATGAGCGTATGGCTTCAACTGACATCTGTCTTTAAGCGTATGGATGAAAATGACAGCATGTCATAATTTTCCACATCCTACAACGGCGTCAAAGGAAGTGTGGCTGGCAGTGTCGAAGGAGGCGCGCTAGAACTCGCCACCCCTGCCACCAAGGAAACAAATTCCGAGCGGAAAGACGCGTGGATAGTGGCTAACTCCTCCTCCGCAGCCCGCAGAACCTGGATACTCGGCAAAGCAGAAAGGTCGACCCTCGGAGCCACTTGAGTAGAGGAGGACGCAGGGACCATCGCTCTCTGTCCTGGCTGTACCGCCACCTGACCTCCCGAACTCGATTCAGCGGAAGGCCCTTCAATATAAGTCGAAAGAGGAGGGGGCACGCTCCCCTCCACCAGATCTCCTCTGGTAGAGCCTACCTTAACAATGTCCGTCATCGGCACTGAAGGGGCAGGACCTGTATGTCCAGAGCAATCATCAATCAGTCTAACCCGAAAGATGTGATGATAGAGCAAATAGGCCTTCTCACTAGTTAAGATTTGGCTTATCTTACCAGGGGAGGAGTGTGGAGGCTGCGGTTCGCTCACAGCCGCCGTAGTCCCCTCACCAGCGACCTCCAAGTCGAATTCAGCTGGTTCTTCTGCCCCAGCCACCCCGGAAAGGGATACGACTGGTTCAGCGTCACCCTGCTGAAATTCAACAGTCTCAGGGACAGGTTCAGTAGAGCCCCTATCACCCTGGGTTGAGTCCTCAGCAACGTGGGACTCCTCGGCCGCCTCCGGAAGAACCCCAGCAGAAATGATCGCGGTACACACGTCACTGACCAAAGTTGTCAGGGCCGGATCGACTTCAGTGGCCGGTTCTCGAGAATCCGACTCCTCTGACGCCTACAAGAGCAAAAGAAAATGATTAGGCCATAGTGCAGGGAAAAAAAAGGAGAAGATAGTTATAATTCAAGTCACCTCAGAAACAGCGTCAACATCCTTGATAAGTAGCCGACGGGACCTAACAGCAGCCCGTTTTATGGAATAAGTCATGCCGCTAGCAGCAGACTCACTTCTGCTTCGCTTGTGCGAAGGACCAGGCACATCAGGCGGCTGATCCGCCACCACTTCATCGGACACAATGGGCGGCTGATCCGCCGCCACCTCGTCAAGAGGAGGGAGAGAGTCATCGGCACCCTGCTCGCCATCCTCTTCATCCGCAGTGGTGGACTCCGGGTCCGACACAGGAACCGTGTTCGCCCTCTGCTTCCTCGTCTTCGACCCCTGGGGCTTCTCCGCCAGGCCGGTACCAACAATAAAACTGGTACGCGGGTCAAAGTTAACAGAAAACCTGCTCGCAGTGACGTGGTAGAGAGCCGCTAAATACAAAATCTTCCCTTGCGTCTCAGCGTCAGGGACCGAGAAACTAGCACGGGAATGAGCAATGTCATTGTAATGCCAGGCCTTGATGCCATCCAGAACGCTGTCTTCAAAACCCAGGCAAGAACTGGGAGTCTCTAGGAACAGCTGGCTGTACCCAAACTGGCGGGACAACCGGCTGGGCAAGTAAGGTTCCAGGTAGACGGTATTGCGGTTCCAATATACTAAGTACGAGGGACGGATGTTACGCAACCAAAGAAGCATCCTCCCGGGTAAGAGGAGAGGAGGCCCGGTACCGTCAACGTGTACACTCCTCACCTCCTCAGCAAAAAAATAAGGAACAGACACGAAGAAGTTATATCCATCCACCCTCGCCAGCGCCCTCCGACAGGCGGGCATAGTGTTGTACTCCCAGGGCATCTGGCGGCACTGGAAGATAAAAGCATCATCGTCAGTTACACCATCTTCTGGGCCAGGTCTCATCAAAGACCGGCAGTGCATTAATAGCCACCCCATCTGTAACGCCCCAGTCCCAGAATATGTAGGACTAGGAACGTAGACATGTCAGCTGTATTCATACGAAGTATACTCCAATATATGGAAGCCTCGTATAAATACATAAGCTGTAAAATACAGTAGAACCATAACTAATCTCATCCACACAAAATAAATGAATAGAAGATGTCATATAACGAGAATAAATTTGTCTTGATACAATATGTTAGGCGGAGACAAATCCACTACCAACAAAATTAGAAAAAGTACATAGAAAATGGAATGAGTGGCGAGCGAAGCGAAGACGATCCAAGTGCAATCATCCTCGAGAAATAGCAATGAACACGGCTAGAGCTAAAGCACCTGCGAAAGACAATAGCACACACCTGGGGAGATAACCAGGTCCTCAGAGGGACGTAACAAGACACATAATATCATGCCATATAAACTGAATAAATATTGCTCAAATAAATAAGTCAATTGGACTTATAACATGGTCCAACACGCACCTACTGAACGAGCACACCATCCCCCCAACCAAACAAGGACAGGAGATGGTAAACTAATTCACGGTAACGTATCTTTCCATGCTAATAATCCAATATGGTATCCGGACCCCAACAAGGTTCAATACCTTCTCATCGAAGTAGTAAGTCACACCTACAACCAAACAAGGACAAGATGTGACGAACTAATCCGCGACAAGTTATTGTTCCAAGCCACGGTCAGATATAAGTACCCAAACCAAAAGTACTCGTACCTAACGGATAGGGTAGCCTACCATTCTAAGTGAAATGTTGTTAAGAACAATCCTTCCTACGCATGGGCCCTGGCTGAATAGGATCGACGTAATCCCCCTTTGGGCACCAGAGGCCCCATCAGGAAGAGCATGACGTTCCGCAGAATCGTCAGTGGCCGTCAGTAATCATGGGTCATCAACCCCGTATCTCCAGCGGAGAGTCCGGGTCACAAGGAAAGTGTATCGAAGCCCATACGCTAAGGAATTGTCCTCCCCGCCCAATGCCTACTGTGTTGTATCCACAACACAACCACTATAACCGCTAAGTCAAACTAGCGTGCAACCTCTATTAGCGGTTATTCCTATCGCACGGCTTGTACGTACTAGTGGCCAGCCAATCACGCACTTTCGTGTTCTACATGCGACACACAACTTCGTGGTACAACGTGTCAAGGCCAATGAATGCAACACACATGGTGGTCCCTTAAATCTAGGTTTAATTTGTAAGAAAATAATACACAGCAGGAAATAAATGAACAGTAAGTTCTAACAGTTATGCCATGTGTCACAGTTTATTTTGCATAAAGAAAATAAATAATGCATGAAATATGAGCTAAAATAATTAAACAGCGAATGACAAGGTGTCTTGCCTGGTAGGGCGCCTGGTGTGCTGTGATGATCAATGTGGCACGATCTGCAACTTCGGTACAACAACTATACATGGTGACCTCGGGTGGAGGCACGGACAGTTCCACTGGGTCCAGAAGGGTCAATTTAGTTAGGAATGACTTAGGGAGGAAGGACAGGATTGGCGAAGGAATAGGAATAATAGGACTTGGATACGGACAGGAGAAAAATCAAAGAATATTTAGATAAAATATTTATATTACTTAAAACTGTAATTTGTTACCAAAATATTTTACATACTACATTCTTGAGTAAAAATAGTTTTTAGGCCAAAATACGTAAATAAGGTATTATGAATAATATAAAAAAATATTTAGAACATCTCAATATCATGAGAACAAAATAACAGTATATGTCTTGGTAGCTCCCATGAAATAATAATGATAATTAATAACAGTAAAATTTCTATTTAACATATATATGTTTTTACAAATCCAAGACATACCTCTCTTTTTTTTATCATACAATAATAATAATAAAATAATCGTAAAATACTACTATTGAACAAGGAGAAGACAATAATAATAATAATAATAATAATAATAATAATAATATTAGTACTAAATATTACTGATAACAACTAACAGTAAAAATAATAATAATAATAATAATAATAATAATAGTGATAATAATAATAATAGTAATAATAACAATTATAATAGTAATAATAATAATAATAATACTAAATATGATAAATATAATAACCATAATGATAATATAAATAACCAAAAACAAAACAAATAACAAAACAAAAAAAATAAAATGAAATTAAAAAAATGTACTGTTGGGGTGCTCCTCTTTCGATGACACCAACCAACACATTAATTAAATGAAAAGAAAGCAGAACAAAAACCCAAAAGACTAAGAGCATCTCCAACCCTATTGTGACTTTGGAAAAAAGTTAATGCCACATAGGAATGACAAAATTTTATTCAAAAGTTCTTCTCCAATGCAATTGTCAAGTCAATTGTGAAGCTTATGTGGCAAAAATTAAAGAAGACATTGTGAAGTTGATTGTCTTGTTCTAGACAATGCACTTGACAATGTCTTCTCTTCCATGTCATCAATTATGAATAAAAAATATTAGAAAAAAGAAAGAAGATGAGTAGTTGTCTTAAAAGTTGCCTTGGAAGTTGGAAAAAATACTTTTTATTGTCTTCTCAATGCTTTTGCATTGGAGAGAGTTTTTCTATCTCATGGTCTTTTGAGATATAATTTTGCCACATAAACAAGACATTGTCTTGTGGCTCATGCCACATAGGAGCCACTTAAGACTCACAACACTTAACAAGACAATAGGGTTGGAGATGCTCTAAAGGGAAGAGAGAGAGAGATCTCGAGAGGGAATGGGGAGAGAGACGAGCGGTCCGGCGAGTGGGATCTGTCGACGGGGGTCAGCGTGGGCTGGTGGAGGAGAGAGATTAGGTGGCGAGAGGTCGAAATAGGGGTGAAGGGGATGGCGGACTCGACGAGTACAACGGGCGGATCTGGGAGGAGGAAGGCGGTCGGAGTTTGGAGTGGAGGCTGAGAGGCCGGAGAGGGTTCGGCGATAGAGGGAAAAAGGGGAGCTGCGGTGTAGAGTCGCCGGCGTGCGGCGGAGGAGGCCGTTCGTGGCTGGGTCTTGGACGGCCAAGATCCGTGGCTGAGGGATCGGCTCAAGGGGTCAGCGGCGACACGGGGGCAACACTCGCGGAGGCGGAGGCGGTGCTCCCGATCGGCGCGGGACGGTCCAGGCCGGCGTTCCAGCCATGGAGGCGAGCGTGAGGCGATCGGCGACTGCCAAAAAATGCGGCACTGCGGGGCAGCGGCCAGGCACGACTCGCGGTGGAGGGCGCCGGCGGCTAGGCGAGGTGAGTGGTGGTGGTGATTTCAATTTAGGGTTTTTCTTTTGGGAATTTGGTTGGTTTTGGTGGCTCCGGCGATGGCTGGAGTTTGAGGGTCAGGCTGGTGGTGTGTGGGTCGATGGGTTTGGCGCTGGTGGTGCTGTGGTGTGTGGGTCGACGGGGATGCCGACGGCGGTGGTGTTGCGCTGTGGCAGGGCTGGAGTAATGGTGGTGGTGGTCTCAGAGACGATGGCGGATGGAGGTGGCCGAGGAGTTAGGGAGCCGGTCGCGGTGGCCGGTTTGTTGGCAGCGGGTGGCGGTGTGTGTCGAGGGTTGGTTGTGGACGGGAGGGCCGATGGACAGGGGGTTGTGCTGTCGGAAGGTGGCGACAGAGGTTTAGGCTGGAGGGTGATGGATGATGGGGGATGGTCGGAGGCTGGTAGGCGGGGCTTTGTCGGGATAGGGTTAGGATTTGGGATGCGTCGTGTCGGGAGTGTCCGACACGATAAGGTTGGGTGTCCGGGATTGTCGGACACGGAGAGGATCTATATTGTACATGTAGAAAAAGAATATAATGGATGGGTAGGGCACAGACACGATGCACGTAGATTTGTGGAGAAAATTGTTGTGGATGAAAAATAAATTGGAGGAGTACCTACCTATTTATAGGATGTAGGAATTTCCAATTAGATATGGACTAGGATATTTAAAACCCAATGTAGATAATTATCTACTTAATTTAAAACAATGAAATCGAATCCAAATCCAATACAAATCTAATTTAATTCTCTTAGTTTAAAATCAAATCAATAAATCAAATTTCAATATTAACTATTTAAATAAATACATAAATTCAAATTAATATTTAAATCTCCACAATAAAATAAAAATATGCTTTCCAAAAAATACTAATAATATTAATTTTGAAAATTATATTAATATTTAAAATAAACCAATAAATAATTACAAATATATATGTATGCACAAATAATGTTCTTATAATTATGCTTTTCTAGCATACAAATAACAATATTATTTATTATTTAATAATTGCGAAAATGTAAGGCTTTATAAACAAAATAACAAACTTGGAAATAATTGGAACGATAACAAAATAATTATTATGTATATTATTTTGAAACTACGAAAATAGAATATTTTCAAAATATGTACGCTCGCACATAATCGCACTCGTCGAGCAATTTCGAAAAATAAAATTCGTGCGCGACGTATAATACGACTACGCGACGTACAATACAAAAATTTAAATCGGTACCAAATTTAATAAAATAATAAAAAAATAGTAAAAATTTAGGGGTTTTATATCCTACCCAACTTAAAAGAATTTCGTCCTCGAAATTAAGAATTAGCAGGGGTGAGAGGACACGAGGGGGTTTCAATGGGGATACAACGATGACAATGTTTTCACAAAATCACGTCGTAAGAAATCGCGATCTAGTTTATTGAAAAATAATACGGTATGGTCACGTGGGTCGCGAGTTAAGGCACGAATAAGAGATTGATTAGGTTCATGCCTAAATCAAGTGACTTGGAAGGTTCATGATAGCAAATATAGGGCCAAGAAAAGGACGAGTGATTTAGGGTGAAGATATAGCAACATTTAGTAAGAATGGTCATAGTCGATAGGAAGGCTAGAGGAAGTTCTAGTATAACGCATTCGTCCTCCTAAAAATAGGTGAAGGCGAAAGCAATATAGAGTTCGAAGGAGGCGTTTATCGAATACGAATACGTGATTCAAAGACGATCGAAAAATTTCAAAGGAATTGCCAAGGCAGTCATGGATGGGATTCTAGAGGACAAGTTTAACTATGTCCCCATCCACGTAGAATAATAGGCAAAAGCGAACCAAAGTGCACTTGGTTGATCAGACCATTGTGCACCGGTTCTGATAGACAATATGTTAGTGGGGTACCTCCATTAACATATATGTCACGAACAAGCTTGGTAAAAGGCTAAGCTTGCAAAAGCTAGGCTACATTAGCATTATTTGTCGAAAGTGGTAAATACATAGGCACGAGAGTTTAAGATTTAAAGAAGGTAGAATGATTCTAAGTCATACAGTCGTCCTATAGTCTTCTTGTCCAAGTCTTTGGTTGGCTAGACGGGTTAGGTCCTCTAGATTCTAGGATCTACATAAGCTTGCTAATATAGGTCACTAGGTCAAAGGGGTTGCTAGTTCATAAGGTATTATACCCAACTTAAAAGAATTAAACTAATGGTGTTTGGGACAGCTAACTAATAGGGTCAATCTCTAGTAAGCACGAAGGGAAGATAAGGATAATGATAGAAGGAATCAAGCAAGATGCAATCGATGAGTCAAACGGTAGATTGAAGAAAGTGGTCAAGTATGTGGATGAGATCCTAGACTTCTAATCCTATTCGCAGGCTTGCTTGGTACGGTAAAGTAACCAAACAATTTATCTAGACCTGCATGGGCCACCACAAAAACATGTAATGCCCCAGTCCCAGAATACATAGGACTAGGAACGTAGACATGCCAGCTGTATTCATACGAAGTATACTCCAATATATGGAAGCCTCGTATAAATACATAAGCTGTAAAATGCAGTAGAACCATAACTAATCTCATCCACACAAAATAAATGAATAGAAGATGTCATATAACGAGAATAAATTTGTCTTGATACAATATGTTGGGCGGAGACAAATCCACTACCAACAAAATTAGAAAAAGTACATAGAAAATGGAATGAGTGGCGAGCGAAGCGAAGACGATCCAAGTGCAATCATCCTCGAGAAATAGCAATGAACACGGCTAGAGCTAAAGCACCTGCGAAAGACAATAGCACACACCTGGGGAGATAACCAGGTCCTCAGAGGGACGTAACAAGACACATAATATCATGCCATATAAACTGAATAAATATTGCTCAAATAAATAAGTCAATTGGACTTATAACATGGTCCAACACGCACCTACTGAACGAGCGTACCATCCCCCCAACCAAACAAGGACAGGAGATGGTAAACTAATTCACGGTAACGTATCTTTCCATGCTAATAATCCAATATGGTATCCGGACCCCAACAAGGTTCAATACCTTCTCATCGAAGTAGTAAGTCACACCTACAACCAAACAAGGACAAGATGTGACGAACTAATCCGCGACAAGTTATTGTTCCAAGCCACGGTCAGATACAAGTACCCAAACCAAAAGTACCCGTACCTAACGGATAGGGTAGCCTACCATTCTAAGTGAAATATTGTTAAGAACAATCCTTCCTACGCATGGGCCCTGGCTGAATAGGATCGACGTAATCCCCCTTTGGGCACCAGAGGCCCCATCAGGAAGAGCATGACGTTCCGCAGAATCGTCAGTGGCCGTCAGTAATCATGGGTCATCAATCCCGTATCTCCAGCGGAGAGTCCGGGTCACAAGGAAAGTGTATCGAAGCCCATACGCTAAGGAATTGTCCTCCCCGCCCAATGCCTACTGTGTTGTATCCACAACACAACCACTATAACCGCTAAGTCAAACTAGCGTGCAACCTCTATTAGCGGTTATTCCTATCGCACGGCTTGTACATACTGGTGGCCAGCCAATCACGCACTTTTATGTTCTACATACGACACACAACTTCGTGGTACAACGTGTCAAGGCCAATGAATGCAACACACATGGTGGTCCCTTAAATCTAGGTTTAATTTGTAAGAAAATAATACACAGCAGGAAATAAATGAACAGTAAGTTCTAACAGTTATGCCATGTATCACAGTTTATTTTGCATAAAGAAAATAAATAATGCATGAAATATGAGCTAAAATAATTAAACAGCGAATGGCAAGGTGTCTTGCCTGGTAGGACGCCTGGTGTGCTGTGATGATCAATGTGGCACGATCTGCAACTTCGGTGCAACAACTATACATGGTGACCTCGGGTGGAGGCACGGACAGTTCCACTGGGTCCAGAAGGGTCAATTTAGTTAGGAATGACTTAGGGAGGAAGGACAGGATTGGCGAAGGAATAGGAATAATAGGACTTGGATACGGACAGGAGAAAAATCAAAGAATATTTAGATAAAATATTTATATTACTTAAAACTGTAATTTGTTACCAAAATATTTTACATACTACATTCTTGAGTAAAAATAGTTTTTAGGCCAAAATACGTAAATAAGGTATTATGAATAATATAAAAATATATTTAGAACATCTCAATATCATGAGAACAAAATAACAGTATATGTCTTGGTAGCTCCCATGAAATAATAATGATAATTAATAACAGTAAAATTTCTATTTAACATATATATGTTTTTACAAATCCAAGACATACCTCTCTTTTTTTTATCATACAATAATAATAATAAAATAATCGTAAAATACTACTATTGTACAAGGAGAAGACAATAATAATAATAATAATAATAATAATAATAATAATAATAATAATAATAATATTAGTACTAAATATTACTGATAACAACTAACAGTAAAAATAATAATAATAATAATAATAATAGTGATAATAACAATAATAGTAATAATAACAATTATAATAGTAATAATAATAATAATAATAATAATAATAATAATAATAATAATAATAATAATACTAAATATGATAAATATAATAACCATAATGATAATATAAATAACCAAAAACAAAACAAATAACAAAACAAAAAAAACAAAATAAAATTAAAAAAAATGTACTGTTGGGGTGCTCCTCTTTCGAGGACACCAACCAACACATTAATTAAATGAAAAGAAAGCAGAACAAAAACCCAAAAGACTAAAGGGAAGAGAGAGAGAGAGATCTCGAGAGGGAATGGGGAAAGAGACGAGCGGTCCGGCGAGTGGGATCTGTCGGCGGGGGTCACCGTGGGCTGGTGGAGGAGAGAGATTAGGTGGCGAGAGGTCGAAATAGGGGTGAAGGGGACGGCGGACTCGACGAGTTCAACGGGCGGATCTGGGAGGAGGAAGGCGGTCGGAGTTTGGAGTGGAGGCTGAGAGGCCGGAGAGGGTTCGGCGGTGGAGGAAAAAAGGGGAGCTGCGATGTAGAGTCGCCGGCGTGCGGCGGAGGAGGCCGTTCGTGGCTGGGTCGTGGGCGGCCAAGATCCGCGGCTGAGGGATCGGCTCAAGGGGTCAGCGGCGACACGGGGGCAGCACTCGCGGAGGCGGAGTCGGTGCTCCCGATCGGCGTGGGGCGGTCCAGGCCGGCGTTCCAGCCATGGAGGCGAGCGTGAGGCGGTCGGCGACTGCCGAGAAACGCGGCGCTGCGGGGCAGCGGCCAGGCGCGACTCGCGGTGGAGGGCGCCGGCGGCTAGGCGAGGTGAGTGGTGGTGGTGATTTCAATTTAGGGTTTTTCTTTTGGGAATTTGGTTGGTTTTGGTGGCTCCGGCGATGGCCGGAGTTTGAGGGTCGGGCTGGTGGTGTGTGGGTCGATGGGTTTGGCGATGGTGGTGCTATGGTGTGTGGGTCGACGGGGATGCCGACGGCGGTGGTGTTGCGCTGTGGCAGGGCTGGAGTAATGGTGGTGGTGGTCTCAGAGACGATGGCAGATGGAGGTGGCCGAGGAGTTGGGGAGCCGGTCGCGGTGGCCGGTTTGTTGGCAGCGGGTGGCAGTGTGTGTCGAGGGTTGGTTGTGGACGGGAGGGCCGATGGACAGGGGGTTGTGCTGTCGGAAGGTGGCGGCGGAGGTTTAGGCTGGAGGGTGATGGATGATGGAGGATGGTCGGAGGCTGGTAGGCGGGGCTTGGTCGGGATAGGGTTAGGATTTGGGATGCGTCGTGTCGGGAGTGTCCGACACGACAAGGTCGGGTGTCCGAGAATGTCGGACACGGAGAGGATCTATATTGTACATGTAGAAAAAGAATATAATGGATGGGTAGGGCACAGACGCGATGCACGTAGATTTGTGGAGAAAATTGTTGTGAATGAAAAATAAATTGGAGGAGTACCTGCCTATTTATAGGATGTGGAAATTCCCAATTAGATCTGGACTAGGATATTTAAAACCCAATGTAGATAATTATCTACTTAATTTAAAACAATGAAATCGAATCCAAATCCAATACAAATCTAATTTAAATCTAATTTAATTCTCTTAGTTTAAAATCAAATCAATAAATCAAATTTCAATATTAACTATTTAAATAAATACATAAATTCAAATTAATATTTAAATCTCCACAATAAAATAAAAATATGCTTTCCAAAAAATACTAATAATAATAATTTCGAAAATTACATTAATATTTAAAATAAACCAATAAATAATTACAAATATATATGTATGCACAAATAATGTTCTTATAATTATGCTTTTCTAGCATACAAATAAAAATATTATTTATTATTTAACAATTGCGAAAATGTAAGGCTTTATAAACAAAATAACAAACTTGGAAATAATTGGAACGATAACAAAATAATTATTATGTATATTATTTTGAAACTACGAAAATAGAATATTTTCAAAATATGTACGCTCGCACATAATCGCACTCGTCAAGCAATTTCGAAAAATAAAATTCGTGCGCGACGTATAATACGACTACGCGACGTACAATACAAAAATTTAAATCGGTACCAAATTTAATAAAATAATAAAAAAAAGTAGAAATTTAGGGGTTTTATACCATCAAATAGTGGTAGGGCAACTCGATTCGTTCAAAGTTCATCGCCGTATCACGGGTAATAACCTTGGACGAAAAAGTACGGAGGCCACGGTGTATACTGCACACCATGGCCGGAAGAAGAGCCAGTCTGACCCCGAAGGCCAGCTTCACGGCAGGAAGGATGAAATTTCGGCTGATCCTCTCAATTGAACCAACTCCTCCTGAGACTACGCAATTCCGTAGCCATACCATCAGGAACCCTGCCAGGATTGCCTTTTCTGACAGCGGCTGGGTATCCTGATAAAAATAACCGAAGGAATCAGTTTGACTCCCAAACGTGTCGCTCAAGGCCCTCGATCTCTTGGTGGTTAACACCAGATCCTGTACTCGCTCTCGGGTCAGAGGATTCCGGGGAGTAACCCGGCCTGAGCAACCTTGCTGAAAAAGGTGGAAGAGCCAAGCCCTAGTATGCAGAAGGTTCTCTTCTGAGCTACCATCCTTCTTGGTCGTCTGCTGACAGTAACTGTGGTGACACAGTAACTCCTGGTAGACAGCAACGAAACCCGGATATCGTTGCTCCAAATCTTTGAACTCTTCGTTCGTTGGAGTATATACTTCAAACACTTCATTGCCCAAGGGCAGCCTAGAAACTGCATGTATCTCATGAAGAGCGAGACCAATCTCCCCTCCAGGAGCGAAGAAGGTCCCCGTCCGCCGGTTGTACATCTCCAAAAGAGCCATGAACAACTCCTTGTTGATGGACAGTCCGTGACATGTACCCCGGATGGCGTAGTAGATACCAACCTCACGCAGGAAAGTCCCATATTCTCGCAAAATCCACCCGGTCAAATTGGCCCACGAAGGGATGGGGCGTATCCAGTTCAAAAGCGAGAGCCGGCCAACGGGATAAGACCCTTTCCGAGCAAGTTGATTCAGAAAGGTGTCGGCTTGAGAGAATAAGAAATTGGGACCTTGCACATTTAAGAAGGTACCCGGGGCCAGCCCTATCACGTAGCAGCTGACCGGTTCCCTGCCCGCGTACGCTGATCCAATGTGCTTATTGTAGTGGATGTTACCCACAATCATTCCCGACCGGCTCAGGGTCAAGGATTCCGGCATCTTCCTGTCCACAGGCAACATATTGAACCACGCCAATGGGAAATGATGCTCCATCTGGGGGATGTGGATCGCCCTCCCAGCAGAAATAAAATTCCAATTCTCAGATATATCCAATACCTGAGAGTTCTTCACAGTCAGGGCATCTCCGAAGAAGAATGCCGGCTTCAGGTACTTTTCCTCCAATCGCCATGAGTTCAGCATGGCACAGAGAAAGCGAAAGGGCTGGTTCTTGATAAGATTCAGCCTCTCCTCAGGCTCGTTCTGGGGCAGTTGCTCCACCACCTGCTGGACTAGATGGTCAAACCGAACTCCTATGGCAAATTGGGCCTGACCCACCAGGGGTTCTCCTGCAGCATTGACTGACAGATTTACTGAAAAGAGACAAAAGAAACAAAGTCAGGAGACGGCCAGAAAACATTTAGAGTTCATGCGGCTCTGATTAAACGAGTTCTTTGCGGCTCGGTTTTTACAGAGTACATGCGGCTCTGTTTAGATGAGTCTTTATGCGGCTCGGTTTTTTTTACAAAGTTCATGCGGCTCGGTTTAGATGAGTTCTCATACGGCTCTGTTTAGGTGGGTTCATATGCGGTTCTGATTCGTGGAACGCTATGCGGCTCAGTCCATTAGGAGCTCATGCGATTCTGTTCAGAGGGGCTTCATGCGGTTCAGTTCTAAAGGTGTTTATGCGGCTCGGACGTTCTCATGCGGCTCAAACATAGGGCATACCCCATGCAGCTCGGATATGAGAAGTTCATGCGGCCCATACAACATATGCGGCTTCATAAAGACGAAGAACGCATTGAATACGGAGGGAAAGAAGGCTTGTGCATAAGAAACATGCAACAGAGCCATTGTTTCAGGGTTTGAAGTGTTCGATCTTCTATATAGTCCTTACCTTTGATGGCAGGGTGGACGTCAGGATGGACTGGGGGCGCTACAGTCGGCGATGAGGCCGCCGTCTTCTTGTCTTTCGTCGCAGCAGAGGCCTTGGGAGCTTTGGAAGCTTTGGAAGCTTTAGGGCCATTGTCAATGATGATCGGAGAAGAAAAAATAGCAGCTTAGGGCAAGAGAAGAACAAAGAGATTCACCCAGGACATAAAATCTAAATATTTAATGAAGCAACTCTTGGGATTCCCCCAAAAGACGGCTCTAAAATGAATTAAGGGCAATTAATGAGACGCACGCGTGGTAGGGAGCCCATACGGCTAGGGAGTCTATGCGGCCAGACAGGCCATGCGGTCAAGAAGTTCATGCGGCCAGAACATCCTATGCGGCCAGCGGAGCTCATATATCTATGCTTCTTATTCAAAGTATTTTAATTTTTCAAATTGAAAACTTTGAAGGGGGTCTTGTAGAAGCATAGAAAAGAACAAAAAAAGCCCATGCGGCTCAAAACAGAAGAAGCTCATGCAGCTCAAAACAGAAGGAGTCTCATGCGGCTCAGGAATCTATCGAAGCCTCATACGGCTCAGAAACTCTCCAATAGCCTCATGCGGCTAAGGAAAGAATCACGTGGCCCTATGCAGCTTACTTTTTATAGCTGGCCATAAAGTGACTGCTCCCATTAAATGCTCTGACATAAAGTAATAACTCTGACATTAAAGCTGAAATGATGAACTCTGACATGACGGCGTGTTCCTCGGGAAACGAAGAAAATCTCCTATACAGCTGGCACGATCCACCAACTCCAAAGCTCCCTATGCGGCTGCCACCCCCCCATGCGGCTGATGCTCTCATGCGGCTCGGATCGTGGAGACCATCGTCATGCGGCTCAAATCCTAAGAAGCCACCCCATGCGGCCATTGTCCTCATGCGGCTCGGATCATGGGGATCATCTCCATGCGGCTCAAATACTGAGAGGCCATGCCCATGCAGCCTTGACACGTGGCTAGTCTTATGCGACTCAATTGGAAACCACCCCCATGCGGCTCAGACTTCGGAGGCTACACTTATGCGGCTGCCACCTTCATGCGGTTCAAAACCTAAGAAGCTACCCTCATGCGGCTGTGGCTCGCGGTTATGACACGTGGCAGAAGATCAGTTTCCCCGTAATAATGGTTAGATATGTGGCATTAAATCAATCAAAATTTATCAATAAATTCCAACAACCAGATTTAGTACAATTATCATAATTACCAGAATCAAAGCAGATTTATTGCAATCACTCGGATTAAACACGTGGCAGGAGATCCGAGCTTCCAAAGATTCATGACAATCAACATTAATTGCCCATACGGATTTTACACAATCAGCATTAATTGTCCAGATTCGTTGCAATCAAGATTAGTGGTCCAGATTAATTGCCAACAAAATAGGATCAAAGAAAATAGCAATTAAATCCCCAAGCTGCCGACTTTTTTAGGGCAATCATTGCAAACCCTAATGATGACACCCCACCCCTATAAATAGCAAGGTGCCATTCCCTTGCAACAAGGACATGGAGAGATAAAAAAAAGGAGAGATCCCAGGAAAAAGAAAACAGACACACACAGAGAAAAAGGGCACGCGCAGGAGAGTCTTCCCACACGCTCCGAGAGCATTTCTTCATCAGAGCCGAGGCTACGTCCGATCGTCCAAGGAGTAAGGCAGAGCTGCCGTCGCTTTCCCGAGCCTCTATCGTCACCTCCCAGAATCAAAACTAAATAATTGTACTTAGATTATTGTACCTAGGTTTTCATTCCTAGGCTTTCTTTGTATGAGTGAGTTTGTATTATGAAGTAAAAGTCCAGTCCTCCCATAAAACTGTTATGTTCGTCTATAATCAATGGCAAACATTCATTTTCATATCTTATTGATTGAGGTCATGATATTTTTATTTTGAAGGGTTTATGAGAGTGTATGTGATTGTCCTTATTATCTTATCTCTCTCTTTCATATGGGTTAAATATGTCATCTTGCTAATATTAACTTTCAGATCTTATCTTGATGAATATTATGCTCTCGTTGATTTGGGCTTTTCTTTCATGCTTAATTGATTTGGCTTTCCTTGTTGAGGACTTATCCAAAATTCATGATTTTTATCAACTTTGGCAGTACTTTGAGGGAGAGCATTCAAGTCGACTGAATTTCTCTTTCTCAAGTATTTTTCTCCTTTACCTTCATGTTTATCTAAAGGGTATTCATATAGCATGATAAGGTAATTGAGTTCAAATGCATGAACTTGGATAAGCATATAGATTTTGCAAATAATGAGATTACTTTATATCAATTGCAATATTTTACATTGATCATTCTTTTATTTTGTTCCACTATTTATTTGTGGACAATTATGATTATTAATGGTTTCTTTGATCAATGTTTCATGTTTACATCTTTTCAATTGGTATCAAGTTTATTTAATTTCATATCTCAATTGGTATCTATTAGTTGCAATTATCTATTCCTCATGGCTTTTGTTTGAAATCCTTTATTTCATAGTTCTCTTCCAAAACGAGAGCAATATTTCATATCCTATTGTGTTTTGGATTTATTCCTTGGATTTCAAGTTGGTAAACTACTTATTTCTTGTTTTTCAAATACTTTCAGTTTTACCAACCATATTGTGTTTTGACAAGCAATTTTCTATTTAGTACTCTACATTTGGTATGCAGTTTTATACACTTGTCTTTACACACTTCTCCTATTGTTCCTCAATTAGTATATCTTGATCATGATTGTCTATGCCTTTCTCATGCTCTGATTTATGTACTTAAGATTGATTTCTTATCTCTTAGTACAGGGGAGCGTATTTTTGATCATGTCAAAGGGGGAGACGTAAGTTTAATTGGGATAGAAGTAGTCTAAGTAGTATGCTTTTAGTGATATATGCTTATGTATGTGATATATTAGTGATACATACATCTATTGTGTTCATACTAAACTTAACATATTTGCCATAATCAAAAAGGGGGAGATTGTTGGCCCAATGATTGTATCATGTTTTTGAATATGGTTAATCTGTTAAGTTTAACATTTTATTATCACTAATCTTTATACCATCACTATAGCATTTCTACTTCTACTTATATATGTGGTGATATGTGCCTATTGTTTTACATATTAGTGATACTAGTTTTCATTATGGTATCACTAATACTTATGCTATCACTATTGTAAGCATTTGTCCTAATGTGCATTAAACTTATCATACTTACTACTATGTATATTGCTTTGTTCGTCTAACATGTACATGCAGAAAAGCAATAAGCAAGATCAATGTGGACATATGCAATGAAGAAATCATGGTGGGCCAAAGACGACGGATCCCACAAGATTTCTCTGAACCACCCGACGACATCTCCGGAGCCACGCACTCGGGGGTTCCGCTGCCCGGTCAGCGGACGGGGGTTGAGGGGACAGCGCCCCTCGTCGAGGGTTCGGGGGTGAAGCCCCCGAAAGGTATTCAGTTTTCATAAACTGGATATCTTTGGACAGCTGCCACCAAAGGAAGAAGCCAACATCTATCAAGGAAAGAAGCCAAGCCAAGCCATCATTATTTCAAGACTCTGCAGAAGCCTGATCCTACTACAGTATATTTGGAGTCTGTAATGAGTCTTAGGAATCATTGTAAACACAAGAAATAGATGGCAAAATCGAAAGCTAGGATAGAAAATAACCCAGGACAATCTTCGGAATCCTGACGGATAATCCGACGGATCTCCGCGAAAATCGGACGGAAGATCCGAATGGTCCCACAGAATACCTTCTGTGAGTGTTCGGATTATCCGACGAAAAACCGCAAAATTTTGGCGGATTTTCTGCCATTTGACCGTTTGTATTCCAACGGTCGGATTTTATGAATGATTGATCCCAACGGCTCTATTTATAGCCGTTTAACTATACAGGCGGATGATCCGGCGGATTTCTGCAAAAAACTGGCGGATGATCCGTCAGCCTGAGAAAGTTGCATTATTGTACTTTCCTTTGCTTTGGTTATAAATAGCCTTGAACCCCTTCATTCAAGGTTGATGCTTTGAGCCTAAAAATTTCTAAACCACCAAAGCCTATCCACAAATAACTCTACAAAGCTTTCATTTGCCATCCACAAATTATGTTAGAGTTATTGAGTTGAAAAGTAAGATCTTCATCTTATTGTATAAGGAGATCAAAACCTATTGTGAAAGGTTGAAGTTGGAGAGTCTTCGTATCCAAACTCTCGGTTGAAGTTGGAGAGTCTTCGTATCCAAACTATCGGTTGAAGTTGGAGAGTCTTCGTATCCAAACTCTCGGTTGAAGTCGGAGAGGCCTTCGGACTAAAGCTCTCGTGTAAGAAGCTGGCGAGTTCTTCGGATCCAAACTCGTGTGTAACTATTTGCTCAAATAGTGGATTAAAGCCGGAGAGAGTTCCGGGACTGGAGTGCCTCTTGGGAGGATACCAGGATATATCGTGTGTCGGTATTGTTATTGCTTCTTCTCTTGCACTTATATTTTTAAATTGCCCATTAGCTTGTGCTAAGTGCTTGATTAGCTAACTTGACCCTATTCACCCCCCCTCTAGGGTTCCTACATTACCCAACCCACGACTTGGAGCTGGCAGCAGTGGTGTTTGCACTTAAACTGTAGAGGCATTACTTGTATGGAGATAGGATGGAGATTTTCACCGACCACAAGAGCCTGAAGTATGTATTCACTCAGAAGGATCTTAACATGCGTCAGAGGAGATGGCTAGAGCTACTTGTGGATTATGATGTCAACCTGCAGTATCACCCAGGGAAGGCCAATGTAGTAACAGATGCGTTGAGCAGGAGAGCCGAAGTTTATTTCCTCACAGCGCAGCCAGAGTTATTGGTAGATCTTCAGAAGATGGGTATTGAAGTTATTCTTCCTACCCATGTGGCATTGATGGCCAGTATGTAAGTTCAGTCCACTATAGTCGAGAGGATCCGGATAGCGCAGTCAACAAATTCTAAGCTTCAGCGACTCAGAGCCGAGTGTGAGGCAGGACAAAGACCAGAGTTGAATATTCATGAAGAGGGTACACTTCGACATGGGAGGCGTCTTTGTGTACCTAGTGGTGATATCAGATAAGAGATCATGGCAGAAGCTCACAGTTCACAGTATTCCATTCATCCGGGTGGTACGAAGATGTACCGTGATATCCGTCAGCACTTTTGGTGGAATGGCATGAAGAGGAAGATATCCCGGTTTGTCTTTCGATGTTTGGTTTGCCAACAAGTTAAGGCTGAATATCAGAGGCCAGCAGGACTTCTTCAACCTTTACAGATTCTAGAATGGAAGTGGGAGCATATAACCATGGATTTTGTGATTGGATTACCTAGGTCCCCAACCGGTAGAGATGCTATTTGGGTTATTATAGACAGGCTCATGAAGGTGGCTCACTTTCTTCCATTCAGAGTTGGTCAGTCGACGGCTCAACTAGCAGAGATGTACCTCAGGCAAATTGTCAGATTGCACGGTGTTCCAGTCAGTATCACCTCGGACAGAGATTCAAGATTTACGTCATACTTTTGGCGCAGTCTGCAAGAGAGTTTGGGAACCCGCCTCCAGTTCAGCTCAGCTTATCATCCACAGACAGATGGTCAGTCAGAGCGTACCATACGAACCATGAAAGATATGTTGAGATCTTGTACACTCGACTTCGGTGGTTCGTGGGAGGATTACCTGCACCTGGTGGAATTCTCGTATAACAACAGTTTCCAGGCCAGTATCCAGATGGCACCATTCGAGGTACTTTATGGTAGGAAGTGCCGATCTTCGCTAGTATGGGACGATATTGGAGAGAGGCAGATGCTCGGTCCGGAAATGATTACTCAAACTATTGTGGTGGTCAGAAGAGTCAGAGATCATCTTCGAGTTGTGCAAGATCGCCAGCGTCATTGGGCCGATTCTCATCGGCGTCCCCTTGAGTTTTCTGTCGGCGACCATGTAGTCCTGAGGATCTCGCCTATCCATGACGTCATTCATTTTGGCGTACGGGGAAAGCTTAGTCCTAGGTATATAGGACCGTTTGACATTCTAGAGCGAGTAGGAGATGTGTCCTATCGTCTCACTCTTCTGCCGTCGTTACGTGAGGTACATGATGTCTTCCATGTATCCCATTTACGACGGTATATCCCGAATCCGAGTCATGTCCTTGATCATTCGGAATTGGTTGTTGGTACCAAACTTTCGTATGAGGAGAGGCCCGTATCCATATTGGACCAGAGAGAGAAGATACTCAAGAAAAAGACTATCAAGTTAGTCTGTGTTGCATGGGGTCATCACTCTTTAGGTGAGTCAACATGGAAGCGTGAGGATGATATCCGATCGCGATATTCCGACCTGTTTGACTCGTAAGGTATAATGTCTTCTTATGCCTTATGCCCTCGATTTCCTTGCTTGCATGAATGATTGCTTGATTGATTGCTTAGTATAGCTTGTCCTTGCCTCTCTAGCCTCTTAATTAAATTTCGAGAACGGAATTCATTTAAGGTGGGTAGAGTTGTAATGCCTGTAGTTCGTATTACGTATTTTGTTATACGTGTACGTAATCTCGGACCTGTATATAGACTTGTCCTGATTGGCTAGCCTTGGGTTCTGCATTGCCAGGAGTTAGTTAGCATTTCATGGTTCTGGCATGCATCGGGTTCGATTGGGTTTGGCTTGGTTGGTTCAGTTTGGGTTGGAATGCGAACCCCTACCTACCACCCTCCATCATTTATTAATCCCAACAACCCATCCTCTCTCTTCATTCACTTCTTCATTTACACTTCTCCTTCCTCCATTAACTCTCTTCACCGACCAGAGAGAGGCTTAGGCAAGTGCAACTTGCTTTATGGAGGAACTCAGATTTTGTTGTTCCAATGTCTTCCTCATGAGATTCTAAGTCACTTTAGTATTTAGCATTTTCGAATTCCATGGCTCATTTCATGTAGATCTAAGTTTTAGCATTTTTGAATTCCAGTCGTTGAGTTGCGCTTATGCACAGCTTGACAAATTGGCGCCACTTGATCAATTCTTATTTTAAAACAGGGTGACGTAGCGCGCAAGCCATCAACTTCGCAGAGCGTGCCTACTACACAGCCCACGACCACGCGTATCTCAATCAAACGATGTCATGCGTCTACAGCAGTTGGTGCAAACCGCTCGTGCAGGTTGTTATATTGTGCCCACGCACAACCTGATAAAGCATGCGCAAGGTGATCAAATGGTGTTCAGGACAGAATGACGTGGCGTACAAGCCACTAACTTCGTAGAACGTGTCCATTACACAGCTTACGACCACGCGCATCACAATCAAATGATGCCACGCGTCCACAGCAGTTAGTACAACTGTTTTCACAAGTGAACAGGAGGCATGCAACCTGAAGCGCGCGCAATCCAGAATAACTACTAAACAGTTATTTCAAGAACTCTATAAATAGGGTTTCAAATCAATCATAAAACATCAAGGGTGATCATAATCTTCTGCTAAAGTGTTGTTGCATTCTCCAGAGGCTCGTGTCTTCGATATCACATCGTCTAAGAGATAAAGTGATCGTCTTCTGATCAGATTCCTATAGTTGTAATTCTCCAGAAATCAATTGTACTCCTGTACTCTTTTTTTTAGTTTGTAATAAAACTTTTATTCTTTGCAAACAAAATAGCGACTCTGCTGTGGACGACTTTCTCCTCCGACAAGAAAGTGACAACTCAATGTGATACCGCGTCAATCGGCAAGACGCAGAAGACGTCTTCCAAGTCGACCAGACAGCCTACGAGACCATGATCAATGCTGGGAGTTCCAAACGCACTGCTGTCGCTGTTAAGAGCGAGACGCGCTCTATTTGGACTCGGTAGTCCTCGGTGGCGTAACCTCCTGTCTCTGTGCAACTTGTGCCCATTACTGCTTCGGTACAACCTAAGGGAAACAGCATTTTGGCTAATCCCTCTACTCCTCCGATTCTAAAATCGAAGGAAACTCTGTCTCGACACACTTCTGTCCAAAACAAAGGAAAGTGCCCCTTGGCCTTCCCTTCACTGGTGCAACCTGCACTGTTCCTGCTTCTGCGAAACTTATGCCCATCAATGCTTCGGCACAACCTAAGGGAAACAGCCTTTTGGCTAATCCCTCTATTTCTCCGACTCTGAAATCGAAGGAGACTCTGTCTCGACACACTGCTGTCGAAAACAAAGGAAAGTGCCCTTTGGCCTTTTCTTCTCTGGCATAACTTGCGCATGTTCCTGCTTCAGCGTAACTTGCGCCTGTTTCTGCTCCGGCACAACTTGCGCATGTTTCTGCTCCGGCGCAACTTGCGCAGGTTCATGCCTTGGCGCAACCCGTACGTACTTTTGTACTAGCGCAATGTAAATAGTTGCCCCCAAATCAAAAGTTTAGTGAGAAATCACTAAATCAAGGAAAAAGTTCTTTAACTTTTCCTCATTCTGCTCGAGTCGTTGACTGGGTGGAAAGTACTGCTCTCCTTAACAGAGACAACCAAATCTCTGTCAGGAAGATGAGTTCTATTCAGAACAAACCTTCCATGCAAAAAGGCATTATGCCTACTACAAAAAGATCAGGGCAAGATCTACCAACCTTATGTATTTCAAGATTCCGATGAGGCAAACTACTAGTATCTCAAGTAGATGCACAAGCAGCTCCTCTGTCAGACTTGTGCACCTATATCAACAGGTGCCAATTAGGCTCAACCTCGAGAAATCACAAGATGTATCAAGCACAATCTGTACCAGTTGCTAACTTGGACCAGAGGAAGAATGCTGAGGTGAAAGATCCTGTGACTTATGCTAACCAGCTTAGCACGTCCTTGTACACTCAAGGTACAGGATACCTCGGGAATAGGAACCGTGTCCCGAATATCATCAAGGATTACGTTCCTACAACTTTTTCTCATTCTGTTACCGTAAACTCTTAATACAGAAGCGGAAGGTTGCAAATCCATCCCGTCCAGCGGTGGTCCAACAGCAAGAACATTATTGCAACTACCATCATGAAGTTGTCATCAAATGTTGTTGTCAGTCAGCCAAGCGGTCCGTCTTTGACCGTTTGAATTATGTTCAGACTCCTGAACCAATCCTAGTGGACGAAGATAAATTACTCTTTGCTCCTGTCAACATGGCATCTCGAAGCACTGGGGGTGGAAAACGTCTAAGACGTAATGTACCCCATAATCCCAGACAACAATACTTAGATTGGATTCATGAATCCGGAGAAGGAGTATACCAATATACTAGATCAAGAAGCCGAGACACAATCGGTCAAAGGGATCTTCTTGATTCAAACCAAGATTCCTTCAGTCAAAAAGATATCCCTATCACTTATTCTGGGGGTAGTTCTTTATGTGACTTTGATGCTGACAGTGAAAGTTCTGAAAGGACCATTCTTTTTGCTAGCTCATCTTCAAAGGCTAGAGAAGTGACTGCTTATGCCATCATAGAAGATCAAGACACCTCCACTTCTTCCAGTCAAGAACAGAGAATTATTATTTTGGAGGCTAGTTTGAAGAAGATGACTGAGATGATGGCAGGCATGCATGCTGTGATTATGGCACAACATACAGTTCCACCAGTCACGAATCTGATTTCGACTCAAGAACCTGTGACAACATCAATTCCCTCCAATATCGATCTAGGGGTACAATCTCCTCACACTGCTTCCATTTCTGCGCAGGCTATTCTAAGTCAATCCGGTGCAGGGGGTGGTACTTATCATGCGGTACCCTCTCCTAATACATTGAATCAATCTACTACTCCACAATCAACAGGAGATACCAATGAGGCCGTAAAACTTTTACGTACTCAATTTGAAGCTTTCAAACAGAAGGATGGCCCGCAGAAGCTTGGGATCAAACAGCCCTATCCCATAGAATGGAAAGAGGTCCAATTTCCTCCTAAATACAAACCCCTTACTATTATATTGTTTGATGGCAGCACGTCTCCAAGTCAATACCTCAACCACTTTGAAGTAATGATTGATCAACTTCAACCAAATGATGCTCTTCTTACTAGAGTATTTGTTGGCTGTTTAGCTGGTGCAGCATATAATTGGTATCGTAGTTTACCAGATGGGTGTATAACCTCTTTTGTTGGCTTCAAACAAATATTCTTGGAATGATTTTATGAGGGAACCAACGACATGGCTATGTCTGCTCTCATCAAAATCAAACAACAACATAATGAAACAACTGAACGTTTCATTGAACGGTTCGGCCGTGAAGCACTCAAAATGCCTCTCGGAACTCCAGATGCTTTAACTATAGACACTTACAAATCAAACTTGTTGCCTATAATCAGCATGTGGACAAGATCAACACAGTTCCAGGATTGGCCTTCTTTCATAATGAACGCCAAAGCCGCAGAAGAAAGCGCTGAAAAATTTAAACAATTAGGCATTCAAATGCCTAATCTTGACAAAGATGAACGTGCTACACCAAATAATAATGGCCGACAAAACAATCGTAAGAGCAAGGAGACTTTGGCCATTAACCTCAAAGGCAAAGAAGCTCTAGCCATCAATGTAAATCAGCCAATATCTACCCGTTCAGCACCACCACAACGGGTACCTCGTCCAAAAGAAGAATACTCTTTCGATGAAAATGACATCATGAGTATCTTTGATTGCCTCATCAAGAGCAATAAACACCAAGTGTCAGAACCTAAACGGCCAGATAAAGTTGGTAAGACTGACCATCCAAAATATTGTGTTTATCACAGATTTATTGGACATCCAACTCGAGCGTACTATGTGCTCAAGGGTAAAATTCAAGAGATGGTCAATTCCGGTGCAATCACTCTCCAGCAAGACGAGAAAATTATAACAGCTAATGTCATCTCTTTATAGTTTGGAGATTTTCCAGCTCAACTTGTACAGGACGGCGTCATCCCCATTCCGAGAACTACTCTGAAAATTGTTAATCTTCCACCTGCACGGACAGATGGTCTTGTTCCTCCGTCTACTGATAAAGGGAAGATCATATAGATCCATCCAAATTTAGTGGCGGACTTTGAAACACCATCTTCTTCCACCAAGTCCAAGAAGGCCACTAAAAGTAAATCATGTCATATGATTTCATTTGGTGAGCATTGTCTTCCACCTCTAACTGCTACCTTCATCCCGGCAGCAGATAATCCTTCTTCTTCTTCCACTGATAAGATAACATTGTCAAAATTAGAAGCCAAATACCAACTAAATTTCCATCTGTATAGTCCATAATCTCATGAACTCATGACGAAGATGGAATATGATCTACAAGATGTCTCTGGTTTGAATCATGGAAAGGGATCTCCTGTACCTCTTTCTCTATGTCTTTCTCACAACCAATCTCGAGTTGGTTTGGGTTACTGGACAAACTCTCCATCTCGTCGAAAAAAATCTTCCAGAAATAAGATCCAGGCAAAGAATTGCAATATGGTGTCCTTTGAACCTGTATCCGAGGAAGAAGTCTTTACTGGTACCAGATCTGGGAAACCTTACCTAAGAAACTATTCAGAAGGTCAAGAAGACCCTGCTCCAGCTCTGGAGGCTCATCAAGCAACATCTTCTCCTGCTATCAATAATCTATCAACTTCATCATCCCAGATAGAGCCAACTCTTTCCAAACCGACGACAGCCGACAAAGATAAAAAGCCTGTTCGTTTCGATAAAGTATTGAAGAAGACTTCAACGTTGCGACTTGAGAAACCATATAACTTTGATATACTGGCTCAGCTGGCTAATACTCCGACAAGATTGTCAATATTTGAGCTACTCCGTCTTTCGAGGGAGACTCGAGAAACATTGAGTGAAGCTTTAACGCAAGCTGATACTTGTTTAGACTTCTCAAGAAACCAGAGGATATGCCTATAACATGCCTTCATTGTCATAGTGTGATGGAGCTGATGCCAAACATCACCTTTACACAAGACGATATATTGTTAGAAGATAATCGTCATGATCGACCCCTCTACTTCACGGGATATGTTGATACCATGAAGGTTGATCGTATCCTGATCGATCCTGGGTCTGCGCTCAGCATCATGCCAAAGACTCTACTAGATGCATTAAAGATTTCTGTACATAATCTTTCAACAACCATCATGACAATCCTGGGATTCAATTCTGGGAGAAGTGAACCTTTGGGAAAGATTCGCCTGAAAGTTTAAATAGGCAATCTTTGTACGAAGGTTACTTTCTATGTGATCGACAATCATGGATCTTATAATACTTTACTGGAAAGACCCTTTCTGCATGAGCATAACATTGTACCATCCACTTTACATCAATGCTTCAAATATGTGGATGCCAATGGAGAAGTCCAAAAGGAAATAGCTGATTTAAACCCTTTCAGGGGCATTAAAGCATATTTTACGGACTCTCAGATGTACAAAGAGGAGTTCATGAAAGTTGTATTGGCAATGGATAGCGAGGAAGATCAGAAATATACTTCAAAAGATGTTCTCATGATTCCCGTCAAAGGACGTACTATTTGTCCTTCTTCTCAGACATTGACCATACATCTTTCCTCTCATAACAAATAGCCTCCTGCTGTAGAAAAGGAACAAAGGGAGCTTACCTCTTCTGAGCCTCTTGTTATCGACCTTCGTCGTAACAAACATTCTTCTTCTCCTTCTTCTTCTCTGGTTATCAACCTTACTAAGCCTTTTACGAAGGCTAAGAATCATGTTGTAAATGATGATGTACAAATCAATAAAGTAGCATCTCCTTCACAGTATACTAATGTCTTTTATTATACTCGATGTTATTTAAAAATATTAGATAACTTCGAACCACTTGCCATAGGAGCAGTTGAAGCTTCCCAAAACGAAGTATTGCTCGAGCCAATGTAGGACTCCTTCTTCTTAGTTCCTTCCAGGAATAAAGATAATTTCTATACTTTTTAGTAAAGGAAAGGAACAAAAGATCACGCCCGATAAAGAAGAAGAAAATCACGATAATGGAAGACTTCAACTACGTCGTTATAGTCAGCAATCAAAAGATATCATTCAAAAGATGGGCTATAATTTTAAAGCTGGTCTCAATGGCAACAAAGGAAGGTAAACTCCTATTCATATTCCTGTTCCGAAAGAAAAATCACAACAATACTACAGCAAAACGAAGCGGGGATTAGGTTATACTTTACCAACTCTGACTCGAAAAGCCTCCGAATCCGAGGAAGAAGAATGATCTAACTCTTCTGATTCTATCTCATGGGATTTAGACACCACTGTAGGGCATGTCCATCGCGTGACTTTATCTTCCAATATGGCGACTGCCGAGTTCTCGGAAGATGATGAAGACTTTGTCGAAGCTTATGAATCTGATCCTTGGACACAAAGGATGGATACTAAATGGGAGCTTCGCTTTGAGCAACGTGAGCCACCTACTGAAGATCAGTTGGTTCAAGTCAATATTGGAGATGAAATTACCCTAAAACCGATATTTGTCAGCAAAAGCCTCCCTGAAATAGATAAACAAGAGTTTTAGTATTTCCAGAGTCAGGGATACCCTTCCTCTTAAAATCCTCAATGAAGTCTATCAAAATCATTAATTCCATCTTTTGAAACCCAGCTGTTTTAAAAGATATCTTTTTATCATAGACATCTTGTCTCTTTAGACATGATATTCCGTCTTTAAGTTCTAACAGATTTGAATATCAGCAATATAAAAAAAATAAGTTCACGTCCACATTACCTCTGAATTCTATTTTCTATATCAATAGATTCACGTCCACATTATCTCTAAATTCTATTTTCTATATCAATATATTCACGTCCACGTTACCTCTGAATTATATTTTCTGTATCAGCGACTTATTACGTCCACATTACCTCTGATAAAGTCGTCTTTTGAAATGATAATATTCTGAGTTATATTCTGTCACGTCCACATTACCTCTGAACAGATATAATTAATATTGTCATTTTCGTTTAGAGGATATGTCATGTCTGGTACCTCTGAACATATTTTCCTCTCCTTATCTATTACTTATATCTACTATAGGTTTATAACAAGTAATAGAATCACAAAAAGAGCATTATTTTATTGCCATGATGTTCAAAATGTCAAAAAAAAAGTACATCATTTTGAAAGGCAAGAAGATAAAAGATCCTATAGACTGCTTCATTGGGGAGGCTGAGATCAATGATTAATCTTTTCAAATTCTCCACCCTCTCTACCCTGGAGTCAAGTACCCTTTGCCTTGTAAGAGCTCTCCCGGATTCTGGATCAAAAGGTTGCAACATTTTTGCTCGACATTCCAATTCTGCACCTTCAGTCTGAATAAGAGCATCCCGTTGCCTTCTTAGGTCATCTAATTAGCTCACAGCGATTTGATTCATCTCCAATATTTCTTCTTTGCGTCGTCGAGCTGCTTTAACTGCCTCTCGAAGCCGAGCCATTTTAATTTATGTTCTTGGAGACGAACTTGATATTCAGCAGCCTCTTTTTCCTTCTCTACAGCTTCAGTTTTATAACGTTCAACAGAGGAAGTTGTCTCGACAATGCGAGATTCTAATTCTGTAGAACGCTATGAGAAAGCTACAACGGAAGCTTCAAATTCTGCTCTTCGTATTGCAGCTTCGTGAGCCATCACCTCACATTCAGTATCTAAAAGTTTATGGATGTTTCCTCTTGTTAGATTTTTGTAAGACTTGATTGATTCTTCAAGTTCATTCAAAATATGATCTAAATAATTCACTCTATCCAGATCTCCAATTCTGCGGATAGCTCCGATGATTAAAGAGGAAGGGCCCCTTACTGATTTATAAGGTTGGTCTTTTTCTATGACCATTTGAATTAGAGGCTTCAGAGAAGTGAAGAAAGCATTAGTATAAGCTTCAACCACAACTCTATTCATTGCTGAGATCCCCGAGGTAGCCACTTCTATTAGAATTCTTGTTTCTGAAGTAACTGGACGAACTACAGATTATACACCAGGAGATCCGAGTACTGGCATCATAGGAGAACTCACCTCTCCAGTTTGGGTACCCATATCCAAAGGAGCCATAGTCGAGCTGAAGCTAAATGTGGTCGATGCAGCTTTCGTAAGTGTCCCCACAGGACCCACTATAATCAAGATGCACAGTTATCACATATAAATTACAGGAATTAAGATAAATAAAAGTCAAAATTTTACCTGATCCTGGCAATATATATGGGGTTTCACGCGGCATGTCCAAATCAGAACGGAGTCTGGCCATAGTAGTTTCAGACACAGCTTCCTGACTACTCCCAACGTCGGAACCGCCTGATAAGAAACGGCTACTTCCGGCCCCTGATTATACTTGTTCAGTTAGGGCAATCACTTCTGCATCCTTGACCTCAAAAGTTTGGTTGGTGGGGGTTTGAATCTCTGCAGTATCAGTGTTGAGATTTTCATTGATCCCAACATCTTCAGGGGCCATGACCTGATGATCTTCAGTTTTATCCTGGTTTTTAGACTCACAAGTTTTTGGACTTGAAAGCCCCTTTTCAACAACAGGATGCTCTTCACCTTCAACAATAGTATGGCATTCTTCAATTAGTAATGCTTGATTAAGTAGAATTTCCACTGAAGTTTGGTCTCCTTCAACGGCACTTGTAGAATCATCCTCAAATGCATCGCCGTAATCACAACCTTCAAGAGCCGCTATCATTTCTTGATCCTCTTGAGAGTGAGTAGGAGCTTGGGCTACAGTGACATCAGGATTAGATTCTGTGAAAGGCAACTCCTTTTTGGGAAGTGTAGACTTTGGGACTCCTAGAGTTGGAGATGACATCATAATTCTCGCAGCAGCTAACACAGTCACGGGAATCGTCTTTGTGTAACTATGGGCCCCGAAGTCCCTTTTGTAACAATCGGAGCTGGAGTGCTAACCTCTGCAGATAAAAAAAAAAGAATCAGTGTTAATATGTTACTCAATCAAGATCACATGGAAGGAATATTAAAATTTACCTGGTGGAGGTGGTACATCTTGCGAAGGCAATGTTTCTTGATGATCTTTTGGAGACACTATTAATTTCATTTTTGCCTTGCGTACCAGAGGTGTCTCAGGTTCTTCTTCGACCTCGTCAAGGTCAATTTGTACATTGGGTTCTCTAATACATCTTCTTGGGCAACTTGGTTGTGCCTTGGAATTGAAGAAGGAGTTGCCTCTCCTCCTCCAGAGGATGCTCCGGTGTATATCTGTTTTGTTTGGGACCGCGTGGTCCTGGTGGTGGGCTGCTCTGTAATGACCAGTGTAGTCTTTTTTCTCTTCCCTACAGCCATAGAAGAAGAAGGAAGATCATGAGGATGAGAAGGGGCTGATGACTCTCCAGTCTTTCTTTTTCTCCCAAGTCCTTTCGCTGGGGACTTCTCCTTTCGTATCTTCAATGATACGTCTAGTAGATCATTGACTTCATCATAAAAGCCTACGAGAGAGGCTTCCAGAGGTTCGTCAGCAGGTTCGTGATTCTCTTCATCTCTGAAGGATCGTGCAGTGTGAACTCCAGCTCTTGAACGTCTATTACTGGCAAAGCTATCAGCCATATTGAAGTTTTCGGTAAAGGTGTTGGCTGAAGTATAAAAATTTGCATATGTATATAACATACGCTGGCCTATATGAGGGACATGAGGCATCGAGAATATGGCCTTAGTCCCTCTTGCATTATAGTATCTCCAAGCTCTGGCACCATCTATTAGGTAACCCTTAGCCTGCAAACAGGTGGTGGCATTACCTACATACAATTGATCATAACCAAACTGTCGAGCAAATCGACTTGGTAAGTACGATTCTAGAAAGCACTCGCCTTCAAACCGGTAAACTAAATGTGAAGGCCGAATTGTCTTCAACCATGTGAACTCAGTCGAAGACAGACGGAGAGATGCTTCTTCTAGGTCCATGAGTTGGGGAGGGAGATTCTCATATCCTGGAGGAGGAGGAACACATTGAAATATCCATCCAGACCCTCGGTTTAAAGCTCTTCGGCATTCTGACAGTGCATTGATGTTCCATCGAGCATTGGAATACCGCCTAATGAAGTCACCACCGACTGCACCCATATCGGGGTCCACCAAATCAGAATATTGTAATAGCAACCACCCAAATAGATATGTGTATGGCATTTCGGTACGAGGGAAGTCGTCCCGAGAACATTTATCATACACCATGGTGTTAACGAAAGAACGCAAGCCTGCATTCAAGTGACATGTCATCGTCGAAAGAAGATCCATCTTGTATCAGAATACTACATGTAGTACGGCAAATAGTACACCTCGATGGAATCGGTCGATGGCACTGGCTCCAGGTATCACAAATCGCCGTAAGCATAAAGAGAGGAAACCCGCCAGCTGGGCTTCTTGAGACATGGTTCTATAACCTTTTCTAAGATAAATTTTGATTTTAGTACCAGCAGTAAAGGGGTACCAATCTATATCCAATATGTTATCATGGTGCTTAGTTTTCTCTATCAATTTTTCTACATCGCTGCGGTCGAGCGGTTTGAAGAAACGGCTTGACTTTCAACAATCTTTTCTTCATGAGCATGCCCGAGAAACAAATATGGCAGCCATTTGGTAATATAGCAAGTCCCTTTGGAAGCACTTTTGTAATAAAGGAAACAAATCAGATAGTGGCATAATAATTCTTCGAATACAGCCACCATCTTAGGGTTCTCTGCAGAGAGAGTATCCAATTCCTCATTTGTTGGCACATATTCTTCATTGGGATTTTCATCCATTGGCAAATGTGAAAGATACTTCATTTCACGAAGAGCGAAGCCGATTTTTCCGTGAGGTGTCATAAAGGTACCGGTCCTCTCATTATATCTTTCAACTAAAGCCAAAAACATGGGAGCATTTGGGCGAAAGCCATGAGCAGTGGTCCAAATCGGATCATAGAGTTCTAATTCAAGGAGCTTATCCTTAAAATGATCCAAAACCCAGACCACTACACTATTCCAGCATTTCATGTCAGGATTCACTAAGCTTGTTAAGTGCATAGTCTGATCTGGGTAACATACTTCAGCCTTCGCAAATATATTCGCAAAAATAGGTACTCGGACAGGAAGCAACATTGATGAATCTTCAGGAGGTATACCGCTTGGTCTCAGACCTCTCAGATGGGAGCTGTATCTCTCCGAAGTGCTGTAGAATAAATCCTTCTTCTGTGGGCCCAATCTGAAGCATATCCTCCCGACTCTGGCCTGTTGAATTGGGGTCAGGTCCCATGCCATGCGGCGGGGATAACTAGAAAATGCGTATCGAGACAAAGAAAAGTGTCTCGGCATTTCTGGGAGGTACATGATCCTATCCCCACATTGATAAAATCTGTCTTCGCTCTTCGCTTTAGGCTGGGATGTCTTCTTGATCGCCTCTCCAAATAAGAAAGCTGGTTTCTTATGGACGACATTGTCCAGACTTTCCAAAGGTTCGTCGTTCATTAAGCATAATAAAGTGGGATTATCTTGAGATGCAAGCTAGCTCTTCGGGACTCGGGAAGATCATATTGAGGATATTGTACATGGGATAAGTCCTCTCGGTACTCCGACACGTTGAAGGCCGAAGCATAGATTTCAGCATTTGGATCTTCTCTGAGATTAACTATAAGGAAACAAGCAAACAGGGGTTAATGTCTGGTTCAATGAAACATAACAGATGATATCACAGGTTGCACAACACTCATATTGTGCGACATTTTGTATTACGCCACATCTATAATTGTACGACATATTGGGTTGCCCGACTCATATGTTGCGCGACATTTCTGTCGAAATAAATATCTGTGTGGCACAGTATCTCAAATTGCGCCAAACTGATTATACAAAATCAGAAAGTACAACTCTCGAAACAACGTGCAACACTGTCTGAACAGCAACCAAACCCTAAGAAGAGGGGCGCAAGTCAGAAAACACGTCTAATTCTAAAAAGAGTAGGCGTGCATATTGACAAAATCAAACCAAACCCTAAAAAGGGGATTGGTCGATATTTGTTGTCCAAACATTCACCTTCTATGGCCGGGTTGGTTGTCTCTCGTCGTGACGAAGGGGGAGCATACTGAGGCGCACGTATGGGTGGGACACGAAAAGAAGACTCGACAACACTCTTTCCCTTCTCGACAGTAGATCTCTAGGGTGCCATTTGATGCTAGTCAAAGCTCGGGAAGAAGAAGGGAAGATAGGGTTTTTGAGAAATTGAACTTCACTAAAAAAATAAAGAGTTTGAAATATGTGGATATTTATAGCTTCAAAAGTTGATCACACAATTTGCGCTCAAAAAGTGGAGTCGGTTGAGACCTGGCGCAATCCAAACAAAATTAGCATAATTCAAAGGATTTCAAAACTTTGAAGTATTTTGAAGTTTCGAAAACTTTGAAGGGGATCTTTAAAAATTAAACTGCGCCACCCATTAAGGTATTCAAATCATCAGATGGCTTAAAAAATTATATTGCGCCAAATAATTAAGTTGTGCAGCATCAGGTTGCGCCAACGCCAGGTTGCACTGGAGTCAGGGTGCGCAGAGCGACGCGTGGCGCACTTCCTCGAGAAGCTGTAACGGCATCATCATTTCCTGACAACTGACAGCACGAAGATTAAGGAAAATCCATTCGAATCCGGCGTAATGCGACGCTCGAGAAGATTTTTTTCAGCATGTAATTAATGCTGACAGCTGGTTCGCACAAGTCAATGAATGGCACGAGGATTAATCAGTACAGCACAGAATAGTCAAAGGCGCCAGTCATTGAGTTGTGCCTATGTTCAGCCTGACAAATTGGTGCCACTTGATCAACTCTTATTTTAAAACAGGGTGATGTGGCGCGCAAGTCATCAACTTCATAGAGCGTGCCCACTACACTGCCCACGACCATGCGCATCTCAATCAAACGATGCCACGCGTACACAGCAGTTGGTGCAAACCGCTCGCCCAGGTTATAATATTGCGCCCATGCGCAACCTGATGAAGCATGCGCAAGGTGATCAAATGGTGTTCAGGACAGAGTAACGTGGTGCGCAAGCCGCTAACTTTGCAGAACGTGTCCACTACACTGCTCACGACCACACGCATCTCAATCAAATGTTGTCACGCGTCCACAGCAGTTAGTACAACCGTTTGAGCAAGTCACTACAACAAAAAATCCTTTTAATGACGGCTAAAAAGCGTCATTAATGACGAACCATGACGCTTTTTTTTTCCACAGCAACCGTTATGAAAACGGGTGTTATAAATATTTTTTAAAAGCGTCATAAAATAACCGTCATGAATAGTTTCTATAAAAACGTTATGAATAGTTAAAATATAGTGCACAATTCAGAACAATTTTAAAACCTCATGAATAGATAATCTGTATAGGCTCAATGTAGCACATTTATAACACTCATATTACTGAACTCGTCACATTTATAACGCTTAATACTGCACATTATATATTACTTTCCAAAAACTTTTCAATTCAATTTTAAAACAACCACTTTGAACTATATTCACAAGAAAACATCGAAATGTTATATCACCATCTTTATTACATTATCTCAAAATAGGGTATCCAAATACATATATTTACAACTACTACTTAAATGGATCCTCAAAACAAGTAATTACTTTGGCTTCAACTTGAGCACATCAAAACTGTCAACATCCAGTGTAGCAAATCCCTGAAAAAGATAAAAACATGGTTCAATATACTTTGTAATATTGCTCATGTACCAAAACATAAACTGAGGAACTGGCATTACCTTTCTAAATTAATCCCTTCCTAGGGTTTACAGGTTTCTAAATCAATCCCTTCGTACAATCCGAGGTTCTGTCTCATTGTCACTTTCTTGCCTCCAACTCTTGAAGTCTTTTTGTGCAAGCTCTTGGATAGACCGTGCCTGCAGTATAACAAAAAAAATCATTGTACGATGTGACAAAACTTCCAACAAAATCATTCTTTAAATAGAATATAGATTAGGGATAATTCCACTGCTTTGCACAAGCACAGCAAGAAGCCAAGAACATATGAGAGCAGCACATTGTACAATATAACTGTATTTTTTGGCATAACTTGTATTTAGCTCTAGGAATCATACATAGTTAAGGGAGATTATCAACAGATTCATGGTTTTTGTGTAAGAACTAAGAACTACACATTTCTCTTTCTCATTACCTCCAACAGTAATACAGATCACGATCAACTGAGATTGCTTCTTGTGCAATACTTCGGCTACAACTGACCTGTTCTTTCTGGGTTCTATAGTTCCTCTTATCCTCTTTACCAACATTTGGTCGCTTGCCGAAAAATAGAAGCATCCATGTTCTTCTTATCTTCCATATTCACGAGGAAATATTGAATTGGTCATGCCTGATTTTAGCAACAGCCTACAAATAGAGACTATAATCGGGTTCCAAAGAAAGTAAACAAAATAGATTACAAACTTAGTAGAGAATCAACTATTTTTGTTTGCAAGGGTAAGAGCACTGGTTCCCTCTCAGACTGCGAAGCAGAAATAAAGTATATCCCCTCTCTTTCTCATTCACCTTCATCTACAACTTCAAAGTAGAGAAATTCTTTTCGAAAATAATTCACAATCATATATCAAATAACTAGCAAGTTTCTGGGAATTTAACTTTTTTTTTCCTTCTGTTTTACATTCTATCATAATATCCTCCATGAAGCTTCTTGTCAGCAAAACACATTTCTGCGTGTTAATGCCTGTAAACCGCTCATTACCATCTACACCTTTTTGTCCAAATTTCCAGCTACATGTATAGTTGTTATGCACCATAGACAGTTGACTGCTACAAAGGTTTCAGAAAATATATGAACTTAATAGTTTTTTTTTTTGAGATTATGAACTTGATTGTTGGAAAACATAATATTATATTGTTACTAGTCTCTTACACTACTCTATTCCAGTTCAGAGAACACACTACCTCAGATTCAACCTTTACCTAAACATGGTTTTCCAGTTTGTATCATGCATCCACCTACCATTCTTCTTTGAGGGAGTCCTCAAAGAACAAAACATATAAACTTAATCTGTTATAAAACCTTGGATTTCATAGCAACTTAAATTCGATCTTTACCTAATAAGGTCTTCCAATTTTTAACATGCAGCCTTTACCAAATATGATCTTCCAGTTTATATCACGCAACTGCACCTACTCTTCTTCTTTAAGAGTCCTCGCACATGATTGCTGCTCTTCGTATGAAAGTCCTGCAAATTTACTCTCGATTAGGACCCAAATCTAATAAAATCGTCATTCATCTAATCTCTTCCATGAATCTCAATGTAATAACGACGAGTGTGAATTTTCTATTACGATTAGCCAATTGCACCAACCTGTAGCTTCTGTTTCGCTTTCGAAAACCTAACCATCTTTAGATTATTGTACCTTATTCCTACCTCATATTAAACATTAAAACTAATTACGCAGAAAGTTCTACTTTGAATGACATCTTTTTTGTTGGATGAATAAAGTATAGTAAATTACAAAACTCTGTAAATGTGCGGACGGGAGTCCAACAAAATGTCTACAACAGTTACATCGTGCTGAGAAACAGAGATATCTTGCTATTTGATCATCCAAATGTTAGTCACAAGGAAATATGTCCGATCCCGGATTTCAGATTCTTGTAGCGTTTCACATACAATATGCATATGATAGGATGTAGAACAGACTGATGAAACCAAAAGCTAAAGTCATATTCATGTTCACTTTTCTTTTTCTTTTGACAACTAAGAAAAAATATGAAATGAATCCTCTCCCATTTACTTTTTTCTGTCCGTCATTTTCTTTTTAAACCAACATCAATAGTTTATTTCTTCGAAATATAAAACAGTCATATTTATAAAATGATCTGCGACTGTTTTGTAAAGTTCACATTTTCCTGTGCATGAGACAGTTTACTCTCCTGATGTGTCCACATACCAATTTACCAAATAAATTTTCAAGTTTGCAGCTATGTAGAAATTTACTGTACCAATAGTTGCACCATAAGCAAGAAATGCTAATTGGGATGAAATTACACAGAGAATACTAGAGGATCCGAAGAGGAAACTCCCTCGTAAATTATACTGTTGGGCTTGTGTTTCTGTTTCACATAGAGTTGGATCTCCAACACTACCTAAAACTGAGGAGAAGAAAACCAATTCTATTCCAAGAAAGACAATGAGAAAGCAGAACACAACAATACCAACAAAAATAGAAAAACTCCAATCCAAATTCTTTTTGAGGGTTACCACATCTTTGTAAAAAAAAGGTTTAGAAGAGTATGTATATTTGCTTGTCATTTTGGAGAATTCAACTGATTATAAAATAATGCAATGCTCCTTAATGGTCAAGATTGGGATATATGATATAGCTTTTAGGAATAAAGGAGCTCTAAGATATATGCAAATGAAGCTGCTGGATATCAAACTTGTTAGCAGAGTTGGTGGTCAATATGATTTGTTTTGAACTTTACATGCGTCCATAGTAATTTATATCTTCATGTATCATCATGTATGCAGTTATAACGTAAATAATATTTTGCAGCTGGGGAGCTCCCAGAAGGCAGCTGGTGTTGCCCAAATTGTGTTTGCATGAGTTGTGGTGATAGTGGCTGATGGAAAAGAGGCGTCAAAGTCGTCGTCTGTGTTCGAATGCTCACAATGTAGAAATAAATGTAATCTCTTTGAGCCTGTAGCATACTAATGATCTTTTTCTTTAAGCTTAATATGTATCTATTCTTCAGTAGATGCACTTTCTATGATAGAGCTAGTATCTAGTCTAGATCATTCTTTTTATTGTTCGATGTTAGCCCCGTTTTAAGGGGCTCATATACAGAAGAATTTCTGATTCATTCGTTTGGATGCATTGGAGAGAATATTTTGGTATGCACCATTTTTTTTGTTTTTGCTAGGATCCTGGAGTTTTTGTTTGTCATGTAATTGGAACTGGGACACTGGGACATAGTCCAGACAGCTTATTTGATAGTATTACTCCAGATATTATTTTTCAAATGTGTGCAATACAATGACAACAACAACAGAACTAGGTCATTGAGATCAATGGTTCACTAAAAGCTGTCAATTTCTAAGTATGTTATTTAATCTATGAGAAATAAAATTGTTTACATGCTTCAGCAGTCCGAGAATTGTCTCTTTTAAACATTTATGTTCTTGCTGTATTTCATAAGCAACACCTCATATGTTGACGAGTATTTTGGAGAACATATGCAACTCCTATATTGACGAGAAATTAGTAACTACGAGTATATAGAGAACATAAATTCATTAATACTGTGCTACCAATATAATTTTGATGGCCAATCAAGCACTTACAGATGTATATTGAACTAATGCCATCAGACGCTGCATCTCTTCAGCTACTTCCTTTGTAAGCTGGTTTTGAAGTGTAGAATCAGATCTTAGGCTATATGAAGATGAAGAACATTGAAGAGAAACTTGTCAACTTCTTTAACGTGAAAATAATTCACTATTGAGAATTACGACAGTTTCCTTCTTTCTAACTTTGGAGGTGAAATCAAACCTTCAATCAAACAATTTATGACGAGAAATTTCTCATAGAGTTTAGGGATCATACGAGAGGTTCGATTCGTTAGGAAGAATACGGAACACAGAGACCAAAACCCAGCTCCAAAGTCTTCTTCTCCAAACCGAATTCTGACAGGATCTTTAGGGAATCAGAGAGCAGCCTTTAGGAAACGAATTGAAATCAAGGGTTTGGGTTAAGAATTTACCAGCAATCTCATGATCAAATAGTATTTTCAATAGACGAATTGATGAAGAGGAACCGATTCACCAAAGTATGTTCGGAACCATCTTCGAATCTTCGCCATTCGACGAACTCGAAGATTCCGGTCGTCGGTGACCGGGAAGCGTTCAACGGATCTGGACGCACCATGTGGTGGTGTTCGGCCACAGGAATCGTCACGAGGTGCCGATCGACGTGGCTTAGCCGACCGCCGGTCGATCCGCCGCCCGTCGGAGCTCTCCGCGACGTTGAGTTCGCCGCGCTCGAGGTGGTGAGAGGCGGCGAAGGGAGGAGGAAGAAAAGATTTAGTGATCGGATTCTCCCCCTCCATCGAAATTTGGTTTGGGAATGAGAACTGAACTCACTGTTCAGTATCGGGTTATGAGGATCTTGAACGACGGGGTCGTGGGACTCCGGATCTCCCTGCTCCACCCGCCAAAACCCTAAATTCTCAGATCTGGAGGGAAAATTTTAGGGTTTGTAGGAGGTTGAAAGAAGGAGGAGAAGGAGAAGATTAGAGTTTAGGAAAATTTTAGGGTTCAGGGAGAGGAGGGGAGAGGGGGGGAAGGGAAGCTCTGAAAAAGATCGGGTGTAAAGGATTTTGTTGGAAGTTTATTAATTACAAGTTTGCCACCGCTCTAAACTATTAATGACGCTTTATTTTATAAACGTCATAAAAAGCCCAGAATTAGTCAAAACCGTCATAGAAATAAAGGTATTTCGAACTTTGATAACGCTTAGGTATCAGGCGTCATCAATACGTCTTATCGAGCGTTATTAAAAGGGTTTTTTGTTGTAGTGAGTGAACAGGAGGCGCACAACCTGAAGCGCGCACAATCCAGAATAACTACTAAACAGTTATTTCAAGAACTCTATAAATAGGGTTTCAAATCAATCACAAAACATCAAGGGTGATCATAATCTTCTGCTAAAGTACTATTGCATTCTCCAGAGGCTCGTGTCTTCGATATCACATCGTCCAAGAGATAAAGTGATCGTCTTTTGATCATATTCCTATAGTTGTACTTCTCCAGAAATCAATTGTACTCTTGTACTCTTTTTCTTAGTTTGTAATAAAACTTTTGTTCTTTACAAACAATGAACAATGAACGATGAACGATGAACAATGAACAATCGTGTGTACAATGTGTCAATATGAGAGCATGAAGCAAGACAGAAATACAGTATAAAAGAGTTCGAGTCGTTGTACCTGCCTTGCTTTGGAGAAACGAGAGTAATGAAGCATAAATCTGAAATTCCTCTTAGATTAAGGTACAATATTGGTTAGGATTATAATTAATGACATTATCTAACTATATTACTAGTCAAAAGCTATTTTCAATACTACCAATTATAGGTATAACTAGCTAACTATATACATTTATCTAATTAAATAACTTCATTAACATATATAAATGAAAAAGAGTCTAAACCAAAATATTGTATATTTATAATCCAGTTTAACAAAATAATTTTAGATAGATAAAATCATTTCTTAGAAATATTCTGCAAGATAATAGTAATTACTAACAAGCCTAAAATTGTTTTAGGAAAATATTTCATAGACTATAACAACTTTACAAAAATTCATACATTTTCTTTCTTTTAGAAAACATTATCAATAAATACATTAGCAAGGAAAATATCTAAATATCATTTTATTATTTAACTAAAATTGTTAAATATAACTATTTATTCATAACATGAATCATGAATAATATTAAAGCAGTAAGCAATTCAGCTCAGCCCAATAACCACAACCTTATACAGAGACAATAGTCCAAATTCTAGAAACCCAACTGTTCAGTCCCACACCATCTGGCCCCAACACTTCTACTACTGAATAAACCTCTCTTTAATTCCTAATTACTTAATCTATCAGCCCAAATTATTGAATAAGGCCCAACAATTCTCTATTTAATCTATCAGTCCATCTGCGGTTTTAACACATAAAGACTACTGATCAATACTCCAGCCCACATGTATAGACTCGATCCAACCCATGACTTCATGTCAAAACCTAACATTAACACTCACAATCCAGAAATCATCTCTCTCCTCACATTGGACAGCTGTAAGTTAAATGAGAGATGACTCTTCGAATTTCGAAGAGCCACACAGGACTGGCCCTAAGCTCGAAGGATCACTTATGACAGTTAACACAAGGAAAGCAAATCAATTAAGATGAGACTCTCTTTCTTCTCACATACAAACCCAGCCGCACACCCCTTCAACAGATCAGAACCAACACTCTTCTCACTCCTCTGCTCGAATGAAACCTTAACCCTAGATATGCCTTTTCACCAACACCTCTCCTTCTTCCATCTCCCAATGAAGCCCTAGCCCTAATAATCTTCACCTTTCCTCTTCTCCTTCACCAGCAACCATAATAGGAACCCTAACCCTTAATATAATCCCGAGCTCCTCCTCTTCAATCTCTAGCCAACAAAAACCCTAGGTATCATCTTCCTCCCTAAATTTCTCAAGAACCCTAGAAACACCCCAATAGCAAACCCTAGCAGCAAAAGAGAAGGGGGCCAAGAGATCGAGGCGGAGACTCACCTTTGGCGCGGATCCGACATCTGACAGACGCTGGCTCGATGGTGATTTGTTTTCCCCGACGGCTCACTCCACGTAGACGCGGCTCTGAATTTGAGATTTGATGTGCTCGTAAGACTCGAAGGAACGACCCTCTGTTTGAAGAGTCTCCTCGTAGCTCGGGTAGACGTTGTCGACGAGGCGGGGGCACGAGCTCCATTGGCGAGGACGTCCAGTGATGACTGTGGTCTTTGTTCTAACGGCAGGGCAAAAGCAGTCGGTGAGATGGCCGGTGGCAGGGTTTCTTCGTCGACAGCAGCGTGACGATGAGGCAGCTCTGATGGGGTGGACCTCAACTCTGAGATCGACGACGACGCTGGTCGACTAACTTATGATGGCGGCTACGAAGAGGTGGCTTCTCGGTTCGATGAGTCGTCATCTGTTGACGAGGAGGAGGTGCGACGACTTCGAGCGGCGGAGATCACGTTCACGGTGGCGGCTCCGGGCTGACGAGGCTCGGAGCAGATCTAGATGTCGGCAAGGTGAAGAAGCTCCGGTGGTTGGCAGTGATGTCGGGGTGGTGATGAATGGTAGTGGTGGTGACGAACTCTGGCGATGCTCCGGTGATGTGCGGTGGTGCTCGCGGTGGTGACGTCACCAGAACAGTGAGGAGAGAGAGTATGGTGTATTGGAAAATGTGTCAATGACATGGACAGTATACTGTATAATATTTACAATAAAATATTGCGTGTGCTCTCAGTTTAGTGTTAAAGCTGTGAATAACTACAGATATGGGGGCATAAAATTGGCCTTGCAACTAATCCCTAACGAAATTAGTGAAGAAGCATTATCGAGGATTCCCAAAGTTTCTTCATTCGAGGTACTCATATTCTCCTCCTATCGCGATTTTATCGCCATCGCCAACGTTTCATCGGTTGATCTATGCATGTTTCCTTGGAACTAAATTAATTTACTGCATGGTTATATTTTTATATTCATAAGTCAATTACGTTTTTCTGTTCTATGCTTACAGATGGTAGATAATTTTTGTTTTCCATAAAATTTATTAACTACATATTCCGAAATTGAGCTTTTTTAATCCAATTTATGAAATATAGGGTGGTTCAATAATGCTAAATTAGCCGCTCGGTTTTGGAGTATATATACCGGCATATGTCGAACTTTGATTGGAAGTCATCACACCATTTCAAACAATTCAAACTCTTACTTCTGCTTGCAACCCTAATTGAAGATGACACGATCCAAACTTCCTCTTCATTTAAAAGTATAGGTTTTTCTAAATAAAATTGAGATAACCAATTTTTAGATTTTTTTTTTAGATTTCAATTAATGTATATTGTGGACTTATTTATTTAGAACACCATTATTGATGGTTTCGAACCCATTATAAGGCTTTAGAAGCTTTAGAAATCTATAAAAGATATTTAGTTCAATTAAAATAGTCTACCATAACTCATTAGATGTTATAATAATAGTTGGATAGCAAGTTACAAATCGAATTTTTTCAGGATTTAGATGCAAATTAGCAAGTCAGTAACGTGGTTATATTTTTTATTTGGGATCACTAGATATCACTTTCTTCACAAAATAAATAAATCGATACTCCAAGCATATATTTGGATCCACTGATGCTATTACTCACTCTGATATCAAATAAGAACTAAGATATCCAAATAAGAGGAGGCAGGAGCGAACTGCCATTAAATTGATGCTTTTTTAAGTGTTTGTATTATCTAAGAAATCATCTCTCTAATCCAAGAAACAAAGAATACCCGTCTAGCGCTGCAAATTGTCAATTTGACAGGATCAGCATTATTTTTTGATAGGGTATCAATTTGGCAGGATCAGCCCTTTCTAATGGAAGATTCGGTTTAATTTGTCAAATTAGCAAAATTAAATGCAGTATTTAGCTATTACACATAAAATTACAATATAATGAATATATAGTTACGAAAATGAGTTAACTATTGTGGCAATCACGATGAATGCTGCTCCAGGAGCGGAAACAATGGCGCACTGGATCACAGATTGAAGAAGCTGCAACAAGAGTAACAACACATTAGGTCACATATTAAAATAATCCACCAACTACATCTAAGAATCAAGATATGGTCAAATTCTATTATATAATCTGCATATAAATTAACAACTCATAAATTTAAGATCACCAGAATCTAGATGCTCATGATTAAAGAAAATTCATATTGAGCAATAAGTAAACCCCATGTTATAGAGGCCAACTTAAGGGTACTTATGTATATGAGATAAGTAGGCATATGTTATTTATGCATATATTGTACATGACTACATTCTATATTTATTTAGTTCCTTTGAATCAATTATCATTATGTTGATACTTTTTCTTTGTTCATATTCATATTATGATACATATGAGCTATGTCGACTTGGCAGATACCTTTGTTCAATTCCTATGTCAGATAACTTAAGGATAATTATGGATCTTTTTAGTTTTATTTTTCGAATAATGATTTATTTCTGTTTTTAGCATTTTATTTGTTTTTTTGCATTTATTATGGATCTTTCTCTTTGTTCATATTAGGATAGCTATGAGCTATGTCGGCTTGGCATATAGCTTTGTTCAAGGTTCATATAAAATTCCTATGACAGATAACTTAAGGATAATTATGGATCTTTTTAGTTTTATTTTTCAGTTCATATAAAATTCCTATGGCAGATAACTTAAAGGTAATTATGGATCTTTTTAGTTTTATTTTTCGAATAATGATTTATTTCTATTTTTAGCATTTTATTTATTTTTTAGCATTTATTATGGATCTTTCTCTTTGTTCATATTAGGATAGCTATGAGCTATGTCGACTTGGCAGATACCTTTGTTCAAGGTTCATATAAAATTCCTATGGCAGATAACTTAAGGATAATTATGGATCTTTTTAGTTTTATTTTTCGAATAAATACCTTTGTTCAAGCTTATATAAAATTCCTATTGCAGATAACTTAAGGGTAATTATGGATCTTTTTAGTTTTATTTTTCCAATAATGATTAATTTCTGTTTTCAGCATTTTATTTGTTTTTAAATGTCTATCTAAGTTTAAATGTCTATCTAAGTTTACAATAATATATTCATTTGATAATTTAAATGCAATAATATATTCATTTGATAATTTAAATGTCTATCTAAGTTTACAATAATATCATGATAGCGCGGACGAAAACTTGATCATTACACAAAGGAAACAATGATAGTTCAAATCTTATATGAATCCAATTCTTATGACTTATTTGATATCACCGTTTTTTTAGTGATTTTCTTTCTATTTTTATTTTTCCAAGAATGATTTATTTCTTATTTTGTGTTCAAAGTTCTTTTTTTGACCATTACACAAAGGAAACAATGATAGTTCAAATTTTATATGAATCCAATTACAAGCCCTTACTGCTACAATACAATTCTTATGAACTTATTTGAGATGTATGAATCCAATTGCAAGTGGAAATTTTGTGGAAATTTTGTACAGTCCTGACCTTAACTAAGAACATAAGACTTGAATCTGCTGGTGCGGTTACTGATGTTAATCAACTAAAGGAATTCTCAGATTGGTTGTTAGGCATTGGAGAAGGAACTGTTGGTGATGATAGCGATGGTGATGTTTCGATTGCAATTCCAGATGATATTGTTATCAAAAATTCTGGAGATCAACTTGCCTCAATCGTCAACAGTACTTATCCATCTTTATTGGATAATTTCTATGATGCATTCTTTTTCCAGGATAGAGCTATTTTAACTCCAAAAAATGATAATGTTGACATCATTAATAATTATATCATGTCATTGCTTCCAGGGGAGTCCAAAACATATATGTCTGCTGATACACCGTGTTCAGATAATGAAACCATGGATGGACCGGAGAATATTCAAACACCTGAATTCTTGAACACAATAAAAGCATCAGGATTGCCAAATCATGAAATAAATCTTAAAGTTGGAGTCCCTGTTATGTTGCTGAGAAACATTGATCAGACAGCTGGACTATGTAATGGAACACGCCTTATTATTACACACATGGGTTCCTACATTTTAGAAGGAAAGGTAATATCAGGAAGCAATATTGGTCAGAAAATGTTTATTCCAAGATTGTCATTAACTCCCTCTGATATCAGAATACCTTTTAAATTCCAACGCAAGCAATTTCCTATTGCAGTATCATTCGCAATGACAATCAACAAAAGTCAGGGACAATCTCTTAAATATGTTGGAGTATACCTTCCAAAACCAGTTTTTACTCATGGACAACTGTATGTTGCTGTTTCAAGGGTTACATCACGCAAAGCTTTGAAAAATTTTATTGCTGATGACGATGGTGAAGGCACTAATGAAACTACAAATGTAGTTTACAAAGAAGTTTTTCAAAATCTAAATTAGGTACATGATAAATTTATTATTTATTCTATATTAATTGAAGTACACTATATTAAAGCAACTCTTTTTATCTAAACTATATTCATTGTCTTTTATGTATACAGGATTGGAACATTCAAAAGTATTGCAGTTGTAAATTTGGCCCATCACTTACGTAATTTTTCAATTAAACTTTATCATTATCATGTTCTTATGATATGCATTACTTTAAAATTAGTTATTGCAGATTCAAGAATTTTCCATGCAAATTCATAAAGGCAAATGATAGGACGCTACCTATACATATTTATATAAATATGTACATACATACATATATACAAATATGTGGCTGCATTACTAATCACCAATTATTTAGATTTTATGCTTCCTACCAAAATATTAATATTCATATAAAATACAAAAACAAAATGACACTTTATCCGTCCCGTGCATCGCACGGGTACACGCACTAGTATTTATAATAAAATATTATGTGTGCTCTCAGTTGAGTGGCAAAGCTTTGAATATCTACGGATTGGGGGCATAAAATTGGCCTTGCAACTAATCCCTAACGAAATTAGTTACTGCCAATAAGTTACAAGTGACCAACTGATTATCAATTAGTTAAAAAAAACTAACTTAACCATTTAACTAATGACCAATTAATAATAAATGAAACTAGTCTATACTGATCCAAAGTTCTACTCCACAACTACAAGTTACCCCTAAGCAATTGATAAAATAACAGTATAATAAAGCAACATAAAAATTTAAATCATTATCGACTAAAATTAATAGAATTACAATACAAGACTTAAATCTCTTTTGAAGGAAGAAAAATAAGTTTTCTTTTAAAAATAGTTTTATTATCTTGTATATGAAAACAAATAGTACACAATCAAATAGAAATTTAGGAAAAATCTCAAAAGTTTCTAAATTCGATTTAGGGAGTTACATATCCCGGTAGTCGAGAGCGCCAACGGGGACGAAATCTGGACAAGGCCACTGGTGCGGCTGCGTTGGAGCAAGCACAACTGGGATGGGTCGTCGGTGCTCCAGTAGTCATCGGGAGCGTCAATAGAGAGGCTCTGGCATGGAGAAGTCGAGGTAGTGCTCGAGCGGAGGCGGAGCCGGAGCCGGTGATGGTGACTTAGGGGTGGTGGTTGCATTGGCGGCCTGGTGGAGACGGGCAGAGGAACATAGGACACAGGGGTGACAGGAGATGCTGGTGTTGGAGTGGGTGGGGTTCCCAACCTATGTGGAGAAGATCCCGGAGTGCGACGAGCGCCGTCCGATGTCGGAGAAGCTCGGGAGTAGTTGTTACTGCTGCTGCTGCCCCAAAGGGGGTTCTGGACCAAGTCTGCCGAGTTCGGGCCGAACTCGGTCCCAGGCCGAGTTCTGGCCGAACTCGGTCTGGCCGTTCCAGGGTTTGGCCACCCAGTGCTGGTTGCCCCACACAGAGTTCTGGCCGAACTCTGTGTGTCGGGGGGCTGAAGTGGATTTCTGGATGAGTTTTCATCATTGGATCTAATCCAACGGTCCAGGTTGGTTGCGGGATTAGGGAGATATATTGAGTTTTCTCAACCCTAATTCATAATCGTATTATCGCATTGGACAACACAAGTTTGAGAGAGAAGGAGGCAAGAGTGCCATTGCAACTTCGGAGAAGAAGGCGGAGGATTGAAGGTTGATATTCGGAGGAGATCGTGTTCGGGTAATCTCTACTCGTCGTTCTCGTTCTTCGTAGCCTTGTAATCGTTGTTCTTTTCTCTGAGTGTTGTGGGGATCCGATTTGGATCGGGAGGAGTTTGTAGAGGGTGTAATTCTTCTATTCCATTAGTGGAGGCTTCTCAGGGTTGGACTCCGATCGTCCCGTGGTTTTTCCCGCAAGGGTTTCCACGTCAAAAATTCTCTGTGTCTGCGTGATTATTTTTGTGTGCTTGTTTTTGGGTTCGTGCGTTGTTTGCTCGGTCCTCTCGCAGGTACTCTCCGGTTTGGGGAAAAGTTTCCGCGCTTCTTTCCCGACAGAGTGGTATCAAAGCATAGGTTTTGTTCTGGCTGATACCAACAGAGTGGTATCAGAGCTTTGGGTTCAAAGGGTGTCAGGAGTTGACAGAGGAACCAGAGAGGAGAGATGGACGCGAAGCCGGTGCGCATGGTGAACCTCAATGGCACAAACTATCATTATTGGCGGAGCAAGATGAAGGATTTGCTATTTGTCAAGAAGCTGCATCTACCTGTGTTTGCAACCGAGAGGCCCAGTGATAAATCCGAGGAGGACTGGAAGTTCGAGCACATACAGGTGTGTGGGTACATACGGCAGTTTGTTGATGAGAACGTGTACAATCACGTTGCCAATATTGAGCACGCGAAGACGTTGTGGGATAAGCTGGAATCCTTGTATGCGAAGAAGACCGGGGTAAACAAGTTGTTCCTGATCCGAACGATGATGGGTCTGCGGTACAAGGATGGGGCGTCTATTTCGGATCACTTGAGTGAGTTCCAGGGCGTGGTTGACCAGCTATCTTCTATGGAAGTCAAGTTCGACGACGAAGTTCAGGGACTGTGGCTGCTGTGTACCTTGCCAGACTCGTGGGAGACCGTACGAGTATCTATGATCGCTTCTGCTCCAGAGGGCGTGGTCAGTCTGGAGTTTGCCAAGAGCGGGGTGTTGAATGAAGAGATGCGGAGACGTTCTCAGGGCACTTCATCCACATCCCACCACTCAGAGGCACTTGTTTCAGAGAGCCGCGGAAGGGGCAAAAGCAGGGGTCCAGGTGGTGGCAGAGACAAGAGCAGGGGAAGTCCAAAGGTCGGTACGAGGACTCAGAGTGTTACCATTGCGGTAAGAAGGGCCATATCAAGCGGAATTGTTTCGCTTGGAAGAGAGAGAAGAAGGACGACAAGGGGAAGCAAGAAGAGAATACTACAGCGGCGGCCTCGACGCATGGAGGCGATGTGATCATCGTAGGTGATGAGGTCATTACTAACCTCGCCTGCGATGACAATTCTTGGCTGGTGGACTCAGGGGCTTCAGCACATGTATCTCACAATAGGGCACTGTTTGCCACTTACACGACAGGCGACTGTGGCGTGTTGAAGATGGGCAACGGAGATGTGTCGAAGGCGGTTGCCGTTGGAGATGTGCATTTGAGAATGAAGACGGGTGCGGTTCTTGTTCTCAAGGATGTTCGTCATGTCCCTGATATCCGTTTCAACCTGGTGTCGGTTGGAAGGTTGGATGACGAGGGATTCTTCAGTCTCTTCGGGAATAGTCAGTGGAAGCTTTCCAGAGGTTCGATGGTGATTGCCAGAGGAAGCAAGAAGTCCGGTCTCTACTATATGGAGGGGAGCGCAGAGGGGGCACAGGAGGTGAACGCAGTCAGTGATGCGTCTACCGAGTTGTGGCACAGGCGGTTCGGCCATATCAGCGAGAAGGGGATGAGCTACTTGGTGAACAGGAAAGTGATTCCGGGGCTCAAGTCTACAAAGTTGGAGAAGTGCACGCACTGTTTGGCTGGGAAGCAAAATAGGGTGTCTTTCCAAAGTCACCCAAGTTCGAGGAAGCCGGCGTTGCTCGAGTTGATTCACTCGGATGTCTGCGGTCCTATGAAGGTAAAATCTCTTGGTGGTGCTTCTTACTTTGTGACTTTTATTGATGACTGTTCCAGAAAGGTTTGGGTCTATGCCTTAAAGACCAAGGATCAGGTGCTGCCTACTTTCAAGGAGTTTCAGGCCTCCGTTGAAAGGGAGACGGGCAAGAAGTTGTTGTGTGTTCGGTCCGACAATGGCGGCGAATACATCGGTCCCTTTGATGCGTATTGCAGAGAGCAAGGGATACGACACCAGAAGACTCCGCCAAAGACACCTCAGCTCAATGGTGTAGCGGAGCGCATGAACAGGACACTGATGGAGAGGGTGCGGTGTTTGCTGTCAGAGGCAAACTTGCCGGGCAGTTATTGGGGTGAGGCTCTTCTCACAGCTGCTTATATTATTAATTTGTCTCCTAGTGCTCCTTTGCAGGGTGATGTGCCTGACAAAGTATGGTACGGCAAGGAGCCGTCATACAGTCACCTACGGGCGTTTGGTTGTAAAGCCTTCGTGCATGTACCGAAGGACGAGAGGACCAAACTTGAGCCAAAGACGAGGCGATGCGTCTTTGTCGGCTATGGTCGGGATGAGTTTGGCTATAGACTCTACGACCCAGTGGAAGGAAAGCTCTACAGAAGCAGGGACGTGGTGTTCGTCGAGGATCAGACCATGACCAACACTCAGGATTCCGAGATGCCTTCTGAGGCTGAGGAATTGCCTGAGTTAGAGTCATTTCGCTTCGAGCAGTTTCCAGAGGACATCGCAGAGGATCCAGTTATGGGGGAGCCGGTACATGGAGTTGCTCCCAACCTTGATCATCAGCCTGCTGATGGTGGTCAGGGTGTCCCTCAGGAGGATGAGCATGCCGGAGAGGTAGTTCCTGAAGGGGAGGAGGCTGTCGGTATATAGCCAGCACCAGTGGCTCCACTGAGAAGGAGCAACAGGGATCGTCGACCATCTACGAGATACTCGTCGGATGAGTATGTGCTATTGACTGACGGGGAAGAGCCCGAAAGTTTCGCAGAGGCTATGGAAGACGAACACAGACAGGAGTGGATGGTGGCTATGCAGGAGGAGATGAGCTCCTTGCACACCAATTCTACTTATGATCTGGTGCGGTTGCCAAAGGGCAAGAAGGCTTTGAAGAATCGATGGGTGTTCAGAGTGAAGCAGACGGATGATGCTACTCGCCCTCGATACAAAGCGAGGCTGGTAGTCAAGGGCTACAGTCAGCGGAAAGGCGTGGATTATGATAAAATCTTTTCGCCTGTCGTCAAGCATTCGTCTATTCGGGTGGTGCTAGCATTAGCAGCCAGTTTCGACTTAGAGGTCGAGCAGATGGACGTGAAGACGGCGTTCCTCCACGGTGATCTTGAGGAGGAGTTGTACATGGAGCAGCCGGAGGGATTCTGTGAGAAGGGCAAGTCACATTTGGTCTGCCGGTTGAGGAAGAGCTTGTATGGTCTGAAGCAGGCTCCGAGGCAGTGGTACAGAAAGTTCGAGTCGTTTATGGGAGAGCATGGTTATGCACGGACGACGTCGGACCATTGTGCATTTGTGAGGTATTTTGCCGATGATGATTTTATCATCTTATTGCTCTATGTTGATGATATGCTATTAGTGGGTCGGAATGCCACTAGGATAGCGGAGTTGAAGCGCCAACTGGGCGCGGCCTTCTCTATGAAGGATTTGGGCGCAGCGAAGACTATTCTTGGGATGGAGATCAGCCGAGAGAGAGAGTCCAAGCTGCTACACTTGTCCCAAAAGAAGTACATTCACCGGGTACTTCAGCGTTTCGGGATGGACGGGTCGAAGAAAGTGAGTTCCCCCCTCGCGGCTCACTTTAAGTTCACTGAGGAGCAGTGTCCATCTACCGAGGACGAAAAGGAAGATATGGAGCGGGTTCCATATGCCTCAGCTGTGGGAAGCCTTATGTATGCCATGGTGTGTACGAGGCCAGATATTGCTCATGCAGTTGGTACGGTTAGCAGGTATCTTTCGTATCCTGGAAGGGTACACTGGAGTGCGGTCAAGTAGATTCTACGATATCTTCAGGGCACTGCTGGTTGGAGACTTTCCTTTGGTGGTGACGAGCCGAAGCTGGTTGGGTATACCGACGCTGATATGGCTGGAGATGTAGACACGAGGCGATCGACTTCAGGCTACGTGATGATGTTTGCGGGAGGAGCAGTATCGTGGCAGTCGCGGTTGCAGAAGTGTGTTGCCTTGTCGACGACGGAGGCGAAATACATTGCGGCGACGGAGGCTTGCAAGGAGCTGTTGTGGATGAAGAAGCTGTTGCAGGAAATGGGACTGAAGCAAGAGCAGTATACTTTGCTTTGCGACAGTCAGAGTGCTATCCATCTTGTGAAGAATCAGACGTTTCATAGCCGGTCCAAGCACATCGAGACTCGGTATCATTGGATATGGGATGTGGTTGAGAAGAAGGACGCGGAGCTTGAGAAGGTGCATACAGATGACAACGGAGCTGATATGTTCACGAAGATTCTACCAAGGGGGAAGTTTGAGTACTGCAGGCAGGTCGTCGGGATGACGACGTCCTCCCCATAGTTTTGAAGGGGGATATTTGTTGGAGTGGGTGGGGTTCCCAACCTATGTGGAGAAGATCCCGGAGTGCGACGAGCGCCGTCCGATGTCGGAGAAGCTCGGGAGTAGTTGTTACTGCTGCTGCTGCCCCAAAGGGGGTTCTGGACCAAGTCTGCCGAGTTCGGGCCGAACTCGGTCCCAGGCCGAGTTCTGGCCGAACTCGGTCTGGCCATTCCAGGGTTTGGCCACCCAGTGCTGGTTGCCCCACACAGAGTTCTGGCCGAACTCTGTGTGTCGGGGGGCTGAAGCGGATTTCTGGATGAGTTTTCATCATTGGATCTAATCCAACGATCCAGGTTGGTTGCGGGATTAGGGAGATATATTGAGTTTTCTCAACCCTAATTCATAATCGTATTATCGCATTGGACAACACAAGTTTGAGAGAGAAGGAGGCAAGAGTGCCATTGAAACTTCGGAGAAGAAGGCGGAGGATTGAAGGTTGATATTCGGAGGAGATCGTGTTCGGGTAATCTCTACTCGTCGTTCTCGTTCTTCGTAGCCTTGTAATCGTTGTTCTTTTCTCTGAGTGTTGTGGGGATCCGATTTGGATCGGGAGGAGTTTGTAGAGGGTGTAATTCTTCTATTCCATTAGTGGAGGCTTCTCAGGGTTGGACTCCGATCGTCCCGTGGTTTTTCCCGCAAGGGTTTCCACATCAAAAATTCTCTGTGTCTGCGTGATTGTTTTTGTGTGCTTGTTTTTGGGTTCGTGCGTTGTTTGCTCGGTCCTCTCGCGGGTACTCTCCGGTTTGGGGAAAAGTTTCCGCGCTTCTTTTCCAACAGCTGGTAATGGTGGCTCACCAAGGAAAGGCGATGTCACGCTGGCGTGACCTAGATGGCGGGGTCTAGGCGTTCCTGCGGAGAGCTCGGCGGCCGGACGGTTCACGAAGGAGCCGACGGTGGCAGAGCCTGGGTGGTGACTTGGTATTTTTGATGAGTGGAGGCGGGCTGGTGCTGGTCTCCAAGGAGGCAAGGTAGAGGCAGAGGTCTTCTGGTCAGCATGGATCGGGGTTGCGGGGTGCCACACCGACGGTGTGGTGGTCAATGGTGGAGATGATGGTAGTGGTAGGTTATGATTTGGGGGTCTCGACGGTGGTGGCATTGGGTGTTGCTGGTGGGAAACTGAGGAGTGGGTTGTGTGGTCGGAAGTCAGAAATCAGCGCGGTTGAGATATCGGATTTGGAAGACGACGTCGGTGGCGACAGCCCGTTGTGGGTCCCCGAAAAGAAGGGTCGGTCAGATTAGGGTTAGGGTTTTCGTTGTGGTATCCGGGATTGTCGGACGTGGCATGGTTTGGGTATTCTGTGTCCTGTGTGACACACAACTGAGTGAAAGGAAGTTGTGTCCAGTGTGTCGGACACGGAGGAGAAAAACTGTAAGGGTATGCTTGGATTGAGGGGGGAAAATAAGCAAAGTTAAGTACGGTTAAATGAGGGAGAGTTAAGTGAGGGAGAGTAGAGTCAATACATAGAACCTTGTTTGGATTGGAATGAGAGTTAAGTGGGAGTTATTTAATAACTCTTGATTGGATTGGAGATTTTGGGTGAGAGGAGGATTAACAAAAATATGATAGTTACCAAAATAACCTTATGACATATGTCATAAAAATTAAATTTGATTGAAAGTTAAATTATAACTTGTCAAAAATCTTCACAAATTAGGAAGCTACGGATTAACATGTTGAAAACAAAAAAAATGGAAAAAAATATATTTTATAAAATAAATAAGTGGTATTTATGACTTTTTATACAAAACCCCTTAATCCCTCTCATTAACCCTCCAATTTGGGGGATTAAAAAATGGACAAAATAGGGTAAAACAAACCCTCATTTAACCCTCTATAACCCTCCCTTCTAAACCCGTACCCTCAAACTAAGTATGATTTTATTTCTCTCTCACTTAACTTACTCTCACTACTTAACTCTCTTAACCTCAATCCAAGCAGACCCTAAATGTAAGATGAATAGTATAAAGGGATGGAGGACACGGACACGATGCACAATGGTTGTGATGGTTGATGGAATTGCTTAGTGGTAATGGCTATAGGATAGATTGCTAGTAGGATAGTATTTTATTCGAAAAAAGCTAGGAAGGGGTCCTCCTTAAATAGAGGGTGAACTCCTAATTGGATAAGGAATATTAGTTCTGTAGATAAATCACCATTTTAGTTTAAATCAAATAAAATTTTAAAACAAATAAATCTAATCATAATCCATGATTAATTTAAATCGATATTTGATATTATCAAGTAATTAATTCAAAATCTTAATAAATTAAGTGATCACTATAATAACTCAAAATAATATTCAATATTATCCAATAATTTAAATCATAAATTCAAATTAAATCAATAACTGATTACCACTATAATGTAAATAATATTTGAATTATAATGTAAATAATATTCGGTGCCAACGAGTATTTGTTAAACATATTTTTATTAATCCAAAATCCCATACAAATATTTATGATTTTCAAAACCACTTTCGAAGCCAATATTTTTGAAAGTCCAAAAAATAATAACCAACATCTTTTGTAATGCCAATAATATTATTTAATAAATATTTTATTAAAACAAACTAGTACGTTTAAAACATTTAATTAAAACTAGTTTTTGATAACAGAATTAACCACAAAATATCTTTCACAAAGTTTCGACAAAAAATAATCTTTTAAGCACAATAATTAAAATAATAAAATAATTTTAAAAATTCGGGAAGAGGGGTTACATAGGTCTATGTGACAAATTATCATAGCTAGGAGTATCAAAGAATTTGAAATAGTATATTAAATATAGTTTGTGCTGAAGTTGAATGGCTCGGGTATCTTACTATGTATATATCAAATAGATCGAGGCCAATTTTTGCTTGTGTTACAACTTCATGATATATTGAAAATGAATAGATAAAGCATCTTATTATGCTTATACATGATCTACATATTTTTGGACATGTTATTTGTTTTTAAAATTATGCTAAAAGCATGATCTTGTGAAATCTAAGATGAACATGTACCTACAGTTGCGTTCAAAATATTTGTCATGCCCCAGTACCGGAATACTGAGACGGACTAGGCCATCTACTCTATATGAGGTATATAAACGTCATACGGCGATCGTGGCTGTCAAGAGACAAGGGGCTGCATGCTACAATCAAGTCTCATATGGTCTCACAGAGCATCTATGTCTCAATCAATCAGAATAAGAAGCAGTAAATAATGATCATATAAGATAAAGCAGTAAGGCGTCCCCGACGCTTTATCAAAATGATTCACGAGCCTAGCTATACAAAATGATCAGCTAGTACCGAGAGTCAATAGTACATAACCGTGATCAGCTGCAGTCTGATTTAATTACAATTATGTAAAGGAAACTAATGTCCAGAACAGCCGGCTAAATAGGTGTCGGTGACTAAATGCCAAGTACAAAATAGAAGATATCAGAGCGGAGAAGAAGAAACCCACTCATGGTCCCTGGCGCCCATACTCCTGGTGTGCACCATTGTTCGGGTAGAAGGCTGGATCCTCTGGCACTGCTACGAGATCTGGCCAAACAAAATCAGCGGGGTCAGGCCCCAAATAGGAAGTACCACAAGGGAGCACAAAAGAGTGAGATAAAATCCAAGCGTAATAATAAGACCTGATTCACGAGTTATAGGCTTATACCATATCATCGAGACAATACGACACCCTTACAACCAAACAAGGACAAACGGTGCCAATATCGTGTCGAGATAAGATATATCCTATAACCATGGGCAGGTAAAGGGCTTCTGGTCGCGACTTCGGTCCATAGCCTATCGCAGCACAATAGCCCAACCCAACAACCAAACAAGGACATGGATTGGACCACGCACCATGATAGTCCATGTTCCTTAGTTGCTAACAGAAGAAAATATATCACAAAACAAGTCAGCTTACAAGCGGCCAATCAATCCTACGACTTTCTATGGTTTGCCTGGGTTATCCCAGTAATGCAATATAAATATAGGAATCCTCAGATCGTATCGCATTCTAGCAGGGCTAGCCAAACCATTATATACAAGCAAGCACGAAATGCACCGGTCCCTCGAAAGGCCACCGCGCTAGAATAAGCAGTAACGGTTCCAGCTCTCCTATAGGAAGAGCTGGCTTGGCAGTCACAAATCAGATACTGCACTCCACTAGTGCGGATGACTATACAGTATCCGAGACGGCCAACCCGACGCTCCAGGACGGGGCCCAGGGCGGCTGGTGACGTACGATCTCGAGATTATGTTCCCTCCCAATGCTTCTACCAATTTAAGTTGCTTAGATTAACCCTATCTCGATATTGGAATTACATGTTGTGGTCACATGATCATCCTCCTATATGTCGTACCATAGTACGTGTACCCTAAGTATGAATCCACATCGGCTCAATCTAGATCCATGCTTAGTGTAATACATCAAACAACAATCACTTTACCACGACACTATTACTGACCAATTACCATGACTTGCTGGAAGGTACACATGTATTGACATATAACACGAATAATCACTTAGCACGTAGAGTCACACCTCAGTGCACTCATTAAATAGCACCGCAGTACATACTAATATTGCATCTCAATACACACTTAGAATAGGTACCAGCACGTATACAGGTAATCAGGTCAGGAACACGGTCAAATCAGGAAGTCACGTGGACCCCTCGTGACATAAAAGTCACATATGGATTCTGGTCAAAGTGAGACATGAAGGTTCTTGAAGCCAAGACAAAGATCTACAACTTTTATTTTAGGAGTTGGGAGAAATTCTGGCCACGAATCAGACATATAGGACATAAAACGTACAAAAATAACCAAAATAGGTACTATAAGCGGCAGTAGATGGGTATTCATCTATGCGGCTGGATAAATGGGTACCCATCTATGCGGCTAAGTGAATGAATCTCATGTGGCTGGGTAAGTGGGTACCCATCTATGCGGCTAGGTGAATGAGTCTCATGCGGCTGAGTAAATGAGGGTCTTATGCGGCTGGGTAAATGAATCTCATGCGGCTGAGTAAGTGGGTACCCATCTATGCGGCTGGGTAAGTAGGTATCCATCTATGCGGCTGGGTGAATGAATCTCATGCGGCTGAGTAAGTGGGTACCCATCTATGTGGCTGGGTGAATGAATCTCATGCAGCTGGGTAAGTGAGGGTCTTATGCGGCTGGGTGAATGAATCTCATGCGACTGAGTAAGTGGGTACCCATCTGTGCGGCTAAGTGAATGAATCTCATACAGCTGGATAAGTGGGTACTCATCTATGCGGCTGAGTGAATAAGTCTCATGCGACTGAGTAAATGGGTACTCATCATGCGGCTGGGTGAATGAATCTCATGCGGCTGAGTAAATGGGTACTCATCTATGCGGCTGAGTAAGTGGGGACCCATCTTTTCCGAAAATCTGAGAATGATGGCCATGGAACCCACAGCTTCCAAGCTCCATAAAACCTTCATTCTAAGTCCAAATTTGGACTTCCATAGGTCAAAATGGGGTAGAACAAAATTTTCTACAACATAGAATAACTAGATTTTGAAAATAAAGAAGTTTGATAGATCAAAATCCAAGAAAACCGAAAATAGCACAAACTTAGATCTACACAAAAGTAGCCATTAAAATCAAAAACTCTAAGAACTAAACTGGTAAAGGATGATGAGAAGAACAATATAGACAAATCATATCAAAAAAAAATCAAGAAATAAAAAATACAAGAATCTCTCTATTTGGTGCAAGATGTACTTGCCTCTCTCCAATGGCTAGGGTTTTGGTGGAGGAAGAAAGAAAATGAGAGTTGTAAGGAGAGAGAAGAGAAAAGGGATTTAAGTATCAAGTCATGTTAATCTCCCACCATCTATTCCTTCTTACACAATCTAGACCATCCAAGCTTATCATGTTGAACCAAGTTAAACCAAGTTGGTTCAACATGAGCAAAATAAACCAAGAGCTAAGTAAAAGCAGAAATAAAATACAAAAAATAATTAGCATAAAATTAAAAAAATTAGATACAGAATAAATGAAAGATAAATATTAAATAAATGCATTCAAGCAGTACACATATTAAAAATACGTATTCTGGGAACGGGGAGTGACAATATTAAAAAGCCTAAAAGGCAAAAATATTGTTCTTGACTATAAAAGTCATAAAAAAATTTACAGGTCTCTTGACGAAGAGTCTGTTTACTGTTGATGAAGAGTTTGTCTAGAATATTAATCATAGAATCATCGAGGGGGTTGGGGTAAAGCCCATAAGTTAGTCACCAGCAGTGGCAACTCAACCGAGTCTGATTGGAGATCCCAAGCCGGTTCAACGGGTAGAAATAAGCTGGACTTAGGTGATTATTATGGAACACTGACCCTGAGATTATAAACTAATGTCCAAGAGGTTGTACAATATTGTACATGGATACCCCATACCTATGGTTAAAGTGTTCCAATTGTTAGGGTTATATACTAAAAGTATCACTTTTGTAGTAACCTTATTTCCTTAAATTTTAAATGAGAATCATATGGGCAAATGTTTGCATATTGTATTTGTTACAAGTGTTAATGCAAATGTCTGATATTCTATGTTGTAGATAATATGGTGTGTGGTGTCACACAGAAGATCATATTATCAGTTCCCTATGGAGTATATAAATAGTTCACAACCTAGATGGACTTGGACAATCTATTAGAAATGTTGTAGTATAATCTGGTATTAGTCTATCTTGACTATAGGTTTACACTAGTGCACTTAAACAGGACTACTTGAGGTTGTTCTCTTTGTACTGACTACATAAGAGAACAAACACCTCTGTTATTATGGATGCTTATGCTCTTAATCCGGATATAATAACGGACATGTATATGCAGTGTGTATTACTTTGACTCATAAAAGAGTGAGATTCATTATGGATCAACAACCTCTATAAATTGGGTAATAACATTGTATGTATGATGGACTGTTGATTATAAATGGAATCCATGTCCCGATACATCGGGTTGATGATGTCCCCTTAAGGAGCTCATAAGAATTGTCATGTAAACCCTGCAGGTGGATTATATCCGACATGACAAATAAAGTTGAGCGGTACTACTTAAGGATAAAAGATGTCGAATTAATATAGTTGTTAGTAACTTAATTTGATCGACGGACATACGATATCTTAACATGGAGAGCCAAACGAGCATATAATTAAAGGAGCCCACAAACATAATTTGGGATTAGGGAGATAGTGCAAAAATAGCTCATTAGTGGACCGAGCTATTGTTAATGGGCCTGGATTATGTGTTCGGGCTGAACACGGGATATCCAGATCCGTTAGGAGGTCTAACCCTAATTTCTCCTCATGGTCCCTGTCGTAGCCTATATATATTCTCTATTCTCTGGCCGCCAGATTACTGATCAAAAATCAAATACTTTCTCTAAATTCATGATTCACGTAAGAAGAGAAAGAGAGGGCTGCCAAAGAGAAAAAAAGGTTAGAAGATCGTCGCCCACACGACGTCCAACTCGATGAAGGAATACGTACAGAAGATCTTGGGGTCGTCCGCTCGAGATTGCCAGGAATTACTTGTCTCCTTTCCGCCGCAGGTATAATTCGTGAACCCTCATTTTCGTCTATGAAGGGTTAGAACATGTATTAGATCTGTTTAACTTTCTATCGATCAATACGCACACCAAAGGAAGGGTCCTGGAAATCCCTAGTTCCATCAATTGGTATCAGAGCCACTTTGGATTTACGTATTGATTGATACGTCTATGTTGTCCAATAAAACCTGCGCTGTGTAATAGTCGGTAGATGTAGATCTGTTCTAACTCGGTTTTGCAGGCATCTTAGATCCAACTATTATGGTCCAATGAATATTTTTGATTGTGTTGTTTAAACCACGGACATGTCGTGGATGTTGTTGTTGCTGTAGATGTAATTAAAATCACGAGGGTTGATCGTGCTTATTATTTTAATTTTTCAATCTAGATTATGTGTGAACTCCTTCGGAAGGCATAGGATTGATGTAATTTTAATTATTTTTTATCAATCATGATGGCGGTGGTGGCTGTTTCTGACGCCGGACGAGATGCTGGTTTTAAGCAGTCCAGAGACGGACAGATGATTTTCGATGAAGGAATCGACAGACAAAACCTTTAAAAAAAATTCGGGGCGCTGTCCCGAACCCCGCGACCTGACCGGACAAGTCGAACCCCGAATAGATCTGCGTAGCGCCAGATTTTGGATTCGGATAGTTGAGGACGGAGCAGCAACGATGACCATAATAGTTAGATATTTTCTCTTATTTTTGTCATTTTGCTTTTTTCTGATTATGCATGTTTATTATTGTGTGGATATATTTTTTGAAAAACTAAGCCTACATTAATAATGGACAACGTGGACATAATATCAACTAGTAGAAAAACCCTCATTGTTAAATAACTAAGTGGGAGAGGATATTTATTTAGTATAAATCCTATGGTCTCCATTACTGGTTTGTAGGTGATGTAATTATACTTGCGCGTTGGCTTTAGTGCTTTCCTCCATATCGGATGAGTATAATTATGGATCACCAGTACAAACTTCCTTAGGGATAATTGTAGAAAGTTATCTAGTATGTGTTCACTTCTCCATCTGAAGGAACTCATTACAAGGTAATGGACTTAGTATTAAGTAATAGTATACACTTATATACAAATAATGGTATCCTCCCCATCGGAGTCACTGCTATTATTTGTATGACTAGAGCAAGACCAGCATATTAATTTTATTTGTCATAAAGTTATGTTGACATGATAGTAAAATTAATAAGAAAAACCTACTTGAACAAAGTTGAATTTGTATACGTCCACACTATCGTGGCATGCTAAATTCATGGTGTTCAAGGTGTTGGTGAATTTCTTATTATTATTTTGAGGGAATCAATATTTAGTTAATTTAAAAAGTTTTTTTGCCCTACATAATTTTATTTATGTAATTCTCAGGATTTTAAAAATGGATTCTTTCAGTCCACTTATGGTGATTCTTAAAGAAAACAAACTTACTGGACCAAATTATATTGACTGGAAACATAATTTAGATATTGTTCTGACTGTTGAGGAGTACAAATATGTACTTGTTGAGGAATGCCCACCTAAGCCTGATGCTAACTCTGATGAAGAGGTCAAAGAGGCTTATAAGAAGTGGAAAAAGGCAGATGAGATGGCGCGGTGTTACATTCTGGTATCTATGTCAAATGTACTGCAACATTAGCATCAGGCCATGGCCACAGCTTATGACATGATGTATAACCTCAAGGAACTCTTCGGACATCAGAGTAGAGCAGCTAGGCAGTTTGCTATGAAATGTTTGATGAATACAAAAATGGCTGAGGGTACACCAGTAAGGGATCATGTTCTCAAGATGATGGGTCATCTGAATGAGATGAAGATCCTTGGAGCTAAAATTGATGGAAAATCCCAGGTCGATATCATTCTCGGAACTCTACCTAAAAGTTTTAACAATTTTTGCCTTAATTACAACATGAACAAAAGGTTGTATAGTTTAGCAGAACTTGCAAAAGGGCTACACGATGCTGAATCTCTCTTTAGACAGAGTGGTCATGTTTTTGTTTCTGAAAAGGCTTCTACTTCTAAGCCAAAAGGCGGTAAGAAGAAGAATAACATTCAGAAATAGGCAAACTCAGCAAAGAAGGGCATGGGACCTCAAGGTGCGGTAAAAAAGCCGAAAGACAAATGTATCAAGTGTAAAGGGTCAGGACATTGGAAGACTGATTGTCCACTTCTCAAATAAGGGAACAAAGAAGGTATATCTTATTTACTAGTAGTTGAAACATGTTTAGCGGTGTTATCTACCGGCACCGGATGTGTAGATACAGGAGCCACTAATTATGTCTGCAATATATTGCAGGGGTTCCAGGAAACCAGACGGCTCAGTGATGGAGAGATATGCTTGTTCATGGGTGATGCTACAAAAGTATCGGTCGTTGCATTAGGAGATGTTACTTTATCTTTTGGTAAAAATAAGTCTTTGCCATTGAGAGATTGTCTTTATGCACCTTTACTTAGAAAAAATTTAGTTTCTGTTTCTATGTTAGTTAAGGATGGATATTCAGTTTATTTTAATGACAATATTGTTATTAAAAAGAATAAATATTTTATCTGTTCTGGTGCATTGGTTGATAATATGTATGTCATTAATCCTATTTCTCCCACAATGCAACTTATGGAAATGAATAATATGTCATCTAACTTAAATAAGAGAAAAGAACCTTCTTGTATGAACCAAACACATCTTTGGCACTTGCGATTGGGGAATATTAACCTAAGAAGGATTCAAAGACTGGTTGAAGATGGACCTTTGAGTTCATTGGAAGTGGCGGCACTACCAGTCTGTGAATCCTGCTTGGAAGGTAAAATGACCAAAAGGCCTTTTACGGCGAAGGGGTATAGGGCCAAAGATGTGTTGGAATTGGTTCATTCTGATTTGTGTGGACCCATGGCGCTTTGAATATTTTGTCACATTTATTGACGATTATTCAAGGTATGGATACATTTATTTGATGTGCCGTAAGTCTGAGTGCTTTGAGAAATTCAAAGAGTACAAGGCTGAAACGGAAAAACGTCATAGAAAATGTATCAAGTCATTACGATCAGATCGTGGTGGTGAGTACCTCTTTGGAGAGTTTAGGGATTATTTATCAGAGGCTGGGATTGTATCCCAATTGACTGCACCTGGAACGCCCCAGCAGAATGGTGTAGCCGAAAGAAGGAATAGAACTCTTATGGAGATGGTTAGATCAATGATGAGTTATTCGGATTTGCCAGATTCGTTTTGGGGATATGCCGTAGAGACTGCAGCTTATATTTTGAACTTGGTTCCTTCTAAGTCAGTACCTCTTACTCCCACAGAGCTGTGGATTGGGCGTAAACCTAGTCTGAAACATGTTCGCATTTGGGGTAGTCCAGCACATATGCTGAATGGGAAAGCAGATAAGTTGGAATCTCGTACAGAAGTACGCTTATTTGTAGGCTATCCAAGAGGAACGAAAGAAGGATTATTTTATAGTCCTAAGGATCAGAAGGTCATTGTTAGCACCAATGCCCGATTCTTAGAGGAAGACTATGTGATGAACCATAAACCCACAAGTAGAGTTGTTCTAGAAGAACTGAGACGTGAGACACCAAGTACTTCAGTACCAACAGTACAAGAGGATGAACCACAAATAACTGCACAATGTGTCACAAATGTTACACCACAACCGATAGTGCCTCATCGTAGTGGAAGGGTTGTGATACAACCTGATAGATATATGTTCTTGGGAGAGTCGTCAGACTTCGTCCCTGAGGAAAAAGATTATGATCCCTGTACCTACAATGAAGCACTCCAAGATAAAGATGCAGAATCTTGGCAAAAAGCAATGATATCTGAAATAGAATCTATGGATTCTAATCAGGTCTGGGAGCTTGTAGAACCACCCGTTGGTGTAAAAGCCATTGGTTGCAAGTGGGTCTATAAGAGAAAAAGAGGATCAGATGTCACGCTCCGCTCCCGTAGGAGCGATCGTCCTCGCTAAGGCGTGATGCCGCACGAGCCGAGATTGCGCTCGTGCAAGGCGGGTTCCATAACGGCCGATTTCAGCGGCTGTGACGGGATCGTCGCAAAAAAGTCCCAAGCAGAAACATTGAATAATAGCAACGGAATTTGAAAGCAAAACACAAGTCATTTCAAAACACTCTTTTATTGATATTGAAACAAATGTTACAATGGGGCGCAAGGCCAAGATTACAAGTCTCTCAAGCTCACATTACAAGTCAATCAGCTCTCTCTCATCTCTCAATACAACGCTTGAACCAGCGGAAGCTTCGAAAGGCGACGTCCATACATTATGTCCGTATAAGTCTTTACTCCATACGGCCATGCGCTTCGAATCGCCAAGGAACTCCGTGCCTCGACGCATCCAAGCGAGCTCCGCGCCACGAGCTTCTACCTGTACCTACACATGTAAACTATGTGGGTGTTAGTACTCAACTGTACTGGTGGAATGAGCTCCTCGCCCACCCATACAAAACTAACACATTTGATTTACTTTGTGCAAATTAGTCCCCTCTTATCAATTGTCTTTCTAGTCTTGCCTTAGGATCAGTTTTATGACCGATGCCTTACATATTTTGTCTTTAGACCATCTCGTGCTTACAATATATCTTGCCTCAAGACCCTTCTCGTACCAACAACGTTAACCTATCGAGTCGTGTTTGCCTTACGGCTTAAAATCAGAGACGCAACTACGCGATAAGACTCCATTCTCGTGTGATCGTGCTACAAACCCTTGCTGAGGCCGTGCCTCGTAACTCAGTGAAACTTAACCATATCGCCGCCTCGCGGCCCTTGCTACCTTGATCATCAACTGACCCAATCAAGACATGTGGACTTAGTGTCGCTTAACCAACTTGCCTTACGGCGATTTCTGACTTAAACCCGAAACGACTCAATCCAACTTGTGAAACTCTATGCCAACATCTTAAGACTCGACGCCATAACTTGTATCGAAGCACGACGCCTATGTTGATGCCAAATCTTAGGCCCAAACATTCTTTGTGTTCTAAATGTACAAATATTCAACTCGACTCAATCCAAAGGCATCCACGCGGATGGCCGCTATTTTGCCGACATCTATATGAACTTGGCCACTAGCATCACAAGCTATCCTTACGACGTATAGCTTGGTTAAATCGGGGTCCTTTCAACGCAAGTAGCTAGCTCCGTTGCAAGCCCCCACTTTAACCCGTGCTAAAACCTTATGCACGACTATACCATGTTTCCTCCCAGGCCGAGTCGGCCCCATGGCCCAGGGTTGCCGCTTGAGGAAACTTCGCCTTTGTCGACAAGTTGTCCAATGACCATGCAAGACTCGACACAAATTGACGTCTCACACAGTCATTCCTCTTCCAAAGTTACCGTCTCTTTCAAAACCATATTCAAGACTTCTATCCTTGAGATCCCTCGATGACCCACGGTTGTGAGCCTTTTTTCTTGATGCCATATCCTTTTTACTCAACTTAGGAAAGCCTATTTAGTAGTCCTTTTCCCAAATTCACTTTGAAACAACCGTGGCTCGTACCTTAAATACTAAGTCCATACATTGTACCTTAAGCCAACCATTTTTTACGTAACACTCATGCCCAAGTCGACGAGCCTTGAGACCGTGGGGCTACTTAACTTTGACAAACCGCGAAAGAGCGGGACGGTACTTCTAACGTCTTCGGTCGACCGGCATAACTTTGCCTAACTTAACTTCGTAACAACTTAACGAGCAAGGGCTGCATCAAGCTTTACCTTAATGGATCGTGCCGTTCACGTATCCGACTTGGACAACCAAGTCACTCGGGTGCCTAGACTTAGGTCACAAGCCGCTCAACGCAACTCAACTCATGGGCAAGCCAAGGCTATGCCAAGCCTTGGACGATGGGACCGTACATGCTTTATGAAGCATTCATGCGGGCGACGCCTATGACTTAGGCTACGATCGTAACTTCGCCTACTCAACCAACTTTCCTTCTCCCAAGCCACGGGACGAAGTACCGAGTGTCATTTTCAAAGCACGTCGTGCACCAACTCTAAGCCGACCGTTGGACCTTTCCATATTCTAACTCAATTCGACCCGTCGGGATTATTCCCTTTATCTATGTGAATTGGTCTCTTTTATTATCAAGCCTACTTGTGCAAGTTGAAAATATGCGATTTATTATGTGAAGGCTAAGATGAGGCAAGTTCACCGAAACTACCCCACCTGAGTGAGCGGTCGCCTCGACCGAGCGATATCTTCGAGCAGTCGTTGCAAAGCTAAGTCCGAACACCGTTAGCGTTCCGATTCCTCCGATTGACTGAGCGGGACGGGGTACTACATCATACACCACTCAAAAAAAGTTTCGCCCTTGAAACTAATTGAGTGCACTTATCGATTATCACTTGTTTCAACATCCTATGTTTGTCGCACACATTTCTCCTATGCATTCCTCAAATCTGAGCCACGCTCATGCTTTCCACAATCCTTTTCTTCTAAACTCACGATCTCAAAATCCTCGATACTTTCCCGTTCCTCAAGTCTCACTTGATTCAACGTATCACTTAGTTGAATCGTGCACATATTTCAGGTGTCCCAAAATACATGCATTTCAGCCAAGCCTCGTGATAGAGAATCCACCATCACCACTCAAGTCAGATCGTACACATATTCGGGCGTCCCTGATATACATGTATGTCAATCGATACTCGCGAGTGGTGCCTCCATAATTCCTATCGCTCTGTACCGAAACGTCTGCCTAACCGCTAGGCTATGTCTTTTCGTCAGTATTGGAATCATAGTTTCCAAACAACGATATCAACACTGACCCCATCCTAAGGTCAAACCAAGTTGATAGTATGGAGTTTTTTACCCAAGCTCGCATCACACCGATTTCTAAACATCGAGCATAGATTGTCTACACACATCCTAACATTTGTCGCACGGGGTCTGAGTCATTCAGCAAAGTCATCCTATGATAACTCACGTTTCCACCAACTCCTTGACATATCAATATCACTTCGTTCATCAAGCCATTTCCCATAGTCTATCTTTTGAACACGTTCGACATAATCCGCATGTCGATCATTCTCAAGTCAAGCACGCTATGACATAATTCATCGTTAAACCATAATTCACATTTTACATTTTCTAAGTTATCTATTCCAATTTACGTAATCGGTCATAAGGTCGTCTAGCTTAACAATATATTGTGCCCCGATCTCACGCGAGTCAGATTATCCACGGTGGGCATGAATCAAAATGCACGCTCCCGCGAGATAATCATCTTCATCGGGACGTAACTCTTGTTTTGCGTCTAGACTAATTCATTCTCGATGCGCGGATTGGACCTACTCAATCCTCAAGTTCATTTTATTCATCAATCGCAAGTTCTAACATCCTTAAATTTTTCTTCGCATCAAACCGACAAGTCGAGACAATCAAAGTTGTCGCATCATGATTTTTTGAGTTCGATCATTCACGCGACATGAATCACCATGTCAGCACTCATGCAGAATAATCGCCCCAAATCCGACGCAACGCATGTGCGAGGCTAAAGTTGCACTCGCGCAAGACAAGATCGTCGACGTTGTGGCTATCAACTTACCCATCAAGACACGATTATTTTTCCTCCAACATTCATCTCAATCAAAATCCTAAGTATGGCATCCAACTGAACAATAACACTTGCACGATCGTCATTCACCGAGTCAGATTACCTCCGAGTTACCGCATATTATCTTTGATACGCCTCAATACCATCGACGATATACGTAACCTGACGATCTTCGTTTGCAACGAATTCTGAGTCGTGCGAATGATGCTATCGTCCGACTAGATAATCTCCTCGAATCAATTCACAACATCAATTTCATCCGTCTATCTCAAGTCATCGAGTAACGTTTTTTCCTCAAATCACATCCTTCCTTGCTAACTCAAATCATCAAGCAATACCCATTCCAATCCTTAGAGTCATTACGTAACTTTAAAATTTAACTTTTCTTGTACGATATCTACCTGTCGTGCTAACTTTTCGTATACAATTCGTATCAATTTCCTCGATCAAGTCACCCGTTCGCTACAGCTTAGCTTTTCCTCGATTTAATTTATCTACTCAATCATCTTCGTATTTCATATTCGCACCATCCTCAATCCCGTGCACGTTCCGTACATGTCAATTTCTAGGTCGTTCGAATCAACTTATCAAACTTTAAGATAACAACTCACTCTATCGTACACGATCTAAGGCTTTGTATATGTACGACGCTTGCTGCTAGACTCATCGACACCCCGAATCTTCAATCGATCGATCGATATTCCTAAGGCTATCGCATACACCACTCAGGGATGAAGTTATTTGACAAATCCTCAACTTATCATTCGAATCAAAATCGACCTTTTGAATCCCGTTCGAACCATTCCTCGAATTCCAAGCACGCTCATCTATATCGCATCGACGATATCGTCGTTCGATAGTACTCCTATCGATAATCATCCCATTTTACTCAATCGAGTCCAACTCATTCTCGTCCGAGATGAATCAAATCCCGTACTCGACTTTTCTAATGTCGATGTAATCCTTGGTGTATATGCCCAGCCCGACTTAGCCAACCGTACTCACGCAAACCATCTTTTTGTTTTATCAAAAACTGTTCTTCTACGTTTTGCAAAATAGATAGACTTATTGTATGGACATCCGTGGGACATTTGAGAGATAGCGCACCAACGATATCAACTTTACGGAAGCAATATTTCAGAGTTTGCAAAAATGACGGAGTTAAAGAATTCAATCGATAGTCCAAGGACGTAAAGCCATGCTCTAATACCATTATGTCACGCCCCACTCCCATAGGAGTTCGTCCTCGCTAAGGCGTGATGCCGCACGAGCCTAGATTGCGCTCTTGCAAGGCGGGTTCCATAACGGCTGATTTCAGCGGCTACGACAGGGTCGTCGCAGAGAAGTCCCAAGCAGAGACATTGAATAATAACAGCAGAATTTGAAAGCAAAACACAAATCATTTCAAAATACTCTTTTATTGATATTGAAACAAATATTACAATAGGGCGCAAAGCCAAGATTACAAGTCTCTCAAGCTTACTCAAGCTCACATTACAAGTCACTCAGCTCTCTCTCATCTCTCAATACAACGCTTGAACCAGCGGAAGCTTCGGAACGCGACGTCCATACATTATGTCCCGTATAAGTCTTTACTCCATGCGGTCGCGCGCTTCGAATCGCCAAGGAACTCCGTGCCTCGACGCATCCAAGCGAGCTCCGCGCTACGAGCTTCTACCTGTGCCTGCACATGTAAACTATGTGGGTGTCAGTACTCAACTGTACTGGTGGAATGGGCTCCTCGTCCACCTATACAAAACCAACACGTTTGAGTTACTTTGTGCAACTTAGTCCCCTCTTATCAATAGTCTTTCTAGTCTTACCTTAGGATCAGTTTTATGACCGACGTCTTGCCTATTTTGTGTCTTTAGACCATCTCATGCTTGCAACATACCTTGCCTCAAGACCCTTCTCGTGCCAACAACGTTAACCTATCGAGTCGTGTTTGCCTTACGGCTTAAAATCAGAGACGCAACTACGCGATAAGACTCCATTCCCGTGTGATCGTGCTACAAACCCTTGCTGAGGCCGTGCCTCGTAACTCAGTAAAACTTAACCATATCGCCGCCTCGCGGCCCATGCTACCTTGATCATCAACTGACCCAATTAAGACATGTGGACTTAGTGTCACTTAACCAACTTGCCTTACGGCGATTCCTGACTTAAACCCGAAACGACTCAATCTAACTTGTACAACTCTATGCCAACATCTTAAGACTCGACGCCATAACTTGTGTCAAAGCACGACGCCTATGTTGATGCCAAATCTTAGGCCCAAACATTCTTTGTGTTCTAACTGTACACACATTCAACTCAACTCAATCTAAAGGCATACACGCGGATGGCTGCTATTTTGTCGACATCTATATGAACTTGGCTACTAGCATCACAAGCTATCCTTACGACGTATAGCTTGGTTAAATCGGGGTCCTTTCAACGCAAGTAGCTAGCTTCATTGCAAGCCCCCACTTTAACCCGTACTAAAATCTTATGCACGACTATACCCTGTTTCCTTCCAGGCCGAGTCGGTCCCATGGCCCAGGGTTGCCGCTCGAGAAAACTTTGCCCTTGTCGACAAGTTGTCCAATGACCATGCAAGACTCGACACAAACTGACATCTCACACAGTCATTCCTCTTCCAATGTTACCGTCTATTTCAAAACCATGTTCAAAACTTCTATCCTTGAGATCCCTCGACGACCCACGGTCGTGAGCCTTTTTCTTTGATGCCACATCCTTTTTACTCAACTTAGGAATGCCCATTTAGTAGCCCTTTTTCCAAACTCACTTTGAAACAACCGTGGCTCGTACCTTAAATACTAAGTCCGTGTATTGTGCCTTAAGACAACCGTGTTCTATGCAACACTCATGTCCAAATCGACGAGCCTTGAGACCGTAGGGCTACTTAACTTTGACAAACCACGAAAGAGCGGGACGGTACTTGTAACGTCTTCAGTCGACCGGCATAACTTTGCCTAACTTAACTTCGTAACAACTTAACGAGCAAGGGCTGCGTCAAGCTTTGCCTTAATGGATTGTGCCATGCACGCATCCGACTTGGACAACCAAGTCACTCGGGTGCCTAGACTTAGGTCACAAGCCGCTCAACGCAACTCAACTCATGGGCAAGCCAAGGCTATGCCAAGCCTTGGACGATAGGACCGTGCATGCTTTATGAAGCATTTATGCAGGCGACGCCTATGACTTAGGCTACGATCGTAACTTCGCCTACTCAACCAACTTTCCTTCTCCTAAGCCACGGGATGAAGGACCGAGTGTCATTTTCAATGCACGCCGTGCACCAACTCTAAGCCGACCGTTGGACCTTTCCATATTCTAACTCAATTCGACCCGTCGGGATTATTCCCTTTAGCTATGTGAATTGGTCTCTTTTATTATCAAGCCTACTTGTGCAAGTTGAAAATATGTGATTTATTATGTGAAGGCTAAGATGAGGCAAGTTCACCGAAACTACCCCACCTGAGCGAACGGTCGCCTCGATCGAGCGATGTCTTCGAGCAGCCGTTGCAAGGCTAAGTTCGAACGCCGTTAGCGTTCCGATTCCTCCGATTGACTGAGCGGAACGGAGCACTACATCAGACAGTAAGGTTGAAACCTTTAAAGCTCTGCTTGTAGCAAAAGGTTTTACTCAAAGAGAGGGTATCGATTATGAGGAAACCTTTTCTCCTGTAGCCATGCTTAAGTCTATCCAGATTCTTTTATCTATTGCAGCTCATCTCGATTATGAGATTTGGCAAATGGATGTCAAGACAGCTTTCCTTAATGGAAGTCTTGAGGAAGACATCTATATGAAGCAACCAGACAGGTTCATTGAAAAGGGCCAAGAGCATCTTGTTTGTAAGCTCAAGAAGTCCATTTATGGACTTAAGCAAGCTTCCAGATCTTGGAACATATGTTTTGATCAGGTGATAAAATCCTATGGATTTGATCAATGTCTGGATGAATCATGTATATACAGAAAGTATGACGGAAACGTGGTGGTGTTCCTAGTACTTTATGTGGATGACATCTTGCTCATTGGAAATAATGTGAAGGTGTTATCTGATGTAAGGGTATAGTTATCCAAACAGTTTGATATGAAGGACTTGGGAGAAGTAGGTCACATCCTTGGAATTAAAGTTCTACGAGATCGTAAGAAAAGGATGTTGGGCTTATCCCAAGCTTCCTATATCGATATTGTACTAACTCGTTTTAGTATACAAAATTCTAAGAAAGGTTTCTTACCTTTTAGACATGGAATTGCTCTATCAAAGGAGCAGTGTCCGAGGACACCTAAAGAGATAGAGAACATGAAGGCAGTTCCTTATGCTTCAGCAGTAGGAAGCTTAATGTATGCAATGCTATGTACGAGACCAGACATCTGCTTTGCCGTAGGCATGGTCAGTAGATATCAGTCTAACCCAGGACAAGAGTACTGGACGGCCGTAAAGCATATTTTGAAGTACCTGAAAAGGACTAAAGAGTATATGCTAGTTTACCAGGCAGATAGTTTAGTTTCCTTGGGATATACAGACTCAGATTTTCAGTCAGATAGGGATTCCAAAAAATCTACCTCAGGTTATATGTTTACTTTGGGAGGTGGAGCCATTGTGTGAGGAGTATCAAGCAAAAATGTATTGCTGATTCCACCATGGAAGCCGAGTATGTGGCAGCCTCTGAGGCAGCCAAAGAAGCGGTTTAGCTCAAAAACTTTCTGTTGGACTTGGATGTGGTACCTAGTTTGCCTAAGTCTATTACACTTTATTGTGATAATAGTGGTGCAGTTGCAAACTCGAAGGAACCACGAGCCCATAAGACAGGCAAACACATTGAGCGCAAGTACCACCTAATACGAGATTTCGTAAAGAAAGAAAAAGTTGATGTGATCAAGATAGCATCAGCCGACAACCTAGCTGATCCCTTTACAAAGAGCTTACCAGCTAAGGCTTTTGATAGTCATGTTGAGGGAATGGGAGTCAAATGTGTAGCAGCATGGCTTTAAGTATAAGTGGGAGATTTGTAACAGTATACCGAAAAGCAATGCTTTGAGTATAAGTGGGAGATTGTTAGGGTTATATACTAAAAGCATCACTTTTGTAGTAACATTATTTTCTTAAATTTTGAATGAGAATCATATGGGCAAATGTTTGCATATTGTATTTGTTGCAAGTGTTAATGCAAATATTTGATATTCTATATTGTAGATAATATGGTGTGTGGTGTCACACAGAAGATCATATTATCAGTTCTCTATGGAGTATATAAATAGTTCACAACCTAGATGGACTTGGACAATCTATTGGAAAGGTTGTAGTGTAATCTGGTATTAGTCTATCTTGACTATAGGTTTACACTAGTACACTTTGTGTGTATTGAACAGGACCACTTGAGGTTGTTCTCTTTGTACTGACTACATAAGAGAACAAACACCTCTGTTATTATGGATGCTTGTGCTCTTAATCCGGATATAATAATGGACATGTATATGCAGTGTGCATTACTTTGACTCATAAAAGAGTGAGATTCATTATGGATCAACAACCTCTATGAATTGGGTAATAACATTGTATGTATGATGGACTGTTGATTATAAATGGAATCCATGTCCCGATACATCGGGTTGATGATGTCCTCTTAAGGAGCTCATAAGGATTGTCATGTAAACCCTGCAGGTAGATTATATCCGACATGACAAATAAAGTTGAGCGGTACTACTTAAGGATAAAAGATGTCGAATCAATATAGTTGTTAGTAACTTAATTTGATCGACGGACATACGATATCTTAACATGGAGAGCCAAACGAGCATATAATAAAAGGAGCCCATAAACATAATTTGGAATTAGGGAGGTAGTGCAACAATAGCTCATTAGTGGACCGAGCTATTGTTAATGGGCCTGGATTGTGTGTTCGGGCTGAACACGGGATATCCAGATCCGTTAGGAGGCCTAACCCTAATTTCTCCTCATGGTCCCTGCCGTAGCCTATATATATCCTCTATTCTCTGGCCTCCAGATTACTGATCAGAAATCAAATACTTTCTCTAAATTCGTGATTCACGTAAGGAGAGAAAAAAGAGGGCTGCCAAGGAGAAGAAAAGGTTGAGAAATCGTCGCCCACACGACGTCCAACTCGAGGAAGGAATACGTGCAGAAGATCTTGGGGTCGTCCGCTCGAGATTGCCAGGAATTACTTGTCTCCTTTCCGCCGCAGGTATAATTCGTGAACCCTAGTTTCCGCCTATGAAGGGTTAGAACACGTATTAGATCTGTTTAACTTTCTATCGATCAATACGCACACCAAAGGAAGGGTCCTGGGAATCTCCAGTTCCATCACCAATGTGATATGGTTATGATAGTTTTAACTCTTAATAGGTCCAAATATGATATGCAGGGTTGACTTCTATCACCAACCCTTGAGGACCTACCTATATGAAGATCGCGGCTATAGGATAGGCAATCCTAGACAACTGTCATGAATTTGGAGAAGTGCACATGGTCAATCAAAAGCGCCACCCGATAGAACCTCTAGCATACTATGTGTATTATTTTCTGAATCTGGCTCAAGAATGTTGATTCAAGGTGTAGTTCATCATCACTTCTTCAGATAAAGACAATAGTTACTAAGTGAGATTCAAGGTTGTATTCCATCTCATCTATGCATAGTATATACATGTCCAGAAATTCTTTGTTCTTTTCATCCTATTACTTTGAAACTTGATCTTTTGGGGGGATTGTTGGCTGTGTGAGTTTGTTCTCACACACACGAGCAAAAATCTTAACTTCCTTTACCCCCACATCGGCTGTGCATTATATTATGTAGTGCTCTTATTGCTTTACTCTATTTTGCTTCATTGAAGACTTGAGTGGGCAGCCCAATGGGCCACATGCGCTCATGCCATCGCCGCCCGGCCTGACTTGGTTCGGTTCGGCACGTAACGGGTGCGGGTACGTGCCCACAACTGCGGGCGCCGAATGTCCTATTAGATTCCTTCTTCGGATTCGGATACTTGAGACCCTAAAAATCTTTTTTTGGTGTTCATTAATTCCTTTATATTTTGAACGTTGGAACATTTAATTTCTGTCCAGGTTAATTGAACCACATGTTTTTCATATAGTTTTTCTGTAACGTATGATTTAATTATCCTTTATTCTCCTGTATGATTTAATTGTCCATTATTCTCTTGTCTGTTGGAGAGTACTCATATTTGCCTAGAAATTGAGGCATTCCTTTTCTTCTTTTTTAACACACAATTTTTTTACTTAAAATATCTCTCAAATTCTTGTGAATCTCTTTCTGTTCTTCTCATTATTGCTCTGGACAGACTAAGTTCGGGTCAATCTTTATAAGTTGTATGCGACGGAATACCGGTAGAGCAAGAATTTTACCACTAATAGCATTCGAAAAAGTCTGCACATAGATCCATATTAACTCTTAGGGCAATGTTTCGTGCGCGACTTCCTCGGAGGCTGGTAATCTTTTTTTTTTTTTTTTTTTTTTTTTGTTTACAATTGTTAAAGAAGAAAATCAAATATTTTCAACACTCATTTGATTGTAATCCTACGTTATCCATAAAGCAAACACCATGAGGTTAATAGAAAGGCATGTTAGTTCAAATACTATCACTTTGAGAGGATGAGTCTACGGTTCAAGGGCAGTGCCTGTCTCAATTTGTTGTTATAAATGTCTCAAGTATTATGAGACATTGAGAATGAATGGATTAATTGTAACATCAACATCAAGCTAAGGTCACCAGTGACGCATGCGCACTAATATAGTCAATAACTTAACACAACATCGCTTTGAAAAATTCTTTTTCTTCCCACTTTGCCAATCCTATATTCATTTTTTTTCCCAAATTGTACAATGGTCACCGAATTAATGGCAGTTGGATACGATATCATGTGTCCTTTTTTTCTTTTTCTTTTTTACTTTACCTCCAAAATTAACAATTGCATCTCATGGCAATACAAGTTTGTCTACTCATTCTAGGTAATCTTACCTTCCAAATAAAGACATTTCAACTCACAATTCATGCAACCTAACACAATACTTTGTATTTGTACTCGAATTTATTGGGTCACATACTATTCCAGCCAAACACACAGATTTGGGATTACAATTTTCGTGATTCCGAGTTCATTGAATCCTTTGGGCTCTGCTTGGGTTGAGGAGGAAAAAATAAACGAAGTTAAGTGGAATTAAGGTTGCGTTTGGTTCATTGTAATGTAATTGTAATCGTAATGGAATTGGATTTGTAATGTAATTGAGTTTGTAATGTAATGGAATTACAATTACATTACTATGTTTGGTTGAAACATGTAATCAAACATGTAATGTAATGTTAATTGCATTCATGTGTTTGGTTTACCATGTAATGTAATTGAATTTTTAATTTAATATTTTTTTAAAAATACAACATAAAATTAAAAAAGTTGATCAATAAAAATTTTCAAAAATTTAAAAAGTAAAAAGAAAAAAGAAAAAAATTAAAAATAAATAATAAAAAAGGGGGAAAATGGTTTGTTTTCTGCTAAAAAAAAAGACCAAAAACGAAAAAAAAAAAAACGACAAAAAATACCAAAAATGACAAACGAACAAAACGGAAAAAAAAAAACCCAAAAACGAAAAAGCGATAAAAATAGAAAAACGACAAAAAAACGACAAAAAAATCAAAAATGACAAAAAAAAAAGTTGAAAAACCATCAAAAGTGACCAATAATGATAAGAAAATGACCAAAAATAAAAAAATTGACAAAAAAAACAACAAAAACAATGAAAAAAGACGAAAAACGACCAAAAACCAAAAACGACAACAAATGACAAAAAATGACCAAAACGGAAAAAGTATCAAAAGGGATCAAAAACAAAAAAAAAACGAACAAAAAGGACAAAAAACGACAAAAAAAAAGATTAAAAATGACAAAAAAAACATTAAAAAAAAGAAATAAACAAATAAACAAAAATGATCCAAAACGATAAAAAGGAACATAAATGATAAAAAACGAAAAAACAAAAAAAGACAAAAAACAAGAGGGAATTAAAACGAACAAAAAACGACAAAAAAGATTAAATTTTTTGCAAAAAAGACCAAAAACGACAAAAAAGGAACAGAAACAACAAAAATAACAAACAAAAAGAAAAAATGAGCATAAACGACAAAAAGTGGAAAATGACAAAAAACAAATAAATGTACAAAATTGACAAAAAAAAGTGCAAAATCGACCAAAAACGATAAAATCGTGCAAAAAGCAACAAAAAACGAGAAAATGTGAAAAGTGGTAAAAAAAAACGTACAAAATCGACAAAAATCGATAAATAACGTGCAGAAACGACAAAAAATGTATAAAATCGACCAAAAACGATAAAAAACGTGCAAAAGTGACAAAAACGAAAAATGCCCAAAAACGGTCAAAAATGAAAAAAAGTACAAATTCGACAAAAAACGAACAAAATATGCAAAAACCGACCAAAAACGATAAAAAATGTACAAACATGTGCAAAATCGACCAAAAAGGATTTAAAAAACGTGCAAAGCGGCCAAAAAAGGGCAAAAAATGATAAAAAGATGAAAAATGGTCAAAAACGTACAAAATCGACTAAAATCGTACAAAATTGACAAAACATTGATAAAAAAGACGTACAAAAACGGCAAAAAAACGTGCAAATAAAGCAAAAATAATAAAAACGTGCAAAACCGACAAAAAATGTACAAAATCGACAAAAAAGATTAAAAAAGTGCAAAAACGACCAAAAGCGGCCAAAAAAGACCAAGAATGTACAAAAACGATCAAAAATCGAAAAAGGCCCAAAATGATCAAAAACGGCAAAAAAACGAACAAAAATGACAAAAAAACATACAAAAAGGCAGAAAAAAACGAACAAAACGATAAAAAAAACAAACAAAAACGACAAAAAAGGCCAAAAACGAAAAAAAAAAAAACGACAAAAAACGAACAAAAAGGAACAAAAATGGCAAAAAAACGAAAAAAAAACAAAAAAGGGCAAAAAATAAAAAAAAAAACGATAAAAAACAAACAAAACAACAAAAAACTAACAAAAAGGGCAAAAAAGGAACAAAAACGACAAAAAACAAACAAAAACTAACAAAAATGGCAAAAAAAAAACGAAAAAAAGACCAAAAACGACAAAAAAAGGATAAAAAAACAAACAAAAACGACCAAAAACTAACAAAAAGGGCCAAAAATGAACAAAAACGACAAAAAACAAACAAAAAACGACAAAAATGACAAAAAACAAAAAAAGGGCAAAAAAAATCGACCAAAAAAACGAACAAAAAGGACAAAAAAAACAAAAAAAATAAACAAAAACGACAAAAAATAACCAAAAACGAACAAAACGACCAAATTATAGCATACCAATCTTCCGCCTTAAGTTGTAATGTAATTACGATTACATTGATTTTATAATGTAATTGAGTTTAGAAGAAACTGATGTAATGTAATCAAACTTGTAATCGCGATTACATTATATCTATTTTTTTGTCCAACCAAACACTCGAGTTAGATTGACAACGTAATGCAAATTACATTACGTTGTCCAATCCTGCAAACCAAACGCTACCAAAATGAGGGGGAGGAGAATCATATGTGAATTCTCAACTACGTAATTAGACTCTGAAATTAAAATATAAAATAATAATCTAACCGAGACCAGGCTTCAACTTGATTCAATGTCCTTAAGATTTCGTACTGGTGTTTACGATTTAAGGACGATTAGTCTCCCAGGATGCAACGATTCTTCTTCTTCGGTAGCAGCATTTTACATCACAGGAACTCGACGAAACAATGTTGGTAGTCCCTCTCTCTTAAACTTAATGCTAGATAGATGAATGAGTTATTTCAATGCTTCAAACACTTACGTTTTTATAAATGATAAAAAGACACAACGGAAAGGACACACTTTTTCAATAGATTCGATGAATAAATTAGTACACATTTCCAATAGATTCGTTGAATAGATTCGTTGTCATAGATTCATTGTAAGAAAATAATAATAATTATTAATTAATATTTCAAATATACATTCAATTTTCCAACATCATATACATATCATCTTACAAGGAAAATTTAAATAGGTGTTTAATAAATCTTTTTGGGATTTGAGAATTTGATGGAAAGATGATTAAACAAAATATAGAAGTTATCAAAATGTCCTTGTTACATGTGGCATAAAATTAGATTTGATTGAATTATTAATTAAAACTTAGTCATTTACGACTTTTCAAACAACATGTCCTCACTCCCCCCAATTTTCTGATTTGTGGGTGAGAAAAAAAAAAAAGACAAAACAAAATTAAAATTTCCTTCACTTAATCATCTATGACTCCCTTTTCATAAACCACCATTTTCTAACAAAGCAAAGTTTTTTTCTCCTTCACTTAGCTCTCTTCGTCCTCAACCAATCCAACCAGAACCTTAAATCCTATTCATGACAATTACCAAGGGGTTGGATAATCAACTGCACCGTAGGTCCATGATATAGAGGTTAAAATACTACCAAAGTGTATATCTTATATATAATATAAAAGTTTTTAGATTTTGAGGTAAAACTCAATATTTCAAAAATGTCATTCTCGAACCTTATGGATAATGTGAAAAAAAAAAAAATCTTATTGGATGAATATATTCTCAAACCTTATGGTTAGAGAATCTTCTGCACTTATATATATATATATATATATATATATATATATATATATATATATATATATATATATATATATATATATATATATATATATTCTCAAACCTTATGGTTAGAGAATCTTATTGGATGAATATATTCTCAAACCATTTCATAAATTTTTTTTTTTCCGCTTATATGAGATATGTATTATAATATATATATGCTTAAATTAACTAGGGGTAAACATATAAATTATACATCTTCCAACTAACATAATCACTAATTTTTAATAAATACTTCTAACTACAATAAATGTTCACCATCGCAAAAGTAAATTTACTTCAAAATATTTTATACTATTTTAAAATAGGTTTGTCATGCAATTAATATTTAAAAAATATAAACAAAATATATGTGCAACGCATGCGTATAGAGCTGTCAAAATGGGCTAAGCCCGTTGGGCCGGCCCGCCCCGCCCGCCAAAAAGGTGGGATGGGCCGAGCATTTAGGAGCCCGCCAAACAGACGGGCCTAGGCGGGCTGGCCCGCTAGTAGCCCGTCCCGCGGTGGGCTAGCCCGCGGGCCAAGTGGGTTGGCCCGCCATATATTTTTTTTATAATTTTATAATTTTTTTATTTAGCACATATATGAGATATGTATTATAAATGATAAAATTCTCATTTAATGCAAGTAATGACGTATAAAATATTAAATTTGGTCATTTATTTACATGAATGAAGGTGTTTTAAAGAAATATCTACTATTATAATGTTTCTTGTATTTTACTTGTAATTTGATGCATATGAGAGTGAGTAGAAAATATTAGATATATGATTTTTTTTTTCCTTTTAAGAAACTAAAACAATAATTAAAAAATTAAAAAAAATTAAGCCGGCCGGTCTGCCTAGCCCACGGCCTGCCGGTGGGTTGGGCTGGGTTGGAAATTTTTTAGCCCGCCAAAATGGTGGGTCGGCCCACCCCGCCCCACCAAATGGTGGGTTATGGTGGGTTACGGGCCGCCCCGCCCCGCCGGCCCATCTTGACAGCTATACATGCGTATGACTTCTCTAATACATTAAAAAGAACATATTATTTGTTTGGTATCTCTTGAAATTTTGGACCCTAAATGATTGTCCGGTCTACCATGAATTGGGACTGACATGGATAATAAATTACAGTCAGAACTGAGATTATATATTTATCAGAAAATTGCATGTAAAGCATCAAACTTTGTTAAAATTCCAGGAAAAGCATTAATTTGGCAAAATTACCAATTGAGCATCCAACCGGACTTTTTTAAAGTCCGGTTGCTGACGTCATTAGATCATTAACAAAGAAGAAAAGGTTAAGGAAATGGTTAGTGGCTGGGGGGGATTAGGCATTGGCCGGACTTTAAAAGTCCATGTGGTGACATCAGCTGACGCCCACAAGCGGACTTTTAAAGTCCGGGTTGGTTGCTCCATTGCAACGACTATTTTGCAACAGCTAGCAACGGCTAAGCAACGGCTATTTTATTCAACGGCTAGTTTTATAAACATATATATACTCTTTATATACACATTATTTCATTCATCCATTCATCTTTCATTCTTCTTCCAAATATTTTCCTTCAAATTATCTCCCAGATCCTCCCGGCACTCTTCTACAACAGCAGCCTACTTTCAATCTGAGCATTCAAGACGTCAATTTTAACCTATTTTCAACTTGCGGATCGACGATATACTTTGCAAGCTACTTCTTTCTGGAGCAACAATAGTAAAATTTTATAGTCTTTTTTTTTAATTATTGATATATCCAAAAAACATTCATGGATCAAACACTGACATTAATCTGCTATCACGGAGGTTCTCTTAACGGATTATCGTACGAAGGCGGCACAACTAATCTTACTTCTACTTATCAAAGTATTTCATTTGAAAATATAAGAAATATTATTATAGAACGTTATTCTCTTAACTATTCTTTCGTAATAAGCTTCTTTTTTTTCCGATACCTATTTAGTAATAGATAGTGAAGAATCTTGGAGATTTATTATTCAAAATAATATAGATGCATCTTGTATAAAAATTTATATTACCGTAGCATTGACGAATATTAGCACAAATATTACTCATACTAGTGCACCTATTTTTAATAGCCAAAATTTACTTTCTGGAGCTAGTACTTTGAACCAAGTAAACGTTGACAATGAAACTAGTGATGATAGTGCCGACCTAGTAAAAGATCTAGACTATTATTTACAGAAAGACGATGATCCTTCACAATGTAGTACTCCTGAATTATTTTTACATAGAGAGTTTTCTTCCTCTTATGAATTTAGAAATTTTATTCGAGATCTTGCAATTCGTCATAATTTTAGTGTTAGAAGTAACCATAACAATTCGACAAAAATTGTATACAAATGCAAATCTCCATATTGTTCTTGGAGAGTCTACGCTAAAGCAGTTGGTCAAAGCGACACTTTTATAATTGAGACATTTGTATCACAACATTCTTGCACAGGTATGTTATCGCAAGGACAACATCGACAAGCTACTGCTAAATGGATTTGTGGAAAAATTATAGGTAAAATTAGAGACAATAATTCTTATAGCGCTTGTAATATTGTAAAAGATATTCTTAGAGAATTTCGAGTATGCGTTACGTATTCAAAAGCTTGGAGAGCAAAAGAACTTGCATTATTCAAAATTAATGGTAGTTATATTGATGCATACGGTAGTCTTGAAAAATACGGATTTACAATTATGGAAACAAATCCTGTAACGAAGTGTTTTTTAAAAACCGTAGGAAATAATATTTTTCAAAGAATATTTATTTGTTGGAAGGCATGCATAGATGGTTTTTTGCAAGGTTGTAGTGCCCCGTTCCTACATCGTGTCCCGTTTTCTGTCCATGGGGTGCGCGAGAAAGGAACACTGTCGCTATCGACTCGGTCGGGACCAATAGGTCGGGATCGATCGAACGGGAACGGTTGAATTAAGATCCATTCCCCGTTATGGAATGGCTTCTTCGGAACCAAGTCCCATATTCAGCTGGTTGTGCCTCGAGGATAGACTCTGCGGCTGAGTCGGGAGAGACCTCCCGTTGCTCTGCTTTTCATGCCGTAATTTCTTCTTTGGCTTTGGTTTTCTGAATACGTTTTCGTGAATGTTTTCGATGGTTTTCATGTCTTGCGTTTCGAACTTCGCATTCGTATCGAATTTCCTTGAATAACACAGTGTTCTAATCGGTTGCTTGTGCGATTTCAGGTGATCGTGTAGGCAACGTCTAGCGCGGCCAACCAGTTTTTCGTCTCAAGTAAATATTAAGGTGAGTGGCTGACCCTTCTTCCCTCTACCCTCTTCTCTAAAAACATTATCGATACTAGACATGTGTTATGCTAGATGTAATGCAACGACATGAATGATATTCTAATGAACGATCACATGACGTCTCACGTACACGAACTATACAAATGCTTGTCATATAACCTTATCGTGCTTGCAATTACCATATTATATAGAACCGTGCTAAGAAAAGATGAATCGATTAAATGAATGTCGCAACAATACCATAAAGATGTGCCTTGAAATAATAATTAACTTAGCACGGTCATGGACAACTTGTCGACAAGGGCGATTGTTTCTTCGGACGGTATCCCGAGGCCACGGGACCATTCCGGCCTAGGAAGAAACACGGATAGCTATGCCGGATGCATGCCACGGTAGGCAGTGGCTTTCAACGGGGCTCGCTACCTGTGCTGAAGGACCTCTATCTACCAAGCTATATGTCCAGGATGGCTTGTCATGCCAGTGACCTTCACGAATGTACTCTATAATACTTCTTTATTATCAACATGACAGGAAAAAAATGGTAAGTTTACGCTAAAACGGTGCGCTCTGCCGGGGGTAAGTGTAAGTCCTTGACCCAAAATTCCATTCTATTATTTATAATATTATATTTTGCTAAATACCTTTAAGTAGCATAAAGTTTTTTTTAAGTGTCAATAGTGTAAATGACTTGAACACCCTGATAAGCAAATACTGATAGGATTAGGGAGGGGTTTTTCCCTTTTGCCTCTAAAACAGAAATACTGGCGTATAAATAAGATTAGAAGAGGGTCTAATCTGCAAAACTCCTGTTTAAATTCAAACTTCAAACGGCTAAGGCTGAGGACCAAACTCGAAGAGATTTGAATCCTAATTTGAATGGGCTTCAAACTGGGATTCAAATCCTAGAGAAGGATTCGAGTCTATCCAGTAAAATTCTTATATAAGAGCAATTGAAATCGACCCTGCCGTCTCCCCAAAACCCTAGCAACCCGAGCTCGTCCTGCCGCAACATCTTCCAGAGGAGGTCAGAGAAATCATCCAGAGACCTTGTTTCGAAATACAGGTATTCCCCTGCTCGAAATCTCTGTTATGTGTATAAGGTGTTTGAAACAATGGGTAGAAGGTGTTGAGTCTGTGCACAGAGCCATTAAAACCTGAGAACAAGGTGTAAGTACCTAACTAGGGTTGTGTATGATACCCATTATTCAGGGCACAGGGGTGTGTCCCTTGGAAGACTCTGTTTGGCACAGGGAAGGCTGTGGGTAGCAAAAAATACAACTATACAATAGGTAGGGAAACTTCCTATGAAGATATTAGTGGCGTGTGCAATGGAAGGGATCTAGGTATCACTCGTATCTGGGAAATAGAAGGGTGAGAGTATTTGTTTAGGCATCAGGTGTGTGAAAGTATCAGAGATACCATTTCCAGGTATCCAAGCTTTCCCTACATTGAATGTCCAACATGACACTGCAACAGGGGGTTCTTTTGTGGTTGTCCTGCTATAGGGGGAGAAAGTATCACAAGATGGTGAGTTTTGTTGTAATTGCCCTGCACCCTTGCTTGGTCCTGTCTACTACCCAACATTAGGTTGTGTCATGTTTGGTACACATGATTCATAACCTTAGTAATATTAATTCCTCTTGTATCAGTTATAACCTGGTTACTATTGGGTCATTGATACCACAGGGCTTTGATTGCACAGGATTGTGAGAGTCTCCAGTAGTTCTAGAGGGAGAGTTAGGAAGACCACTTTAGTTAAACCTTTGCATCTGTACATTTCCAGTCCTGCATAACCTGGTGACAGTCAAACTCTCCTATTTTTCATCATCCTTGTTCCCTGTTCACAAGAGGACAACAAATATTCAGTCCAGGATCCTAAAGGGCTCAATCTATGTGTATAGTCCAAATTGTTCTACTCTATTCCAGATATTAGTAGCATAGCACCAGTCCACCATGGTGTGGTTGGGACAGTTGGTTCTTTGTCAGGTAAACATCAGTCAAATAAATGACAAGAGAGGAAATTAGCATTCAATGCACATTTGTGTGTACACTTCTCTTGACAGGTTACCAAACAGTTGCAACAGGCATAGGTAGGGTGGACCTACACCAAGGACCAGTGAAGTGCAAATGAGACTTTCACTAGTATTTAGAGGGTGTCCTGAGTCAGTAAGGTGTATAACAGGGGTATCATAGCCTGTGTGGTTCTGGGTGTGTGTCTTTGGTCTTTAGTGTTGAGTGCCAGTATCCAATGGAGGAGTGAGAGGTGTCCCTGTATAGGTACATCAAAGAATTCATATCATGTGTAGACTTGTACACTTATAGGTAAATCTATAACTGCAGTTTAGTGTGATATCTGGACCATGAGGACATTAGCTTTAACCCTTTACATATATGTCCTTTATATCAAGCCCTGTCTCCATATCCTGAATGACACTGTGTTAACTCACAACATACTTTTCTTCATAAACTCATAAATGCATACTGGGAAAAATATGCACTGGGTGACAGGGAGTAGCCTGGGTTTCCATTAGTAAAAGGGATACTAATTCCCTGCCCTAAAATACCTTAGTATAATAGATTAGCCCTGTACTGTAATGACAGCATTTGACACAAAGGAAGGATTGGATCAGTCTCTTCATACACTTGATTCTGGTTTTTGCCTTTAGACTATTAGCCCATTTCCTGTTAAAGCCAGGCAGAACTAGTTCAGCCCCAAATACATGTCAACACAAGCTAAACTAGGGTCCATCCTATCTTGGTAAATTCTTGGGAGTAAGGGTCAGAGTAGGACATGTGCTAGTGTTTGGGAAGAGTCCTTCCCAGGACTGTTCAGAGGAGGGGACTTTATAGGTCAACTAGAGAGGGTATGGCAGACAGGAGCCTAGTAGCACTGTACAGTCCTAACTCATATAGGATAAAGGTTGAGAGTAATGTTAATAGTAGATATAGAGGGTTATATATGATTAATTAAAAGGGGTAACTCACCATAGATAAGCAGACTCATTATTCACCTTCATCTGTTGATTAGAAATTGATTCATAATATAGGTTTGTTGGACTCTGACTCAACACTTGATCATTACTCGCAGCTCGGGACGATAGGCAAGTGCACTTTCTGATTGCTTTCCGATTCATAGTAGTCTTTTCATTTCATGTCTATACATATATCTTGCTGCTTGTTGACACGCTCGCCACACGGAGTAGTCGGGAGGGGAAATATCTTAGTAGGCATGTGGACTACCCAGAAAATATCCCAAGATGTCTATTCGTGAACAATAGCATCTGCACACGGCACGTGTAGATGCCGGATTTACCCCCTAGCCGTTCACATGTCGAAAATGATATTTCACACCACCTAGATAGATGTCTTTTATTAGTTTTTCCTTGTTTACTTCGCTATCGTGCTATGTCATCAGTTTTCTTACAGCTTTCATATCTCCTATGCTATTTTCATATCTTGTTAATTCTGTTATGTTTTGCATTGTCGTCGGTTTGTGTACTTGTTCCAATCCTGACTGGATAACCAACATTTTTTAGGTATTAGCCGTGATCACTCTTAGCATTGGGAAGACATGGGTATGCTGAGGCCGACCTAGAAATAGAAAACAGTTGTACTCATTTTCATTTAATTGTAAAACTTTATATTTCCTTTAAATATAAATGTTGTAACTGTTGTAATAAATTTAGAAATGTGAATGAGCAACAAATGTTATATTTTTTGAGCATTTATTTTCTTGCGGGCTTGACAGCGTTCTACCGCCGACTCTGCGGCGTAGGCTGGCTTGGACACGTCTCGTATCCGAAAAGCGGGTGCGGGTCGTGACAGTAAGATCTATCGTTGTTATACGGTTTGTGCCTTTAAATATAAGTTTGAATTGACTAGAATGGCTAGAAACTTCACTAAACATTTGCATGCACGCTCACTTAACTTCTTCAACAAATGAGAGCACGGGATTTAAACTGCCACGCACCAGCATAAAGTGTAATGTGCTGACCCTCGCTCTCGACAGGTACCCGGAACCAGGATAGCGTGCCAAGGAACTGAAGGCAACGCTCCTTTCTTTTGAAGCCTTACTAGCGCGAAGGCTAACTCTGCAACATTTTGAAGACTCAATTCAGCTACATCATGCAGCGCAAACTCTCACCGATCCCAGGTCTTAGAGAGTCATTTTGTTGTTTTATAAAAAGGGATGTAAATATATGGAATGACTATCTCATCGATGTCAGTTGTAAGCCCGAGAGGCCTCTTTTGTAATCGAGTCTGTAATCTAACTTATTATCAATAAAAATACAAGTTTCCTTCTCTATATAAATGTGTCAGCCCCTGTTTTTCAAAATTGATTTAATTAGTATTAGTTAGTTGCTAATGACATGTTTAGCTTTAAAATAATTTATTATGATTTTTAGGAATTTTTCTAGAATTTTTAATAATTTTTAAAATAGTTTTTAAGTTAAATTATATTATTTTGTAAATATTTAAATTATTTTAATAGTAGTTTGTAATTAATTCAAATGTTTTAATTAGTTTTTGCAAATACTTAAATTATTTTAATGTCAGTTTGCAAATGTTATTTGCAACTTAACCTAGGGAGGGACCTAAACCTAAATACCTAAATCCTAGGGACCTAACTGAAAACCTACCTACCCACCCCCGACGACCGCCAGCTGTCGACGACCGGCCAGCTGCCCCGCCATTTCCTGTCGACTTCGACCCTAGCCGACTTCCTAACCCTATAAAACGACCCCCCTCACTTCCCTCGACCCACCACCACCACCACGACCCATCTCAGCCCAGCTCCGCCCACTTCCTCCCCCATTTAGCTTCGCCGTAACCCTAGCTCCGACGAACCCCCCGTCCAGGCTCCACAACAGTCGCCACCTCCATCAACCACCACCCAACGGTTCGCCACGACGAGCTGAGTCCAGCGTCGCCCGAGCGCCACCGCCACGTCGACTCCTCCGCCGTCCAGCGTCTTCGAGAACCCCCCGACGTCGGACACGTGAGTAGCACTTCGAAACTGTGTCGTGCGTGTCTCGTGCACACACATATGACTCGCCGTGTCCTGACGAACGTGATGGTGAGTCTGGACACGTGAAATTAGACCCGTGCGTGTCGTGCTTAGCATGGACACGAGACTCATGTGTCCTTAACTGTCAGGACACAGAGTTTGTTTTATCGAGTTTAAAACCCGTTAACTTAAACATAAATAAATCTAAACTAAACCCTACCCCTAACACACAGAGCGGGCTGGCCCTCTGGCCAGCCCGACTGAGCCCGAGCAACTCGACCCCCTGGGCCGAGTTCGAACCCCCCTGTTCTGTTTTTGTTTTCTTTTTCTTTTTGTTCTATTTCATTATATATATATATATATAGGTATAAATGTTATATATATATATATAT